>JAIUCV010000085.1:4200000-4661301 GCA_026724425.1 Erythrophleum ivorense | reverse complement strand
CCATTATGGGGTATAATTATAATTCAATAATTGTTAAATATTAAACATTTTATTTAATTAAAGTGATTATTATAATTGTACGCATTAATTATATGAAAATCAAATCAATCCTTAAGTGTTATAAATTATTAAATAAATTAATATAGTAAGTAATTAAATAAAAAATTTAATAAAATGAATAAAATCTTTTATATTAAATAATTATTGTGTGTTTACCACCAAAAAAAATAATTATTGTGTGATTTAATTATTAGATTCATTATAAACCCGATTTGGTAATATTATCACTACATTTGCATCCAATAAAAGCACTTTATCCAGTAAAGTTGAATAAGACAAAAATAGATCGCGAACTCCAGTTTCATTTTTTTCCCTTTTTAAAAAGAATGCATGACACTTTTGGGACTAAAATGTGAAAGAAAAGGCGAGACAGCAATCAGATTCTAAAGACCATCTAACACTTATATATGTATTTAAAAAAAAACTTAAATTAGGACCCAATCCTTTCATGTGATGAATTTATAGGATACAGGAAAGAACATAAAGTGTGTGATACTTATATATTTTGTGAAATTTATTTTTAAAGTGAGATTCATTATTTAAATAAATTTATATTTATTTATTTTACTTAATAATAAATACTATCGTATAAATTCATCACATAAAAAAGATCAAAATTCCCTAGCCACTCTTCTATTTCTGACCATCTCCAACTTTATCCGATGGAATAGTTGGACCCTGGCCATCGTCACGTAAACCAAAAATACCTACGGTTAAAATTGAATGTTACCGAATCACGGAGGAATAGGAGAGTTTTCTTTCTCTAATGTAGGAGCCAGAAGGTGGGCGATGGTCTGCCATAAACGTCACAAAAGCTGTACGTTGCTGTTGTGTCTGACCACCTGAACAGAAATGGTCGTTAAGAGATGACAATGGGGGGTCTTGTCAGCACAAGAAAACGAGGGCACTCCGACCCAAAATAATAATAGCAGAAAAAGTTTCATAAAAAGACCCAACTTTTTACTACTATCCCAGTAAGGTACACCCTAGCTGCACCTTCACGTTCATGCTCATGATGCGGTACCTCCATGGCTGCATCTCCAAAACAAATCCAGTGACCCAGTTCTATATTAGTTAAACTACAGTTTATTAGGTTTTAATTAGAATACGTGCTTTTGAGTTTTGACCTTTCTGAATATTGGAACAAATAGGTCCGTCATTCCTTGACAATACTTTTGGCTTCTCTGATCCCCTTGACCATTTCTTCATAGCGACTAATGAAGGCTGAAATACAGTCTTGAAGAGCGTGTGTGCGCGTCTATTTATATATATATATATATATATATTATATAAATCTAGGTTCAATAATGGTTGTTCAAAACTAAGAAACTAACAACAAACAGATAGAGACAAGTTCATGTCCATCTCAAATTTCCTTGGCTGAATTTGCGGACTGGAACATGTTCAGAGATCTTTGCTTGGTCGGTCGGCAAGTGAAATATATGATGGGTACATATACGGATAATAGTATTTGTAGGCTTTCAGCTGACAATTGGCCATGTGATATATATACGGAAATTTTCGTTCTTTCACTCTATATATACATGTCACATTAAACGGTAAATATTTTCATAATATTTTGATAATAGTTGGGACTAAACAAACAGTTTTAACATTTAAATGCACGTTAATTTAAATTGATAATAATTTTAATTAAAATATTATAAAAATATTCAAATTATGAATGTAATATTCCTTTATTATAATTATTTCTTTATGATATTGACAATTTACATTATAATTTTTTTCTTCAAACTAAAATAAAAAAAATCACATGGTAATTAAAAGGTAATGGAATAAATTACAAAGATTGAATGAAACATTTTAAATTACCTGAAGACAAACTAATTTCAAGTCAGATTATAAAGGGATAAACCATAATTAATTCTAACTTTTATTAAAATTTTTAATAGTGACGCCTTCTTAATAATTTATCAAAGCCACGATATAGGACAACTTGTGGAACTAATAAAATTGCATTTCAAACTATCAGGTTTACCAAATTAGAGTAAAAAATTTATAGCATTGCTTAATTTTTATGCCTATCAGGTTGTATGCTAATTATTATATATGTTACCATAAGTTTTGGTAATTAGACATAACCCGTTCCAACTCTCAAAGTGATGGCTGCTACGCATGAAATAAGAAGGAATTAACGAGAACCTAAAAAAAGAAAGAAAAGAAAAGAAAAAGGTTGATGGCAGCGGAGTTTGATGGATCTTGAGCAAACCAACCATATTGGTAAAATGTTAGTGAAGCTCTCTCATTAAAATATTATATGGAGAGGCTTGCTGTCTAGATAATGATGAGAAAAATATATGGCCTAAATTGTATACAACATCATCAGCGAGGTAACTGCTAGACCAAAAAGAAAGGAAGAAAAGCTGACCTTTTAATTTAAGTATATAGTATAGCAAACTAGATTGAAGGTTGTCATTAATTTGTTGATCATTTTTTTGTTTAAATTTTGACGTCTGTGTAAAGTTATTTGAGCATTATAAATTTAATTCAAACCATACTTGCTTTTAACATCAAACTAACCGTTAAATAATTAGTTATTTCAACTAAGAATAAATATGGTTTTTATCCATGAAATATATAACCATATATTAATTAAGGAGGGCTTTTTCAGAAATCGATGCTAAATAACTATTCTTTTCACCTGTTAGAACAACTGGCTACTTAACCCCTTGAAGACGCTCCTAAAACTGGGTAATCATCATGTCCTGATGCTTTCGCCCAACTTATTTGGATTTAGTTAGGACTTTAATGCTGATCCAAAATGCTTCTTAGGGACATATCAATTGACACGTGACTAGGTTTGCTAAATACAAACCTAGTTTTTGTATTTAGTTATCATTTTCGCCTGTTTCTTATAAAATATGGTGATATAAAACTTGAAGAGATCTCTCGCAGTTGTCATTATTGAATATTGGTAATCATTGTTAGAAACTTTATAGGTTTCTAGCTATTAAAACCTAGCTTGATGTACAAGGCCATAGCCTCCTACTGTTTACATCATTCGCTTTATATTATCAAGTCTAATTGTGAAACTTCCACGTCCTTTTATGTTTACTTTCACCCGTCAGATTTAAACTCCAATCATTATCACTATGAACTTTGTCAAAATTCACATGCATACCATATAATTCTCATTAAAATATGATAAAAATGGGATTATTGCATTCCAATAATTCGAAACGAGATCATTAGATTCTTGCAGCTTACTTGCATTTGCAGTGAGACAGTAATTAATGATTCATTGGATTATATGAATCAAAAGTATAACGCGATTGCGATATATGGGCTAGTAATTAACAGCAACATTAATTGTGATCATAATTGCAACTTCAAATTGCAATTTAATTCAATGTTTTAGCACTACATAAGATTGATGCTTTGATCGGCCGTGAAGTAGCGATGATAATTATAAGTCATTGAGATCTTTTAAGGTCTTTTACCGTAAAATTCTTCGAGAATTTGAAAAGAGAAGAGATAAAAAGAGGATAGGAAGAAAAAAAAAACGAAATAGTTTTCATATATATTTATATTCCTTATGTCTCATTTTCTGAATTTTACAAGATTTTTATAATAAAAAATTTTAAAGGATTTTTATATCTAATATTCTTATACCATGCATCTCTCATGTAAAGTGAGAATTGATAATTTCATATATTTTTCAATTATTACTAGGGGCATTTTATTCTTTTTTTTTCTTTTTTAATCCATTGATTGGACTTGTTTGATTAGATAATATAAAAAGAAAATAAATACATAAGATAAAAAATTATTTTTATACTCATATATTTGAAAAAGTGATTAAAAAAATAAATACTATTAAATAATAATTATAAAAAGATAATAGATGTTATATACAATTTGAAAAGGAATTTCTTTCCTCCTTCACCAAAGTCAGACTTGGTCAAGATTCTTTGTAACATGAACGATGTAAACTATATATGAAAGATTCCCAGAGAAAGAATAGAATCTGCAAGCCCCAAAAAAGACAGAGGTGGTCCGAATAAAAATTAAGTCATAAATTTTCTAATTGGCATTTGGGAAGGAAAAATAATTAAGCAGATTGGAGAATGTGGTTCCATTTGTCTTGATTGTTGTTTCACCCCAGCAAAAGGGGTTTTGTTTTTTAGTTATAGAAAAATGTGAAAGCGAGAGTATATTCCCATGTGTCTTCAATGCTTAGTGCTATATTCATTCAATAAGCCTTAAATTGTAAAGATTAGCACCACTTTAAAACTCACAAACAAATATTAAAACCTAATGAAATACCATTGGTCCTTGACCCTTGTCTTAATCTATCAAGCTTTATCAGCATGAAAACAGTTTAAAATATCGTCCTTCGAGAACCTCCCTGGACCTTTTTTTTAGCATGTTGGTGAGCATGGCCTTTTGTGCCTCCAGAGCTTTATATATGTTCTTGCTGCCATACTGGTTCTGTGGAGCAGGTTGATTGGGGCTCGTATCTGGTCTAATATTTGGGCCCAAAACCCACAGACTCAGATATTTTGGTGATGCCTGAGCCCAAGTTCTTTGTTGGTAAAAAAGCCCAAATTCAATTGCATGCAGGCCCAAGCTTGAAGGTTGTAAGATCAGAAAGTTCCTTAGACAACTTGGATGGCCCAAATTTATCTGTTAAGGCACCTAAATTACATTTACAACAACATCGACCTTCCTCCTACTTGGATGGTTTAGGTTTTATGTTTTTTTAATTTTATTTTTTAATTTTGATATCTTTTTTATTTTAAAAGAAAGATAAAGATAATCTTTTAGTTTTTAATCAAATACACATTGTTTTCATCTTATATTTTGCTTCCTCCAAAATTTAAAAAAAAATTAAAAATGTGAGATAAAAAATAAATAAAATCTAAACCGTTTAAATGAAATTTAAACAGTCTAAATTGTTCCAAGAGAAGCAACCCGTCTCCTGGAGTAGCAAGGCATCTTGGTTGCATTCACAGCTCAACCAACATAATAGTTTTGGAAATACATATTAGGTTTCTTTTTCATACATTATTGATATCTTTGATTAAGATGTCTTTCAATTTTTCTGGAAAATAAATCCTTCACTAAATATAATTTTAATCAAATTGCAATTAATAAAAAAGATATTAACTTCTTTTTATTCATTGAGCTAACTCTTTTATCTTTGTATTTTTTTGGGGAAACATGAGTTAACTCTCATAAGTTGAGTGTATATAATGCATTTTAATAGTTAATATTAAATTATAAATAAATAATCACTAATAAAAACATTAGTAATTTAAATTTATACATTATAAGTTAAATATTAATTCATAAATACATTGTGAAACTTACTCTCTTAGTTTTTCTTTAAAAATAATGACTTGCAATTTATATTATTAGTAACTCTTATAGTTTATTATGCACAAATATACCCTGTTATTCTACAATATTCAAAAGTCAAATTCTACCTGCTCATTTCAAATTGTATTAACGGCTTATCAATATTTAGAAAAGAGAAAAATAAATCCACGAAGACTTTCTTGAATTTAGTTTATTATAATTATATATAATAATTTATATAAATCTCTGTTAAATTTTATTAAAATTGCATACATGTCTTTTGAAATAAAAATTTAAAAAGTTATTTAATATTTTAATTCATTTTTTAATTTTTTAAATAAAAATATTTTTATTAATCTACAAATATATAATTTTTAAACTAAAAAATTTTGAATAAAAGATATTTTTATTAAAATAGTATAAAATTAGATTAAAATATAAAATAATTTCTTATGTCAAAAAACATTATATATATTTAAATAATAATAATAATAATAATAATAAAAAGTCCCAGTACCTTTGCCAAATTGACATTTTCTGTATCTCGTAACTCACAAAACAGTTTCTTATGGCAAGTCACTTGTGTAGATGGGATTTGGTTGGAGAAAGAGAGAAGCAAGGTCATTTCCCCTTATACTGTATGCGCACGGCATTAACCTGCATGAGCTTTCTGTACTCGGCAGCTGGAAGTGGCACACCTAACTAGCTCGGATGTCTCATCCATGGAGTTTCCACTTCTTCCTCCTCCTACAATTCTTGGAATTCCACACCTCCATTTCTAAACCCATCACACTTTCCTCAAATCCACTTCCTGATTTTGCCTGTAAGCCACGTCATCGCACTTCCTACCCTTTCTGCAACACTTCCCTTCCTACTTCAACCAGAGCTCACTCCCTCGTCTCTCTCCTTACTCTCCCTGAAAAAATTCATTTACTCACCAACAACGCTTCAGGCATCCCACGACTCGGTATTCCCGCTTACGAGTGGTGGTCCGAATCGCTTCACGGGATCGCCCCCAATGGTCCCGGGGTTTCCTTCAATGGCACCATTCAGTCAGCTACAAGCTTCCCACAAGTTATTGTTACGACAGCTTCCTTCAATAGGACCCTCTGGTTTTCGATCGCATCTGCTATTGCGGTCGAAGCTAGAGCTATGTACAATGTTGGGCAAGCTGGGTTGACTTTCTGGGCGCCAAATATTAACATTTTCAGAGACCCTAGATGGGGGAGAGGACAAGAAACACCAGGAGAGGACCCAATGGTGGTGTCGGCTTATGCGATTGAGTTCGTGAGGGGCCTTCAAGGTGGAAACTGGGAGAATAGTGGGGAAATTAGGAATGGGTTCGGAGAGCAAAGGGTGTTGAGTGATAATGGTGGGAGTCATGATGGACTTATGGTATCTGCTTGCTGCAAACATTATACTGCTTATGACTTGGAAAAGTGGGGTGATTTCACTAGGTATAATTTCAATGCTGTGGTAAGATTAGTCAAATCTAGTTCCAATATTCCAGTGTCAGCCAAAAGGGTGATGAGTGATAATCTCAATGCTTCTATTGTAGGTTTCACAGCAAGATTTGGAGGACACTTATCAACCCCCATTTCGTAGTTGTATCCAACAAGGTAAAGCAAGCTGCTTAATGTGTTCCTACAACGAAGTTAATGGTGTTCCTGCTTGTGCTAGGGAGGATCTCTTGGGACTAGCTAGAACCAACTGGAGCTTTCAGGGGTAAAGCTTGGAAGGAACTCTGTAACTAGCATGATTAAAGAAATAAACTATAATTGATTGGCAGGACCGGAAAAATGACTCTATTTCCATTGGTGGTTTTGAGTTTAGGTATATCACTTCAGACTG
The DNA here is from genome assembly GCA_026724425.1 of Erythrophleum ivorense. Classification (NCBI taxonomy): domain Eukaryota; kingdom Viridiplantae; phylum Streptophyta; class Magnoliopsida; order Fabales; family Fabaceae; genus Erythrophleum; species Erythrophleum ivorense. The sequence continues at coordinate 4,654,068 of JAIUCV010000085.1, read as the reverse complement.
TGATGCTGTGGCCACGGTTTATGAATATCAGAACTACACAAAATCCCCAGAGGATGCAGTTGCCGATGTTCTCAAAGCAGGTATTGTTGTATTTTGTTTTCACTGAATTCATTATAATAAGATATGGATTGGAATGTTTCCAATGATGTCCAATTCTTAAGTTGATTTTTAGGCGTTGATATCAACTGTGGGACATTTATGCTTCGAAATACTGAGTCAGCTATCAGACAAGGAAAGGTGAAAGAGGAAGAGTTAGACGGAGCTCTTCTCAACCTTTTTTCTGTTCAATTGCGTCTTGGACTGTTTGATGGAGATCCCAGAAGAGGCCAGTTTGGAAACCTCGGCCCGCCAGATGTTTGTAGCCTAGAGCACAGAGCACTGGCACTTGAAGCAGCAAGACAGGGGATTGTACTACTGAAGAATGATAGGAAGTTCCTTCCTTTAAATGAGAATGTTGTTAACACCTTGGCAGTTATTGGCCCACTGGCCACTTCAAGCAAATTAGGTGGTGGTTACTCAGGTATAAGAAAAATAGTATTTTTCCATCTTCTTCTTCTTCTGTTGTTGTTGTCGTCCCCCCTTACATTTTACCTTCACTGTTCAATTGTAGTTAGGCCTTTCCTTTGAATAAACCCTACCCTCCACTCCGCATGGAATTTGAACATGAGACATTCAAGTTTGAGTGCCTAATATTAAGTGTGAAGGGTTGCGCTATATTATGCCTATCATTCCTGAGTTCATGGTATATAATGAAAGTATTTGAAAAATAGGAAGTGTGTCAGAGAAGAAACAACTGTTCATACTAGCTAGGATACGATAAAAGTGGCTAGGGATTTGAATATGAGACATTCCAGTTTGAGTACCTAATATTAAGTGGGAAGGGTTGCACTATGTTATGCCTATAATTCCTGAGTTCATGGTATATAATGAAAGTTTTTGAAAAATAGGAAGTGTGTCAGAGAAAAAACTACTGTACACTAGCTAGGTTACGATAAAAGTGGCTAGGGAGCATATCCCAATCTCTTAGCTAATGGCCTTTTGGTTTAGTGGCTTCTACTCATACTGATGAGAGGTTGCAATCCCAATCCCATATCTCTGCATTGTGGAAACCATCTTAATTTATAAGCATAGCTATTGTCTCAATTTTTTTCATAGACCCCGCTTGTTCCTGTTGCTGAAATATTGATTGCGTACTTAATTATGTAGGAACACCCTGCAGCCCAAAAAGCTTATATGAGAGGCTCAAAGAGTATGTAAGGAGGATATCATATGCTTCTGGTTGCCTTGATGTACCATGTCATTCTGAGGCTGGTTTTGATAATGCTGTTCACACTGCTGAAGAAGCTGATTATGTTGTTATAGTTGCTGGGCTTGATACAACACAAGAGACAGAGGATCTCGACCGAGTTAGTCTTCTCTTACCTGGGAAACAGGCGTCTCTTATATCCTCTGTTGCTGCTGCTAGTAAATGTCCAGTGATTCTAGTCCTTACTGGTGGAGGACCCCTTGATGTCTCCTTTGCTGAAATAAATCCACAAATTGCAAGTATTCTCTGGGTTGGATATCCTGGTGAAGCTGGGGGCAAAGCACTAGCAGAAATTATCTTTGGAGAGGCCAATCCAGGTTCGTATATTTTAAAATGAATATGCTATTAGCCTGCAAGTAAAAATAAAAATAAAAATAAAATAACAACAACAACAACAACAACAACAAAAAACTTCTTTATACATTGTGAGACGTTTGATATGATCTTAGCTTGTCATTGCACATGAATGTTTTAAACTTGCTTCTAAACTATAGTTACTGCTTGAGAAAGATATTGAATTTAAAGTCTGCTATGCAAGGCCCATTTTGAACTATAAAGTTGGTTTTCATACAGCTGGAAGGCTTCCAATGACTTGGTACCCTGAGTCATTCACCAATGTTCCCATGAATGACATGCGCATGCGTGCTGATCCCACTCGTGATTATCCAGGAAGGACCTACCGATTTTATACTGGAAATAGAATATATGGATTTGGACACGGCTTAAGTTACAGTGCTTTCTCATACAAGTTTTTATCAGCACCAAGTAAGATTGCTTTGTCAGGAACTTTCAAGGATGGTTCCATAAAGGGTACATTAAGTCAAGAAGGGAAACAAGTTTATGCAGTTGATTATATCCCAGTTGATGAGATGCAAAATTGCAACTCATTGAGATTCTCAGTGCAAATTTCTGTAATGAACCTTGGAGAGCTGGATGGAAGTCATGTTGTGATGTTGTTCTCTAGAGGGCCAGAAAGTTTAAAAGGCTCACCAGAAACACAGCTTATTGGATTCGTTCGACTGCATACTATCTCTTACAAGTCTACTGAAACAAGCATTTTGGTGGATCCTTGTGAGCACTTTAGCGTTGTAGACGAGTATGGAAAAAGGATACTGCCCTTGGGTAATCACATTTTGAGCCTAGGGGATATTGATCACATTGTTTCAATTGAAATTGATTGATGGCATCTAACATGCCAAAACTAAAATATCTGCGTTCATGTTTTTTATTTGGTTGTCCTTGTTATTTGTTGTGTTCAAGGAAAAGTTTCAGATGCTTATTACACAGTGAATTAGAATAATTTGTATGCATGCTGTTTCTTGCAATTGTAGATGAATATGGAAAGAGACTATGGTCCTTGGGCGACCTTATATTGAGCCCAGGGGATTCATATCACATTGTTTCGGTTGAAATTTTTTAGTGTTGTATAAATAAAATGCTGAAGCATCTGTATTTGTTCATTTGTTTTTGTTTTTATTGCTAGAACTGCTGCTGCTAGTTATTTTGAAGTATGCATGATATTACCAAGGGTTCGTTTGTTTCGTAGGAAAATCAAAATTTTTTGAAAATATTTTCTTTGGAAAAGCTTTCTTGAACATAAAATTTATTGAAAAATTTTCTGTTAATTATTTCATTAGAAAAATAACCAAAAGGTAGGCTTACCTAAGATTTTCCTATAAGTATTAATCTTTATCAGGGCCAACTTTGGGTTTTTATCTTTTTACTTTAGTTTTGAATGTGTTTTTTGAATATATTTAAGTACTAGTGTCACAATGTATGCTTTTTGTAGATGATATAATCTTAGTTGAAGAATCAAGAAAATTAATGAGGATAGAGGTGTGGAGATTAGCTTTAAAAGTATATAGATTTCGTTTAAATAAAAGTAAAACGAAGTATATCGAATGAAAGTTTAGTAGGAGATATATTAGTTTTAACATAAAAGTAAAAATTAGAACACATATTATATCACAAATTACATGGTTTAAGTATTTTAGGTCCAGTATATAATATGATTGGAAAATAGAGAAAGATGTAAAATATAAGATTTAAATAAAGTGGACAAGATGGAGGAATGTTTCGAGCATTATTTGTGATAAAAAAATATTACTCAAGCTTAAAAGTAAATTCCAGAACACACATAAGATTTATAATATTGTATGTAATTGAGTGTTGGGTAAAAGAAAACTAACAAAAGAATAAACTCAATATTATAGAGATAAAAAATGTTACGTTAGATAAGTGAACATACAAGATAAGATAAAATTAGAAATAAATGTATTAGAGAGAAAGTAGAAGTCGCACTTATTATAAAAAAAATTATAAAATTGCGTCTTAGATGATTTAGGCATGTGTAGAGATTTATAGAAGTTTCAATAAGAAAAGTAGTCCAATAGTTAAAATTAGAAGAGATCTAGAAAAATTATAGAAGAAATAATTAAGAATTTAGAATTAAATGATTTGTCTAAAATTATGATTTATGATAAGATTTTATGACGTCAATTAATCTATATAGCTGGCCTCATCTAATGGAAAAATGTTTGTTGTTTTTTTTTAATTTCATTTAAAAAAAATTTCTATAATGTAGCCCATTGTAAATTTTGATGGCAAACAAACTTGGAACAATGAGCTAAAGAAAAAATTGAAATAGTTTCTTCGTTTATTTGTATTTAACTTTTTCTTGAGAAATGTAAATAAAATTTAGATTGGTGTGAGAATTTTTTTCTTGTCAAAAAGTATTTCTCTTAAAAGTTTTTTCAGTAAAGTGAACAGATCTCAAGAGAAAAAGAGTACCAATATACCATGTGGAATCTGAGGAGCAGCAACTTTTCATTCATCTCTTTTAGACTAAAGATTGGGCTAGCGTCTGTTTCTCTAATTCAGTACTCCATCGGACAGATGACCTTATGACTCAAAACTAGAACCTCATACTGCAGCAATGTTGAGTTTATGTAGTGCTGGCAGATGGTGAGCTTAGCATAATAATCAAGTAATTATTGTGGAATTATTTCATGTTTACAAGAAGCAAATTCAAGAGACAAGATAGCCAAGTCTTGAAGGAATTAATTATGAAAATCTTGCTCTTGATTGTGAATCTTATGCCCCCAATACTGATAATGATTCTGTTAACACAGCACCCGAACTCGGTGTCTTTCAAGAACGAAAGAAACATCAAGTCAAAAGACAGATTATATTATTTTGAAAATTTCTCGGTCCTCTTCATTTCGTTTTCACATGTATCTTCTCTCTCAACGATGAGTGTCAAATTTGAGAAAAAGTCTCTTAGAAGACATAATCCCTAAATAGAGTTGAGCATATTGAACTTTTGTTCATTGTGTTTATTAGTGTCATTCTGACTTAGTGGCCTCTAGGGACTTCCAATTGGTCTCTAGTTTCTGTATGATGAAGAAACAAACAAACTATATTTACAGAACTAAACAAATCTTTTTAAATAATTATGGTTAGGATTTGTTCAAAATAATTTAGTTTTCTTCAATAAATTATGACAGCCTAAATTCAATATTTATATCTTGACAGCGCTTTAAATATTCAAATTTCACAATCAACCTCAAATTTCAGAGTCTTGACCCTTTTTTCTTTCACAGATCCAGGTAATCTAAATTCAATACTTATATCTTGGATAACACTTTAAATATTCAAATTTCACATTCAGCTTTATGGGAAAAGGCATTACGCTGATAGGCTATGGTACAGCATGTCTCTCTAAGTAAGATACCTCTAGTCCATTACTTTAGTAATAAACCATTAAATCCCCTAAATTCTGCCAGTGAAACCTGAGTGAAGAATCATATTCCAGGGAAACGACAAAGTGAGAATATGATGAAGAGTGTTAATGATCTCATCTGAGAACAAGGCCATTACAATATATGGTGAGATCTGCAATTAGTTGTAGGATGTGTCTTTCGGGTAAATATTTTCCAAATGAAGTTACTAGAAACGGAGGCTTGAAAAAATTGATTTATTAATACCTTGCTTAGCAGTGATTCTCAAATCCGAATCTAAATCTTCTCTATCAAATGAGATTATTAATTTATAAGAGAGAAAAAAGAGAAAAGAATGAAATAATTAGGACCCACCTATAAAAATTGTATATGCATCTTTTTTAAAAAAAAATTCACCTAAAGCTTAACTTTATAAAAATAATATTAAAAATTTTAAAATTTAAAATTCTTTTGAAGGACCAAAGTTATTATTTATAGTCTCTAAATTTACCACCTAATTCTTTGATGATATAAGAGTATTTTAAATTTGCTATTATATTTGATAAAGGCATCCTTGTAATATTGAGAAGACTAAATTAGAATTTTAGAGAATATAAATAGTAATTTTAAAAAATTTTAATATTATTTGTATAAAATTAAGATTATTAGATGGAGTTTTTTCTTTCTTTTTTCTTTTTTCTTATTGCACATCGTGTGCAACAGCAGAGGAATCAAATCCCTCAACTCTAAAGCATCTATAGATAACGGAATTCTTAGTACTCTGCATTGCAGATGTTGGTCTCATTTCATCTTTTTTAAAGTGCCTTTGTTTTGAAAAGCGACATTTACACTAAAACCTGAACCTTTGTAATGGGAATTTGCCAGGAAAAAAGAGACCATTGTTGAGCCCACAGGCACCCTTGCCCCCTTTATAAAACAAGTATGGTATATATATATATATATATATATATATGATCTTGTACCTTTTCCAATTTTGAATTTTGAATTTTGAAAAGGGCTTTCACGTGGGGTTGGTTACTTGTGGTGCTAATATAGTCTCTTCGATATCACCGTTCCATGATTGAAAATTTCAAGGTCCCTTCCATTTGGTATATGTGTTTGTCTGATATATTATATGATTATTGTCATTAAACTATCATTTAATGAGTGGCTTAAGAAATTATTCATTCTTATTTTCTTTCATCTTTGTATTGTTCCTTTGATACTCATCCTCTCTTCTGTTATATTACAATATAAAACTAAGTAGATCAAAGAAGATTAAATTCCTTTTTTCCTTTTTTAATTTTTTATACAAAGAAGGCTCAAAACTTTATACGTTTAGGATGGAGAATGAAAAAAGGGGCAAAGTAAGGATTGAACTTTCTATGTCAGGTCTCTTAGGCCAATTGAGATTGGTGTGGATTTATGCTTATTTTGAAATTGTTGCTTTTCAAATAATTTTTTAAAAAAGTACTACAAGAAATAAACAGTTTGTTTATATCAAAATTATTTGAGAAGTATTTTTATTAATTTTATCATGCTTGACAATTTTTTTTAAAATATTTTTATTATCAAATTACTTTAAAAAGTAAGTGATTAAGAAAGTAGGTAAAAATATAATAGATAATTATAATAATTAATAATTTTTAATGGATGCATTTTTTATTTTCAAAAAATCTTTTTGCTTTCAAAGAAGGGTTTCAATTTCCACTTCTTTATCTCAATAAAAAAAACACTTACATACTGTTTTTTATATCTCTACAATGGCTTTTCCCAATTAACACATTATATATATATATATATATATATTTACATCTCACCATCTAACTCACTTTTTTTTTTTACCTAACTTTGTCAACTTACGTCTCAAACTAAAAAAAAAAAAAATCAAGAATCAACCTCCCCTTCTTTGTCACTCCAGCTAAATTGATTCTCCTAAGCCCTTTGCAAACTATTGGTCCATCAAAAATCGCGACACATCAGTCGCTTAAGATTTAACTCTATCACCCCGTTATTGATCCAGAAGTAAAGCAGAAATATAGCATAAAAAATTAAAACATGAACAAAACTCGAACTGTAAAATGTTTCTAAAGATAAATAACGATCGTGGAAATCCTATAATTGTATACACTCGAGATGAATTGAGAGAGAGAGAGAGAGAGAGAGAGAGAGGGGAGGGGGGACCAGAATCTGAAAAGTTCAAGAAAATCGAAGCTGTAAAGTTCTACAATCTGAAATCAAAGTTGCAAAGTTAGGTCAGAAAAAAGAGTCATTTGAACTAAGATTTTTGGAAATGAGATGTTAAGTTATTTATTACAATTAAATTGTGATTCACAAATGGATTTGAAATTTAAAATCAAATCTCTATCAATGCCCGCGTCCTGCATACCCGGCCGGATAAAAAGTCTACATCTCTTTTTTGATTGTGTGTGGACACAAAATAAGTCTATTTTAATAATTGGAATTCTATACTTAAATCAAGTTGAGTATTCAAAAGATTTGAATTATTTACAATTTTTTAACAATACAAATTTTAAAAAATTGGCTTTTATTTTTTTTTAAATTATACACTTTTTTATTCTAAATAAGATTTAGATAGTTCAAATCTTCTAAATATTCTCTATTCAAATTTGATCTATGTAGAGAATACTTACTGAACCTTTCAATTTACTAATTCTGAAAACTTAAGAATACTAATTTTGAAAAATATTTATTTTACTTCTGTGATATTACAAGTTAAGAAGAAAAATTACATGACAAAACATGAATAAGCAGAACTAAAAAAATCAAAATAATATTTATACATACATATATATATATATATATATATATAAATAAATAAGATATGCACTGTTTAAATTATTCGTGCCTCAAATATCTCTAGCTATTAATGTCATTCATCCAGCAAATGACGCATGACTCGGCCTGGATCACGCTGAGCTGTCCTATGGCCCATCCTCAAAAGGTTCATTATCTATTTTTATTTCATAGCTTGGGGCACTCCATTCTCTCTTACTTCCACTCCTGCAGTTGTTGAATATCTGTCAAGCACCGGCGAGCTGGATCTAGCTACATTCACAATGGTGGAAATACACAGAAAGGGAACTGAGTGAAAAAAAAAAAGGAAAAATTCCCCCCCCCCCCCTCCACCCCGCAAAAAAAAAAAAAAAAAAATCGAAATAAATACAGTAGCAAGGAGTGTAAAGGGAGAGGCAGAGGCAGAAGCAGAAGCAAGCAATTACAGTTTGTTTGAGATTTGGTGTCCTCCCTCACACAAACTTGCAGTTTTATTGTACTCTGTATCTGTGATTTCAGTGTGACAAACTCTGTTCATTGTGCTGTGTTTGGCAGAGATGAGTGACCCAAAGTATGCTTACCCCTACCCTCCACCACCACAAGGTACCCCACTTCCCTTCCTCCTATTAATCTTCATGTTTCTAGGCCTCCTTTTGGATGAGAGGGAAAAAGAAAAAAAAAGGTTTCGATCTTCATTTTTGGGTTGATGCATTCATTGTATGTATATGTATAGGGTATTATCAAGGTCCTCCTGTGATGGCACCTCCCCAGTATGCTGCTCCACCACCACCCAGAAGAGATCCTGGTTTTCTTGAGGGATGGTAAGTTTTCAATTTTCCATTATTAATATACTTGCATTTGTATGTCTATTACCAGTATTAATGTCATTTTTCTTTCTTTGTACTTGATATGTTTTGTCTCAGCCTTGCTGCTTTGTGTTGCTGTTGCCTCTTAGACGAGTGCTGCTGTGACCCTTCCATCATCATTGCCAGTTGATATTATGTAATTTCATGCAGTTGGACTGTCATAACTTCTAATTAGTTTAGAGTTTGTTCATGCTTGAGAAGCCAACTTTAAAATCCTTGATCTTGATCTTGGTGATGTGGTGGTGTGGTTCTGATCCTCTCACACTTTACTCCGTAATTTGATTTGCAATTTGGATTGTGAAAGACAATTTTATTTTTTAAGTAGATCACTTTGTTTCCCAATCATCTTTTTTGGTGTTATCATTGAGTGAATTAAAGGATAATCTGAAGGGGTTTTGCTTTTAGTTTGTCAACCTTTACATGCCATTTTGATTCATGAATGCGAAAGTGTAAAGAATAACTAGCATTCCTCTCAATTTTTTGTTTTATGAAGACACGAAATATTGAATTTAAAATTTCTTCCAAAATACCAAAGTCCTGTCCCTTATCCCTGGATCACATAATGATATGCAACTTCTAGCCAAGACACATGAAACACAGACATTGTATGAATTAGAAAAGGTTAGTTTTTTATTTAAATAAAAAAAATTTGGTCTCCAGGCTATGGGTTCCAAAATGAAGCTGTCTGATTTTGTTCCAACTAAGGAGTAGTTGAACTTGAGAGTGTTGAACTGGTTGAGTTGAAAATGAATAAGCAGCTAGATTCACCCCAAATGCATGTTAATTGCAGTTTATTTAGAATATAAAGTGATTTTTAATACTAATAAACCTTCTTTAGCGTTTAACAAATTTAGAAATTTAGACTAGAAGAGATAGGTGAAATCTAAACTTCGGATATGCGAAAAATAAAAAGCATATAATTTTTATATGCACGACACCTTCCTATTTTAAATGCGTATGCACGAGAATATATTATGAAAATGTTTCAGGTTGAAGGGATTACTAAAATACATCTAAATTACATTTATATATAATAACCATATTTCCAAGTTGCAATTGCTCATAACATCATACCACACTAATGTCATTTGTCCACAATGACATTACAATCTTCGCAACTTCAAATTTTAAGGATACATCTTATTGCCCTTGCATTACATATTGGGTAAACACTGAGTTGTTATCTAATACCAATTTTTTCTTTATGTTCCAGAATGTACTTAGACGTACAAAATTGAGAACCTTATTGATATATGTTTTGGTTCCTTCAGAAACACATAATCTTCATATATCAGGCAGCCACTGCTTCATTCACATGGTTTGGCCTCTCGTTCTGTTGTTCGTCAACGCCACATTTACTGTCCAGAAATCCGCCGCCACAGCCTCCACACCCACCGCTTTTCTTCATGCTTTCACTTCCACAGCCTTCCCCAGAACCGCAAGCACCACCGTCACCGCATCCCCCACCTTTTTCCATGCTTCCACAGCCTCCACCACAACCACCGGCCCCACAGCCACTGCTCTTTATCATACTTCCACAGCCTGCACCACAGCCTGCACCACAGCCACCACCCCCACAACCACCACAACTACTGCTCTTTATCATACTTCCACAGCCTCCACCACAACCACCAGCCCCACAACCACAGCTCTTTGTCATACTTCCACAGCCTCCGCCACAACCACTACCACAACCTCCACTGGACAATCCAGTTTTTTCTGCTATCCCTGTATCTCCATTAGTAACATTACAGCTTATTTCCACTCCATTTGCTATTGTTGAATGGGTTAGGTCTCTGCTTCGGCTTTCTTCATGTGAGACATTCACCTTTTCAGTCATGGCATCCATCCTCAAATCTTTACTCTTAGCAATGATGCCTTCATATCCTTCTTTTTTCAATATATTAGAAGCAATAAAAGCCAATATGATTCCAGGCAAAATCATCCACTTTTCCTTTGCCTATTCAGTTTTAAAATGTAAATTAAAAGAAGATAAAGAAAGGAAAAAATAGAGAGACAAAAGTCCTGTAATAAAAGTTTAATATATATAGCAGCAAGGTACCTTGACATATCCAGATCTCAAGTCAAGTAAAGCTACTGCTTTGCCATAGGGATCTTCTGTCGAGAATTCAACTGCTGTCAAAAAGTCCATTTCATTTCCCTGTTTCCCGCAATATCTTGGTTCATAGTCTAGCTTTCTTCCCGGGAAAATTTTCACCTGTACAAAAAATCACATAAATCTGTCATACATAATTTCTATCATGGTGATCCGGTTTATAAACTTCTCTCATTTCTCATATATTCATCCTTAACAGTCTAACGTGCAGCTAATGATACCCATGCTACCAAACTCATACGAGTACAATTTCATTGCATGTAAATAATTTAGCAAACAGACAAGCAAACGTTATTTCCTTGTTTAGTTCCCTGGTAAATTTCAAATTCATCATCCCTCTTACACTATGAAAGGTAATGGAACTATGTTAACGTAAACTACTTATGCCTAGTGCTTAAGGGACAATGCCAGCTCGGGAGTGCCACTGGTCTATAATTATTCCTCACAACTAGGTACATTTGTAACCAATAAAGAAAAAAAAAAGCGATTGGTATATCAATGCCCTTTTCCTTTTAGCCTGACAGTCCCTTAAGCCTTACAATCTAGACAAAACTAGATCAAGATGTCATGTCATTTGTAAAATATGAACGGAAGAGCTAGCTGTAACTCAGGTGTACTCTAATGAAGATCCTAGAGAGCACTTGGCATGGCAAACTACTATAAAAAAGAATTTTATTACATATGCCTACCATTCTTGTGCCAGTAACCACAAAGAGATGACCATCATCTCTGCATTTGTTTGGAAGGTGAAAGGACCAAAAATTGTCCATCACTGACCACCCGTTTCCCACAAACTCAGCCAGAGTTCGTGTTTCACCAGACTTCATAAGGCCAATAACCTCCTTTCCAGGGACCCAAGTCTCCTTTGCCTTCTTCAAATCCCTGAAATACAATCAGAGAGAAAGGAAAGAGCTTTAGTTCATAATAATGACAGTAAACCTTGCATAAAATATAGAACATAAACTAAGTAAGGACTCACAAAATGTATATGCCATACAGGGCATCACTCAGTATAGATTGGTTGTTCCCTCACTTAATAGATTGGTTGTTCCCTCACTTAACAAGTTTCATAGGGAAAACTTGGATTAAGCAGATGAATCAATTTACTAAGTTAAACTAAAATGTTAGTGCTCTTTTTTTGCTTTTTTTTTTTAAATCGTAAGTCTCCTATCTATAAGAGGATGGTCTTATTTTGGCATCACAACTTTAATTATAAATGTAATTGAACACTGAAAATTGTCCAGAAAAGAGAAATGACAAACTGTATGAATTATATCAGTAAGAGCGTAAGACACCAACATCTATATCTAGAGAACAACAGCTACAGTAGCCAATGATAATGGCTCTTGATCACACATATACAAGTTTTTCAGATGTAGAAACCAAATGGGTATCTAGGAATTACAAGCCAGCAAAGGCTTGATGGTAGGGACTAAGAAGGTTATTCACACAATCAAAACACGTTGATATTGCCAGGACAAGAGCAAGCAGCAAAATAAGTTATATCTGATGTGCAGATATTGGCAGGAATTTTCTAAATTAGTATCTGCCACAAAGTGCATGGAATGTACCTCATTTGAAGGCTGATGACTCTGGTTCCAGTTTCCTCTGTCACATGAGTCCAGCTCTCAGAATGCTGAGGCCCAACAGGGAAGTTAAAGAAACAGGAATTTTTGGAAACTGGACGAGAGTGAGTCATTTCAAGCATATATGGGGCAGGAGATGGGACAGTAAATGAAATGGCTACTCGCAACAAGATTGGCTTTGAACACATGGTACCAGAATTGGGCACCAATGCCAACCATTTTTCAATGGAGAGTTTTGAAACTCGGTCAAGATAGTCTTGGATAGAAAAAGAAGCAGAACCCAGTGTCTTTGATGATCTTATAGACAAGTTGGAAGAAGAATGTGACATGAGCACAAAATGCAGCTCTCCTGCAGGTTCACACTGGAAAGATGCAACCCGTTTCTCTCCAGACTCTGACAAAATGCTTAGTTTCCTTTTAGCATCAAAGAATACATCTGGCTGTGATTTGGAAAATACAACAGTGAGACTTCCTTTGTGTCCCTCTGGTAAGTTCTTAACCCCAACAAACTCCAAGAGAACCTGGAAAAGGATTCAGGAAGAAAATACAAATCCAGTATAATAATTTAGTTCAGAGTGCATAGGCAATTATAAATTGAGAAGAGTATGATATGACAAGACACTAGATGCTTACTAGAGTGGTACTTCTATTATTCTTGAAATTTAAAACAAATGCCACTACTCTATGTATTATTTACAACTGATATTTTTTTAGATGCTAAATAACATTGTCCATAATATTCAAAGCAACTATGGTTATATCCTTCTGTTAATGAAAAATTTTCCAAGTCACCAAACTATTTGAAGGTAACTCTGACAGGATGAATGGCCCTAGTACGGATTTAGTGACAGCTTACTAACACAAATTTCTCCTGCTATGTGGCACTGATTTATATAGTTATATTAACATATTCTCGTATATGTCTCAAATATGTGGCATGGGCTCTTATATGTATGTATATGGAACTCATTATTCACAGATAGAGCTTATAACATGTAACATATGGTATAGAAGAGGAGATCTAGAAGTACCTCCACAACTTTCCTTTCTTGAAGTTGAATTTCAAGTGAATGCTCATTGGAAGAAAGAACCTTCTCACACACCATGTTAGATGAAGGGTTACTTGTGACAGGAGATGGTGCATTACCCTTATACATTGCTCCAGCTTTCCAATATCTAGTACCAAATGTCTCTTCCCACTGTTTGGTGGTTCCAGAAAAACCAACATCTAGCTTCTTTCCTTTTGTTCTGTCAGAGTCCATGTCATCATGTTCCAATACTTTTCCAAGTGCTTCTTTGAGGTCTTTACAATAAGAAACTGGATATAACTGGTGAGAGTGCCAGATTAGGTCAACGTCGTATGTAGGAACACAAAAATGTTTTATACCCTTCTCCCTGTTTCTCTTGATTAGATACAGGAAGCCTTTATATCTGGCCACAGCTTCCTTGATAAATACATCACTGTTCATGTGGGGTCTTGATACCTTTCACGTAGAGGAAGAGGGATATAAACTACACTGAAAAGAAATAGACATGTATGTTTATATACAACCTGACTCAGCTTCATTTTCCTCCGTTTGGGGATTAAGTATACTTTGCTTGACTTCAAATAGATTTCTGTGGTTTTCAAAATAACTTCTGTTGGAAAAGAATCATTAAGTTCAGAAACTTTCATTTTTAACAATGTTAGTAACTTGGTTTTATGACAGCTTCTCCAAATACTTCTTTAACATTAATACATGGTGATAAATGGTTGATTCCCCATTAAAGTTTTTTTTTGGTGGGGTGCATGGCAAGAACCCAGTAAGGGAGGCAGAGGTTATAGAAAAATTGTGAGAGGTGGCCCTGTACACCATGATGACCTAATTTCTTTTAACTGTTTCAAGCATTGAGCACAGATAACACAAATATCATTGGATGTGCTATGTGAAATGGGAAAAATATTAACTCTCCAGTACCTGGTAAAAGAATGGACTCTGCCTCTTAGCTGCTGAAACCAGATCATATTTGGTGTATTTTGCAAGTCTTACAATAATATTCTCAGATGAAACATTCAGCAAATCAGCATTATAGGGCTCATCAGGATACATTTTATTCCAGATTTCTTCAGTTTGCCTCCCACAAATTCCTTGAACAGTTGAGACAACATCAAAGTTGTCAAGGATCCGTCCATAAAGTTCCTCGCAGTCAGATTTGTACCTCACCTGTGTAGTAGAACCATATCCATGCTTAGCAACTCAACTCCATCAAACAAACAGAAATTCAAAAAAATCAAGGAACAGAAATGTTTTCTGGTAATGAAGCTAACCGGATTAAGCCTGTGACAGTGCCAAACCCATTCACAATCAAGAGGAACTACCAAAGGCCCTTCAAAAATCCGAGACTCTGAATGTTTAGCAAGCAACGGAAGCCAACAAGCATTATACCTAAATATGCATTTTCATTGTAAATTCAGAAAAAGAAATTAAGAAATTGAACTTTTGATAATAGATATAGGAGAAACCTACCTCACAATAACTATATGGCAAAGCTCTCATAGGAAAAAGAGGATTATTTCTTAAAATTAGAGAAGTTCATTACTAGAAGGGGAAACACTGAGAATAAAATGCATCATTAGACAATTCCAGAGATATTTTCAGACATCAAGAAACTAAACATGGCTACTTGAAAGATGAGTTTCGGTTCCCGTTGCCACAAAATATTTTTTTCTCTTTAAACTATCAGAAGTAATGACTCATGTTGGACCTAATATTGCGTTTTATTTAGATAATTCAAACCCACCTGGATAATTTCAGTCCTTTATTTTCATCCATAAGAAAGGAATGCCAATAATCTTCATAGTGTTCTTGATTCATGAAATCTAGTGATAGAAACCAATTTACAGAATTGTTTTATTTAAATATTTTAAGTATTGAATTTTGTTCATGTTATGGTTGAAACTTTGAAATTCGAAATTGAGTGATTCGTTTTCACTGAAAATGAGCAGTGCCTCCTATGGATGAAAAGTGAAACTTATAGAATTAGATGCATAAGATAGAGCTCACCGATAAAAGAACTAACAACCAGAAACCATATGCAGAAATTACATAATTCAGAAATTGCGGGCAGCATTCTCTCAATCTTCCAAATATTGAACAATGAAAACCAGATGTTCATAATTTATGTTTAGATTCATGCAAGGCGAAATCCAAGCAACTGGGTTCTGTAAGCAAATACAGAAAAAATAAGATACTTCATAGGATGCTCACCTATAGATAGCCCTTTCAAGAGCAGGACCGTCATAAAGGTAACGATTCCTGTCAACAGCTGCCAGGAACTGAAGCTGCTGTTTTGCCACAGCTACAAGGTCCACGCCTACTGCAATCTTTTGCGCTTCAATCCATTCAAACTCTTGCTGTGGTTCCATCTCTCAATTTAACCTGACAACCAGCCATTTTTCAGCAACTTGGCGATATAAAGTATCAGTCGCTCATAATTATCTACAATTTCCTTTTTGGGTCAGAATTTAAAATTAGAATTCATCAACAATAAAATGTCAAAACAAATTCTTGGTAGCACCATTAAAATCAACAGAGAGTGAAGTCGAACCAGAGAAGTACGTCAATTTACATTATGGTCAATAAGATCTAACATATCGAGGGGAAAATCCTCATGGGCAGCTTGGTCAACGAGAAAAACGAAAGAAAATTAAGGACATAAAAGACCAATTAAGACAAGAATACAAACATTACGATTCTCCACTCCATTATATTACATTATATTTACAATTGCATAAGCTAGAAGAGGCTGTAGGGAATAGGGATTACCGAATTGCAGAGAGCTGTCGATGAGGAAGAAGCTCTATCCGATCAGATATTTCTAGGGACGACTGCTTATCGAACAATGACGTCATACTATTAAAAGTACAACGTACAGTTTGTCGCATCCCAAATGTCGTACCAAAAACGCACCCTACCATGTGAATGATGCAAGAGAGAATGATTCAACATGGCGTGCGCACCGTGTGTAAATTTCTGAAATTATGATACCATTCAAGCCCTACACGTCTGTACGTTACCTATTTGACCTTGGAGATGCTCAGGTCGAAATTCAGTTACCTATTATTGTTCATCTCTATTAATTTTGCTGTTAAATAAACTAAGAGCACTTACTCTTGCCTGATGCGCTAAGTCAATAAAATCGATATTGTAATTTTTCCGATGGATTATTTTGTTGAAATTACTTCAACTAGCCAATGCGAGGACTCAAATGGTCTTTTCACATTGATTAAAGGAATCTGGTTATATTGGTTATATTTGGTAGAATGAAGTTTTTTTTTTTAAAATAAAAATAAAATAAAAATGAGAATAAAATAAAATTTGGAGTTCCAAATGATGCTTGGTATGATATTAAAGGAAATGAGAATTTTTTTATTTATATGTTTAATAAAGTAAAGACAAAAAAGTAATGAAAAAATTGTGTAAATGACCACAATATTTATAATATAAAAAAAAATTTATTCAAAAAATTATTTTTCATTTATCAATAATAGAAAATTTTTTAAATTACCAATAATAAAAATATTGAAATATTTTTTATTTTTAATAAAAATATTAAAATATTTAATAATTATGTTAAGTGGGACAAATGAACAGTGAGGAAAAATCCTCTTTTCCCGTTGGACAATAATTTTCCATTGATATTTTGATGGAAAACAAGGTAAGCTGGCGTATAGAGTGATAGAATCAGTCTAAAATATACCAAATAAGATTTGAATTTTTAACTTCTCCATTTTACTTTCACTTTCGTCGCTCTCTCTCATACCAAACATGATGCAATAGGCTCTTGCTTCCAAAGTTTTTGAATTTCTCTTTTAACCAATAACCCTACTTAGTACTCATGACATATGTATATTTTTATTATGTGTATAAAATATTTAACATAATAAATCTTATTCAAGAATTGAAAAAAATATATTTAAATATGAGTCATAGAGTTTGTTTGTTATAAATATGTAGATAAATAATTTTTGAAAAAATCTCAAATATATATATTTTTTCTACTTTTTCCATAAAAGACATAAACAATATTTAATAAGAAAATTTTTTTATATAATTACTTATATCATTACTATTAATTTTTTAATTACAATATAATAAGTATACATCTTTTTAATAATAGTATGACACATGTATAGTAATTGGAGATAAATGTATAATCTCTTAATTAAATTATATACTTGATATGTTATTATTAAAAGATTATATATTTATTATATTTTAATCGAGAAATCTGATAATAAATGTAATAATCCAAGAGTTACAATTGAGAGATAAAATGAAATAAATAAAAATAGACATATAAATATTTAAAATAAGATAAAATAAAATATAATTTAGGTAAATTAAATTATCCTAAGATATAATAATTTTGGGAGTTTAAGAATTTTTTTTAATTTAACTAAATTAAATTAAAACGTCAATGTTAAGAACAAGTAAAATTTTGAAAGAATCAATAACAAATTCTATTCATAATTTCCAGTGTCTACAACTCAAGCCTAAAATTCCAATGGCTTGTTCAAAACTAGCCCAGGTCCCTCTTGTCTCATCGTCCTATTTCTTTGCGTTGCTGGTTTCGAGGGATGTTTAGAGGACCTGACTGCAACTTTTTTTTTTTGAAATTTTACTCTAGCCCCTACGTTTTTCTATATTTACCCACTGGTCCTCCAATGATCCAATTACAGAAGCGTCCAAAAGACTTCCACGTGTCCCTTATATCTTCTCTTGCACGTTTTCTGTATGGTTTCTTTTTCATTTTTTTCGCATCTGTGAGAGTGTACCGAAGGCTTCTTAAGTTCAATTTCTTCTCCTCTCTTTGATCTCGTCAGGGCTGCAGACTGCAAGGAGTTCTACTCTCGTCCACTCACGGCTGTTGTTTCGATCAAGAAGCTTCCCTCATCTCCATTTTGGGTTGCTCTGTTTCCCTTTGGTGAAACTTGCACACGCCATTGCCACTGATATTGTGCTTTGAGTTCTGTCAGCTGTAGCGGCCTTGAAGCTCCATCTTTCTTTTCATTTTTGGCCCAAAAATACAAGCACTTTCAGGAGCTCTCCTTTTACGCCATGGTGCTTGGTTAAGGGATTCTTTGATCTGTATTCTAGCTCCCTAAAACTTCCATTTTCAGCTAATAAAATTTTCCCTTCATCCCTCTGTTGGTTCGGCTTTATCCCTTGAGGCTTGAGATTGAGTTTTGTTCTTTCCCTGTTTTGCTGTCCAAAAGTAGAAATTGTAACTAAGTGGTCAAGCTCTCTCTTACTTCATTTTCCCTTGCTGGATTTGTGAAGGTGATTATCCTCCATCCTGTAGTGTATGCTACCATTTTTTTTTTCGTTGTGCTTGATGTGATTGTGGGTTGGCCAAGAACCTATATTCCATTGCTTCTCCATGTTCTGGTTGCTTGGCTTGAGGGACGTGAAGTGATAGGTGGAAGATAGGTAAATTATTTATTCTTTCTACTTCCTCTGTAAGTGAAGTTCCTCAATGCTGCGTAGCTAAGCTTTTGTTTCATTTTTCTTGCAATTGCTTCCCTGTAGCGAACTCGTGTGGTGGGATGGATCATTATGTCCTAGTGCATAAGTAGGTACATGGGCAGCCATCCAAATGCTTGTGTCTTGTTGAAAAATAATGTGAAGAACAAATTAAGTTAAACAGTGTAGGAAATAGAAACTAAAATAGGTAATAAATTAATTACTGTAAGCAGGAATAAACTAAGGCTAACGTGGGGATAATAAATAATGAGGTAAGTTTTAAACTCCAATATTTGGTCGGGAAAAAAGTTAATATGAATTGTAAATCTAGTTAGGCTAGCACTGAAAGTAAGAATTAAACTAAGTAGAATTGGTTAGGTAAAAATAGTACTAAATCTAGGAAATTCAAGGTGCAGTAGGATGACTAAAATGAGTCAGATATTAAAATTAGAACAATGGTTAAAAAAAATTAATCTGATAGAATTTAATCAAATTAGATAAGATCTAAGATGAGACTAGCTTAAGCAAACGAGGTTAGGAATTAAGTCATAACAATAGTAAGATAACAACCTAAAGCGAAGTAAAGTAATTTTACCAAGTAAAATGGAAGAAAGAATCTAAATGTGATTCTCATAATTAAAAAAAAAAAAAGAAGAAGAAGAAGAAAAAAAGAATGAAAGAAAGATACTAAATGGGTTGTTATGACCAATGTTTTTTAAAATTAGATTGGTCATCGAATCAGTGGAGGTACTGATTCATGGTTTATTGGTCGAACTGTGGTTGAACCGGTAATAATTAAATATATATTTTTAAAATTTTATATATTAAAATTTTAATGTAACAAATAAATATTAGTAAATTTTAAATACTTAATTACAAATCCAATATTTTTTTAAGATATTACAAAAATTATTTTATAATTTCTAAATTATATTAAGATTCTACTTATTATTAAAAAATAAATAATAAATAATAATTTTAGTTAAATACTTTGATATTATAGAAAAATGTTACTATAATAGAAAATATATAGTCAAATAATAGAAAATAAGTATAAAAAAATAGTCAAATATATACATTTTATTATTTTTATATTCTTTCTTTTTAAAAAAATATTTATATTTAAAATTTTTCTCTTTTTTTTTTATTTTTTATTTATTAAATTTATTTGAGATGAATTACTATATTATATAAGAAAAAATTCAAAAAAAAAAAAGAATTTGAAACAGACCGATTCAACCCGGTTTTGACTAGTCTAGTTTTGCTCGATTTTGACCGGTTCTTCATCGGTTTGACCTGTTCTCCACAGGTTTTATAGTTACCAGATTTTCTGGAGTAACCGGACCGGACCGAACCAAGGACCGGTTCTGGTCGAACCGGGCGGTCCGGATGGGTTTTCTTAATCATGGTTATAACTATATTTTAGGAGTTATTTTGAATATTATGTGGGAGGAGTAATGATGATTTGGTGATGGAGAATCAATAATTATTTGACAATATTGTGAATAAATTATAAAGTATAATAACTTTTTAAATTTTTTTTATTTTTATTTTCTCTATTTTTTGTTTGCATTATATGCGTTTGTTAGGATAAGGATCTTATGTAGTATCTCAATGTGTATAGTACTAATGATATTAAACATTATAAACTATAATATGCTATATGTATTATGTTATTAAAATGAATATGAAATGATATACTAACTTAAATGTGATTTTTGAAAATTCAAGTAATGATAAGTTTGCCTCAACATGCTTTTATGATATTACTCAACGTTGTGTTTGGATGGGATGATTGTTAGAGAGAAAAGAAAGGGAGGGAGGGAAAATGGAGATTTTTCCCATTTGTGTCGAGGAGAAATCGAAGGAGAGGAGAGACTCGTGAGGGAAAAGTACGGTGGGTCCCACGCACAAATTTTCTTCCCAAATATAGAGAGATTGGGGAAGAAAACGCGTCGGCACTGATTATTTTCCAAAATTGCCCTTCGTTATTCCAATGAAATATCCGCCTGATCCCGTTAAACGAATGTACAAATTAATATTCGCTTGATCCAATTAAACGAATATACAAATTAGGTTATCCTTTTCATTTTATTGCGACAGATATCTTAGGATTCGATTTGCTTTTCCATTCATCGCCTTGTCTACAGAACTCCCAAGAATCAACTTGCTCTTTCACCCATCCCCTGTCTGCAAGGTTTTTTCTCTTTCTCCTTATCTTCTTCCTCCTCCTCATCTTCCATAATATTAGTGTATCTATATTATTTAGATGCGATAGGCCGACTTCGTAACACTATTATAATATTGTCCTCACATACTATAGAATAAAACCAAAAACTCGATTCTGTGTGAAAGTTGAAAAGATTAATTTTTACATTCGTGTTTTGTTTTTCTCCCACACGCTAACATGGAACCAACAGAAATGGATAAAAAAATTCCAACAGGCAAAGATAGGGAAGACGCAAAATATGATATGATGAGCGAACTAATCCTTACATTTTTCATCATATGACATAGGTTGTAATCATGCTCTAATTATGATTTCATTATGAAATTTGTCAAAGCCCCTACTCTAGCATTGTGTTGTTTTGTATACCAAACATTACTTTCAGAATTTCTTTATCTTTGTTCTTACTATATCTCTAGCATGATGTGCAATTTGCAAAATATGTTATTACCTATTTTGCATAACTGTTCACTAGCGGTATACCTACAGTATATATGGAAATCATAAAATTTTTAGACGATGTTGCCGAGGACACTCACGATTCTAACTTTGAAGTTAAACATCTGATAAATTTTGGAGTCACTGAAAGTTCGAGATTGAACCATTTAATTGAGGACTTGGAAAGACAGAGGAGTACATGTGTTGTACGTGCTATTTGTTTGATGCTCTACGTAATACAATTCTTAGAAGAACTGTCCATCGTAGTGAATAAACCCATGAGGATGAGTGATATTGAGCGATACAATATGTGAAAACAATTGATGATACGGCTTGAAGATAAAAAAAAATTGTCGAAATATTTTACGTTTGGGTCCACAAGCTTTCCAACAGTTATGTCAGAAACTTCGAAACACCAGGAAAATTAAAGATTCTCTCTGGGTTACAATTAAAGAACAAGTTGCTAAGTTCCTACATATCTTAGCCCATAATGTTAAGACTAGGACTATGTGTTTTTATTTTTATCGTTCAGGAGAAACTATTAATCGGCATTTTCATAATGTGTTACGTGCGGTGGTTTCGCTTGAGGCTGAGTTCCTTGTGCAGCCTTCTGGATCAGAGGTTCCTAGCCTAATTTTTAATAATAGCAGATTTTATCCATATTTTAAGGTATATAACAATATTTTTATATCTTCATACACCATGAGTTATAAATTAAATATGTTGCTTCTAATTTGATAGGATTGTGTTGGAGCTATTGATGGCAATCATATTCGAGCAAAAGTGCCTAGAGAAGAAGTTGCTAGATTTCGAGAATGAAAAGACTACCCCATACAAAATGTGTTTGCGTCACGTTCATTTGACATGAAATTTACTTATGTCTTGGTTGGGGAGGATTTACATCGGATTCTCGAATTTTAAAAAATGTTTTGTCTAGAGAAGATAACCTTATATTTCCACAAGGTATAGCCAATAATTATGGATTTATAAGGTGTTGATTTAGATTGCAATTGTATGTGTTTTTCTTCTCCTTAATTCACTATTTCATTTGTAGGGAAGTTTTACTTAGGAGATGCCAGTTTTCCACTGATGCGTGGGATCTTAGCACCTTATAGAGGAGTTCGCTATCATTTAAAAGAATATTCTTCTAGGGCACCACAAAATGAAAGAGAAATTTTTAACCATTGGCATGCTTCATTGCGGAATGTCA
This sequence comes from Erythrophleum ivorense, assembly GCA_026724425.1. Lineage (NCBI taxonomy): Eukaryota > Viridiplantae > Streptophyta > Magnoliopsida > Fabales > Fabaceae > Erythrophleum > Erythrophleum ivorense. Next base: position 4,631,298 of record JAIUCV010000085.1, on the reverse strand, counting down.
TCGAACGAATATTCGGAGTATTGAAAAAATTTTTTTCGATTATAGCTAGTGGCACTGAACTATATTATTCCTTTCAGACCACAACTGATATTATGATAGCTTGTTGTGTATTACATAATTTTTTGATGGGAGTAGATCCTGATGAGAATCTAATCGCTGAAGTTGATCGTGAATTACTACTTAACCCACCTGATCATAATGAGGACACTTCTAACCATGGTCCAGAAAAAGACTACAGACAAGGAGCAATTTTGAGAGATAGTATTGCAGGCCAAATGTGGCATGACTATCAGAATGGATCATAATTTAGATGATATTAATTTATTTTATAAGTTAATTAGTATTTGATTGAATAATGTATGATATTATTGTTTATGTTATCAAAACATTTTATCAGTCACATTGGTATATTTCAAATAATCTGTTTCATGTCAGTTTTATATGAATTGAATTGTCTTTTCTGTTCAATTTTCATTCCAATTGATTATTCACGATATTGAATTATGCCTTTTCTATTCAATTTTTGTTCCAACTAGTTCTTCATGATTTTGAATTATGCCTTTTCTATTCAATTTTCATTTCAATTGGTTATTCATGATATATGGTATTCTATGCAGACACTCAACGATAGTCCCAAAATTAGTTAAGGATAATCTGCGTTGGGCGCATGAAATGGATGAAGCCTTTTTAGATGTTCTACTAGAAGAGATGATGAAAGGAAATCGTCCTGATGGGACATTCACAATAACTGCGTATGATAATGTCTTGCAAGTGCTAAAAACTTCTTTTGGTCCCCATATAACGAAGCAGCACTTGAAAAATCAGAAGAAGACATTGTCCAACGATTTGGAGAGCTATATGACTTATTTAATGGATTAAGCGGATTCTCATGGAGTCCTGTTTCAAAATTGTTTGAAGCAGATACTCAAATTTGGAATGAATTGATTGAGGTAGTTTCATTTGTTTCCTGTGCGTGTTAGCTTATGTCTAGTTGTTTTCTATTTCATTTCATTTATATTTTGCAAATGATTTGATATATTTGTTATACGATTTGCAGAAAAAACCACAAGCAAAGAAGTGGATGAGTACCCTAGTTATATATTATAACAAGTTGTATGAATTATTTGGTGCAAACAGATCAACAGGAAAGTATGTTGAGAGTGTTAAAGATAAGTTGAAACATTGTCAGAAAGAATGCATTGATTTAAATGATGGAATTGAAGGGACGAATATGAATGATATAATAACTGAAAGTGAGTTTAACTGGGGATATGAGCCCACCAACTCAACAGCCAATATGGATTCATTCAGTCCAACTGGTGGCAACTCTAATCATTCTACGAGTACTGCATCCTCAAAGGGACATAAGCGTAAGAAGCTTGTTATTGAAGTAACTGAGGAAAAATATGAAAAAATCACTTTAGGGATTAAAGAGCTAGCTGAAGTTATGCGAGATGGCAACTCTTTGCATGATAAACCAATATCTTTATCTGAGAGACAAGTAGTTGTTGTTGAAAAACAAGCTGAAATTGCGGAGAAGGGGCTTGCTATACTTGAAAGAAGTAGGCCCCATCATTATAATGAATAAGAGGTATGGGCAGAAGTTGACCAAATTGGAGTAAGCGAGGAATATAAATTGCAATGTTATTTTTTTTTTATGTAAGGAAGAAAAGAGTAAGCAAACCTTTTTTGGGGTTCCAAGGCACATGCGACTACAAACTTTGGTACAAATGATGAGGGATGTTGGCATATTATAATTGAGAGAGGAACATGATGATAAAATGTTACTTTCATTTTTGTTAAATGACTGTTGTGATATTATACTTGTAGTTGGGCTGAATTAGTTGTCAATTTTGTTAAAAACTAGAATGTATCGAAATTCAAGATAAGCTAATGGATAATCATGGATTATTGGACTGATTAGTAATGAAATTTGACTCTTATTTATTATTATGCGTGGTGATGCTAAATTTTGTATATTTATCATGGTTTCTATAATTTAAACTTGTTATACTTATATAGTTTACATGTAAAAGAGAACAAAAGAATGATAAAAAAATTAGGGCAATAACTCTCAAAAAACTATAATAAGATGACTGGTAAAATATTAAATATATCAGGAAAAAAATGTTTAGCGTGACTAAAAAATAAAATACACCTAATTTTTTGGTAAGACTGTACCTCAAATCAAATTATAAAAAATAGATCTCAAATCAAAGTATAAATAACAATCAAATGATAAAGAATAGGAAAAAAATAAAAATTTCAAAAGTCTAGCAGTCGGACAGTCTGATTGCACTGTAGTCGGACCACTGGGTCCGACTGCAGGACAGTTAGACTATACACAGTCGAACTTTTGAGATTTTTTTTTCTATTGGTACTAATTTCTGGATTTTATTGGAGCAAGCATAATTTTGATTTATTTAATCAAATAAGTAAGTTAATACCATTAAAATATATAAATTTATTTTACGATAAGAAAATCAACTAAGGAAAATTTTACTTTTTTAAAAAATATAACGTATTGGAATGTATAAAATTATTTTAATATTATTTTGTCTGTGTGAAAAACTTAAAATTTAATATAATGAAAATTCAAAAAGTTATTGTTTAATATTAATTAAATGAATATTAGTACTTATCATATTATATAAAATACAAATAAAATGATATTTATATCAAAATATATATAGTTGTTGTTTATGCTTCGTAAAATAAATCATGTCAATTTGTATCATTTCTTATTTCTTATGCTTTCATCGCTTGATAACTTTATATATTTCTTCACAAATTTATAAATGTCATTAAGATTATTTATCAGGATATGTCCAATATATTCACGTCATATATATATGTGTTTCTATGTAATTGTACTGAAATGAAATTGGATCGGATATACTAATAGTGGTATTTTAAAGATTATATATATATATATATATATATTTCATAAACATATGTTTATAATCAATAACGTAAAGCAAAATATACAAATATATATGTTCATAAACAATTACAATATTTTTATTTTGTGATGTTAGTAGGTTTGAACTACCATATTTTTACGTTACTCTTCCTCACTATCATCTCCTTCATCACTATCATCTTCATCTTCATCTCTATCTAGAGACACTGTTGTGACACCTTTTTTCTTTTGGGATGAACGTCTCTCCTTTGATTGTCCATAATTACTCCGAGTTATTTGTTGTAATTGGGTGCGCAGCTCTTCAATCTGTCTTTGTTGATCTTGAAACATACTTTGATATGATTGTGTAGAAATATTAATAAATTCATTACGTAACATATCTTGTATGTAAATTGAATGTGGATACGGAGGTAATTGACTTGAGGATGCTTCTTCATTATAGGTATACCCTTGTTTTGAGTTTCCAAAAATTTTGCAAGATATGTTACCAAGACCATAAACGATGCCGTGCTCTTTCCCACCAGCAGCACTAATAAATGTATTCATATCAGATGTATTGTCGCTTGAAACCTGGGCGGTATCTTTTTGTTTAACATATTCATCCTAAAAAAAAATCAAACGATTAACACCAAAACAAAAAAATACAAATAAAATATCTAAGAATATTTCTAATCTTCATACCCATATAACTTTTGACTTTTTGTCTACCCATGTTTGGGTAGATTTACGTTGATAAGTTTTCATATAAACTTCAGAAAATGAAGGATCCCATCCCAATTCACGAACCTACGTAACAAAATAAGAAATAATTTGTTTAAGTACGCCATATGAGCTTACATAACAAAATAAGAAATAATTTGTCTAAGTATGCCACATGAAAAGTATAAAATGAATACATTATTTATATACCAATTGTCTAGCATGCTCTTCCATCGATGTAGAACCTCCCGTGTGCAATGAAGCATTGGCTCGATTTTTCTTCTTTTGTGCACTAGTAGAACAAAATCCTTCAGAATCCCAATGGCAACAGAGACCATCCCAGATGTTTTGTTTAATCCAGTCAGGTCGTTTGTGCGTTTCACGTACATGTCCAATTATATCTTTCAATCGAGATTTTACTCGATTCTTCTAGTTTGCCTAGATATCAAGATGATGTCTTGGTTCCCAGCAATAAAGTTTCTTCCAAATTATGTAGGATGTCAATAACGATTATACGTGCACAACTTATTTTGTAATTATTTTGTTATTATCTGCAATGTAATAAATAAGAAATACATAACACCTGAAATTCATGAAACTAGAGGTATTGATATTCTAGTGGCACTTCCGTCCAGCAATTCCACAAACCATCATATTTATTTTTACAAATCTTGACAATAGCAGTACCGATGTCTTTATCATTTGGGGTAAATCTAAAAATATAAAAAATAGTGAAATATATTATTATCCTACAGATAACATTGTTAAACCAAACAGTGAAACAAAATGATATACCCTGTGCCATTAGGTCTAATCAGTGTTGGCAGCGGTTGATCTTGGTCATTGTAGTGTTCATTCAAGTGCTCATCATCAGGGTCGTTAGACTCTTGTTGAAAGTTCTTCGGGGTTGGCTGTGTTTCTTCCCTAGCATTAGATGACTTTGGTTGTGACAAATTACTTCGTGTTCTTTAGCCCCTTTTCGAAGACATCCTGTAATGATATTGATACCATTTACTATATGCACATTTCTTAAGATTGCAAAAAAATATAACATCCCAAGCTTCCCTTCTTACCTTGTGAACTTTGCAAATCTTTGTGAAAGTTATCCTTAGTGACTTCCCTCAGTGACTTCAGCTTCCTCTTTGATGAATGGGTTGGGCAGTATAGAGGGAGATATATAGAAGAAAGTTATGTTTATCTATACGAAATAATGTGTATATATGTCATTGTAGATGGTGTGACATGCGGGACCAACTGAAAAAGATAAATACAAATATGGAAGAAAAAGTATTGTCATACCATTTTAGTGTCATGTGATATACAGGCAAAAGTAAAAAGGAGCAACCATGTAAGTGCGAAAGATTCCATTGACATATAATATGGCAATATGTGTAGGACCTAATGAAAGTACCACCCATATACGTGCGAAAGATTCTATTGACATATAATGGCAATATGTGTGGGACCTAATGAACATGCATAATAGTGCATCTATCTTGATAGATGTTAAGAAGTAAATTTAAAACTGACGTGCTAGGAGCAAAAAATGTTGTTATCCACCTTATATTATAATAATTACAGGACGCGTTTATAACAGCACACATTTATACATCGGAACAAAACATGCATATGTTATATGTTCAACAATTGCACGTCTGCTTATTTTTTTTTCCTTTAGAACTTGAAGCTTTATGCTGCTCACTTGAAGCTTTATGTTACTGGCAGTATTCATAAATTTGACGTTGTAGATCAAATATTGCACTTTCATTGGCTTGCAGTTGGATATTGAAAATTTTTAATTTCTCCTCTATATCGGGATGTAGCCAACATTGTGGACCTTGTGGGTATATGGCCCCTGCCACACTTGGATATGATAACGATAATAACTCATTTTCTTGTCGATACTTATAACCGAAAGGTGGGTCCTCTTCTACTTTATGTGAAACACTTCCTAACTCGTACACGGAGCCACTGCTTTTTTTCCCTCCAGCAGCTACTGTCCACATCGTAACCTCATCTGCTAGTGAGAAATTTTGTGCATTTGCAACATTTGCAATGTTGGTTTTGAGTCTTGCATATTCATTCTTACTCAAATCAAGGGAAAAATTATATAACAGCAATACATAAATGATTTTTCACATAGAGGAATACGAAGTTAGTAGACTTCCAAAAGTTTTTTCAGATTTTTTATCCACCCAAAGACCAGAAGTTAGGTTCTGATGTGTTCGAACATGAAGTTCTACCGAAGCTATAGGCCTGCCGAAGTCTTTAGCTAGAGTTGCAGCATGATCAGTGAATGGAATATTGCCACCAATGTGAAGAGATGGGCCGTCTATTAAGTTAGAAGTTCTATTTTTTTTGCAAGTTCACTTCTTTGTCTAAATTCTATCTTATTCCAATCAGCACATAAATCATTCCAAATATGTTCATTTATCCAAATAGGCTGCTTCCCTTTATTTCTGTGGTAATAGATCAAATCTTTCAACCGATTTCTTGCACGATCTTTAAAATTGTTATAAATTTGGCTATGATCCTCTATGGTCCAGACATAATATTTCTGACAACATCATCCAATAATATTTATCAAATCATATACTTTAATGAAATAAGTGTAACAAATGGGATTTTAAACTGGACCTAAAATTCTTTGAACCATAATTGTCGAACGGATTCAGGAACTTCCTTCCATAAATTATAAGGTCCTAGATAATTATGCTTTATCATTGCCACTATATACTCGACGATATCATTTTCATCGGGTGCAAATCTAATCAATGCAGATGACAAAATAATGTAAAATGGAGTTATAGGCATTAAAGATTTTGAAATGGAATTCATACCCGGTTTCACCATTGGAATGAATAAGTTATTTCCCTATATCCACTCCAGCTTGAATCTGAGAATACAAGACTTCTCCATACGTTTTACCCATCTGCACAAAGTATGAGGAAACAAGAAAACATGTACAATATATATCCTTCGTAGTTCAAAAAAAATCTTAAACGTGTAGTTCCAGGAAAATTATTGTCACACCCTACAATTTAAGTACTCTGACGCAGAAGCGGAAACATAAAGAAAATACTTATGGGCATCAATTTGAATCATATAAAACATATAAGCTTCTCTTAAAGGACATTTGTAAAAATTTCGGCAGAGTCTCCTCTAATACGTAGACCTCTAGATATTTCTACAAAGTGTCAGACAATACAATACATCCCACAAGGGTAAACTCATATCCAATCAGACCAAAAGAAATATCTGGGGTGTGGGGATGCCCTAACTATGATTCAGTGGAGCTAACTTTACAAGATTCAAAACAAAATATACCTACAGACAAAATACACCCACATGAGCAACTGCAGGCTCGTCAAAAGAAGTAATCGAGATATAGACCACTAGAAGGCGGCTGGAGGTAGATTAGGGTCCCTACTGCTCTTTGAAAAAAAATATATATATAAAACAATGAGTTGAATACTCAATGAATAAGCAATGCCAACCTCTTTAAAATAAACATAGGGTCAAATAGGTTTATATATATATATATATATAAATACCGTATAAAATATGCTTTATACAAATTCTTTCTCAAAATGTACCGAAAGCATCTAAACAGAACCAATTGGAACAGACGCAAAGCACACAGCTCGTGGGGAAAATCACTACAGACGCAAAGCTTTCAGCTTGCGAAAATAACATGACTCCGCGTGTGGTGGCCTGCACCGGGGCTAGCACCACCCCTGCTAACTGAGGTACAGATCATGGTGCACCAGGGCTAACATCTACTGCTGTTAGCTACAGGGTTCTGAGTAGATAACTTCATGAGACAATACAGTTTCTCCAATTAACATTTCAGACAAAGTACCGTTCAGATCGGTTTCATAGTAAGATTTCCAATTAACTCAAACATCCGTCAATTTGCAAAATTTCATGTTCGAATCAATTTTTGGTAAACATATATATTACAAAACATTTAAATGGGTATCTCCATAACTAGATTACCCAATTTTAGAACATTGCAAGGAAACTTAATAATAAAATAATAATTTCTCTTTTACTCACGGTCCGCATTACTTACTCACCTTCCGAGATACTACAGAAATTCCTGACCCTTTCTCAGCTATGCCTCAATCTCCTGAATTTCCTACAATACCCGTTCATTAGCTTTTTAAAGGGGGAATCATTCCAATGATCTCATACAGGACTTATCTGGTTTTAAAAATTATTTCTCTACTAATTTACGCCTTCCATACTTGTACAATATATACCATATACATATATTGTGCTCTCTTTTTTCTAATTCCACTTAGGAGCTAAACCCAAAATCCAGAAATAAGGAAACACATACCGTCTTTAATCTGCAGTCACACATTAAAGGGGAGTTTATTCTGCATAAATATAATGTGACAAGTAAGAAAAAGCACAGTGGGATTTTGTCTTTAATTAAGAATATATATATGCAGAATTTTGGGAGGAATTAACGTATAGGAGAGTAGACATACAATTCAGTATGAATGAAGTCAGAATTTTTACAATCAAATCATCTTCCTGCACCACCTTTTCTTCTGCGCAGGACCTCCCTTTGCTGGCCACCACATAAACGTGTCATAACATTAATAATTAAAGGAGGAAGACGCATGACAAGCTGACCAGAAAAATAACACATATATCAGAAATTTCTAGGCCCAAAATCACTATACAGCGTTGCTCTCCTGCCACACATCCATAGCCATGAGCTCAGCTTAAACAAAGAGGAGGAAGGCTACACTGAAAAGCGAAACAACATAACAATATGGCTTGAAAAAGGGGGAGGAAGGTGAACCCAGCAAAAGCAATCCATATGGCAGAATTTCAGACCTGGGAGGGTGACTTTCTGGCGTGATTTCACCAATATCCAGCAGCAAAAATGGAACAAATTCAAGGAGCAACTTGCAGTTGAAATTCGAACCAAACCAACGTTGAACAGGGGTAGTAAGGTGGCGCTGAAACAGAGGAGGAAATTGCAGTGTTTACTCAGCACTACAGTTCATCCAATAGGGACCTTCCATGCGACTGAATGAAGCAGCAAAACTGGAGGAAATTCACAACTTAAAGAAGCAGAAGTGCAGCGTCCAGCAACTCGAAGAAGCAGAAAAAACCCAGCGTCCAGCAGAACAGGGGATGAAGATGCAGAGTTTCTGTCGGTTCTGTGATTGCTTTGCTGAAAGGATATATATTGCAGAAATCTGGATGAGAGATGACCGAAAAAACCAGCTGAAAGGAAGTAAAAGGAGGGATATATATGTAAAGTTACAGAATAAGGAAGCTGGTACGTGGCAGCTGCAAGAATCAACATGGAAAAGTCAAACCTCCCTCCCTTCATATATATTCTCATGCACGTTCGCACGTCGAGTTTTATAATTATATAGATATAGATCAATTTATTATTGTTTTTGTGTGAAAGATAAGCATTAAGACGGTGTTCGCAATTAATGAAATGAAGTTCAAATATATTCATCATACCTTCACATCAATTACTATAGCCTTATCTCTTCATGCAGATAACTTCTAAACTTTTGTCACTTCAAACAAAAAGGATAAGATGAAGACAAACTGCCTTGGATACATGTCCTGCTTACTGCTCGTCCCGTGAAGCTAAAGCCAAAGGAAACTTGCCCCCATGTGAAGAAGATAGGATGAAGACAAGTTAAGATGATGAAGGAAGAGAAACGAAAAAGTTTGGAAGGGACGAGGACTTGAGGACAAAGGAAGCCACGTGAATGCATCGCGGGATTACATATGAGGACGAAGCAAGATACAATCATTCTTATTTGTTTATATATATATATATATATATTTCTTTATGTGAAAAAGCGATAATAACATTTATATTGTAACAAAAATTTAAGTGATTATCCATTTATTTTATTTCACTTAACTAACAATATTTTTTTATTATGCTAAAATATTTTATATTAATAATATATTTTTATTATGTTAAAATAATTAAGTGGATGGAATTGAATTTATTTTATATTAATAATATATTCTTATTACATTAAAATATATTAATAATATATTTTTATTAGGACGGATGAACATGGGAAAATTTTAATATTATATTACTATTTTTAGTTTTCAAATTGTTCTTTTGAAAAATTATTCTAAACTTTTAAAAAATAAAAATTTAATCAAATTCGGAGAATTGCATTTATCCGTAGTCAAAAAAAGGAAAAAGTCATTCTACTGATTTTTGAAGGATAAAATTATCCAAAAAAATAGTTACAAATTTTTTCTCTTCCCATCTCTCCGCGTTCCATCCAAACGGGGGAAGAAAAACTTCCTTCTCCGCCCATCTCTCTCCCCCTACTTTTCTCTCTGCTTCTCTCCCCCATCCAAACGAAACGTAAGTTTTATAATTCTAAAATATCATAATATTAATTATATAATTTTCTTTTCAAATAACTTACTTTAGAAGATTTTTAGATATAAATTATATGTATTACATGATATATTTTTATATATGATAGGATTGTGCAAAATGTTGATAACTAATAATAGTATTGTTAGCCCTTGTGCATCCTAGATATCATTGTGTGGTTTATGTGATTCAATATTTGAAGGGTACTGAGTTATATTGCTCTTTGAATGTCTAGGAGTTGTTAGGATAGTGGTAAATAAAGATAGAGGTAAGTAGAGATAGTGATAGTAATCCTGAATGTGATTCCCATTTATGATATTTTGATATTGAATATATAGTTATTTATTCTTGTAAGCTATATATTCATATTTGAATATGTAGTTACTTATCCTCATGGATTGTATACTCACATTAGTATATATGTTAGAATTTAAAGTTTTACATAGACTTTCTAAATAAAATTTCTTTGTTAAATTATTTTTAGGATAACAATTATTCTTTTGTTCATTATTAAACTTTTAAATGTTTGAATTAAATTTTTATTTATTCTTCATAATTATCTCCTATTAATTATTTTTTTATTAATTTTATATTTTGATTAAAATATTATATGTCTATATATTCTTTGTAATTTATTGTTTAATAATATAATAAATCAATTTTTCGATAACCCAAAATCTTTAATTGTTATCATATACCAATTATTTCAAGCTTCTTTTTATTAAGAGATTCATAAATTGAATTTTAGGAAAAAATTTTTATTTAATACCTTTCTATATTTAAAGTTTCTACTATTTATTATCATGTCCAAACTTATTTTTATTTAGAAAAAATCTTTGTCCACCTATCTCTTTAGTTGTTATGTTTTATCTTTTGCTCATTGAGTATTGCAATTCATTCCCATCAATTATTTTTGCAAATAGGGAAATTTGTATCAAATGCTCCTTTCATGTACTTTGGGAGAGTTATCAGTGAAGAGCTTATATTTAGTTTGTTTAGTATTAATAGAATGTTATTTTTGTATGTGTATGTTTGTATTTTAGAATTCACTTTATAGATTATAGGTAGGATCCCCACCTTATCATTTATGTTTTGGTGTGTTGATGGTAAGAGTAAAGTCCTCTTGTTGTCTAATTGTGAACATGATATGAGTAAAGCAATCTTATGAAAATTGATCATGCGTTATAATTAAACAAAGATTTGTATATTTGTCAAGCTTATAAGTGCGAGGGCTACTCATATTTCATGCCGGTTTGTCCTTAGTTTTAAGGTGTAACAATAAAGATATAAATGACTGCAAATAAGTTTAATTCTAGCAAAATATATATTTGACATACCAATTTATTATTTTCACACATTTTTAGTAGTAAAATGGTATGATTATGTTATATTGGCTTAAATTGCACAATTTAAAATCTATTAAGGATTATTTCTAATTCATTTATTCATGTCGTTGGTTTTGTAATTGGTGAGATTTGAATTCATTTAACTTTGTTGGTTATGAGTATGACATATTCTTTCTACTATTTTTATTTTTATTTTTTTAAAAAAATCAGTGCGGCGTGGTCTGCATGGGCCCAAATGTGTTATTGGCTGGTACGATGTAACTTGTAACAAATCTTAAAAAATGGAAAGAAGCTGACGCAGTGTTCGACAAATTGTTTTGTTTCCTAATGAGTGTGGGTATGCAGACCTAACAGAATATCAGAAGGACCACAGAAAAGTGCCGATCACCTCAGAGTTTATGATACTTACTCCTATGTTGTACGATCAAAAACAGCTGTACTGCAAAGTTAAGTCAATGGCCAGCACCTTAAAACTCTTTTGTGTTTTGGAGTCTATCTTCTGTTTCAGGTTTAATTTGATATGCTTCTATCAGATAATATGCATCAAGCATGATCTTAACGTAGATGCATACATAGTATCAGTTTTCCTTTTAATTTCCATTTAATTTGGTGAACCTCATCAGAATTTTTGCTCGAGAGAGAATGCTGTATATTATAGAGTTCATTGTTATGTAAATCAAAACAGAGAATACCATCATTATAAGAATCTTTGAATTATAATTGGAAATGGGCTATTAATTACAGGTCCTGAAGAAATTATTCCTATTATTTTGTTTCTGGAAGGATGTGAATCAAACTATCATTAATTCAACGGAAAGGAAGTGCTTACATGTCTGAAACAACAAAAGGTCTAAAATGATTAGACAGAATCTTGCTTGGAAATCTCTGCAGATCAACTGGCTATACCTGGAGACCCTCCATGGTTCAGAAAGAAAAGAAAATATAACAGCTTATGATAATTTCTGCTTCAAAGATACAGTGACAAGGACCTTAATTTCTGGTGTCGAACACTGAATCAATAACCATTAATGGAATCTTGTTCTCACATTTTCAATAAAACTTTCTTTCTTAGATCATAAGTAAGACAAAAGTCATCAAATGTCACACTTTTATTATATACAGCTGGCGAACATAAAACCAAAAGAGTATGCATGCCGATGTCAAAACGAAACGATGAAGAAAACAATAAGAAGCAATTTTTCCTTTTTTCCACGGAAATGACTTCAAATGGATTCTTCAATGAAGAAGACGCATGGGACGCAAATTCCCAAAGGGGATAGCCCAATTGAACATCTCATTAAAGCACTCTGAGTTTACCTGCACTGCAAGATTGAAACTCCTTCCTTTGTCCTATCATCATCAAGTGTTGCACCATTATCAGCAGGGATGGTAATGGGGCAGACTAGAACGAGTCTTTTATTGTTCGTCTCCGTCCTGGTCCCTTATAGCTTGCTTCATTCTTATCTCATATTTTTGCAATTTTTTTAAATTTTTATTTATTTTTCCTCATACATGAAACTGCTGGGACTTAAGGTAAAGCACGGCAGAACACTTACTCATAATTTACCCAATAAAAGAACAGAAAATACTTAGAGGATGCAGTGATGGAATGAAAAAACAAAAAGACAGAGTTGAAAGGTAAATATTTTCGGTGTTGCATTTTCAAGAAACACCTTGAAACCGTCAAGCTACTTTTTTTTTTTTTTTAAATACTAAAGCAACACAAAAATCTTTCAAAAAAATTAATTAATACTAATATCGTCAACCAAAATAAATTTTTACTTATTATTAACTTGGTTTTCAGGAAGGTTTCGAAGATGATTCCAGAGTTGGGTTTCCTCCCGAAACTTTCTTTCATCCCTTCACTCTGATGAATTATTCTTGCTTACAAATTAAAAGGTAAATTATAGACCTGTAAATAAGTGAGTAAAAAGCAATTAGATAGACTTTTAGGTGACCCATAAATATGTGACGAGTACAAAAGTCCAATTAGATAGACTTCAATAATTTTATCAAATTTTAATTAGATGTTTAGAATAGAATAGTCCCTTGAATCCAAGAAGTCTTCTTGCATGCTCGATGAACCTTATTATATTTTATTAAAGAGAAGAAAAAATGGATGTTAAATTTGACCACAAATTGTATAAAGGTTTTGGCCATTTTCATTATGAACTGACAAGGATTAGGGGAATATCTTTATAAATACGTTGGAGGGTATCGATTTCGCTTTGTCAGGCACAGGCAAACCAATTTAATTAAGCCAAGTTCATGATTATAAAAAATGGATATAGATTTTTATAACTTTGGTGGCCAAAATATACCAGACACAGTGGGGATACCTCTATACACCTAGAAGGCCAATAAAGATTTTTTTATAGTAAAAAAAATTAACAAAGCTTTAGCTTGTAAAAATTTGTTTAGAGAATATATTTCACTGGTATAATATCCCTGCAATTGAATACTCACTGTTTTTCTTAATTGGCTAATTTCAAGTGCATCCTACAATTATATTGTTAATGATCAGAAACCCATTTTCTTAAGGCCTGCAAATTGATTAATGCAGTTCATATGTTTTAATTAATGCTATGATTGAGGCTTGTCTTATTTACCAAATCAAAGACATATACTTAAGCCAGTGTATATCAATGTAATCAAAATTGGATCACATTAGTTGCTTCGACCAATTGGATTGAGAATAAAGACTTGATTTAGTTTGGTTAGTCAAGAAAATTAGTTAACCAAAACAGCAGTGAAAAAAAGTTGGCTAAATCAATAAAAAAATAGATAAGTTAAAAATTAGTTGAATCAATTATTAATTTTTTTTAAATTTTTTTAATAAAATAGAATAGTTTATCTTGGATAAATTTAAAAAATTAAAAATAAAAGACACTAAAAAAAAGTTGAAGTATAGGAAATTAAAAAAAAAAGAGAATAAAAGAGAAATAAAAGGTCTATATTTGGTTATTTTTAGTACTTGATCTTTATCAAATCCTATTTTATAACCGCATTTATCTCAAATATCAAGACGTTTGGCTAAAATTTTTATTTTTTTGGATTTTTTTGTTTTTTTAATAATAAATAAAATCTTAATATAATTTGAGAATCACAAAAGTTCAATATTAAATACTCTTAATTTTTAATCATAAATAATTTTTATTTTTAATTAAAAAATAACATTTTAAATATTAAAAAAATATTGAATGAATAATCAAATATTAAAACTTTATTAATATTTATTCGTTACCTTAAAATTTTAATGTATAAAATTTTAAAAAATATATTTAATTATTACTAATTCATCTATAATTTGAATATAGTTAAATTAATGAATTGTGAACTAATATATTTATCGATTCAATAACCAATTTAATGTTAAAAGCATTAGTATATATAACAAAATTATATAAAAAAAACTCATCAAAATTATAAATGGAATTATTTGTACTTGCAAATTTTCAGGGTGGGATTTTTACTATTCCTCTTTGTTCCGTTTCCTTATAAATTGCCTCATCCTTGCCCCATGTGTTGGTAGCCGGTGTTTCCTCTTTCCCGTACCTGAACTAATGAGGATTGTTCTACCCTATACTCACCTTCAAAACACTAAAAAGTAGTATGGAATTGGAAAATAAAGTACTAAAAAATGGTAACAACAGAGTGGATTGTTATGCTTCTAATAGAACGACTACATAATATTATATTAAAATTTAAATAAAATTGAATAATTAATCAAATAATAAATATATACATTTTTTGATTATATATATATATATATATATATATTAAACTCTACAGATTTGGAGCAAGGACATGTTTTGACCTTGCCCCAAATCCAACATTTCTATTTAGATCTTTTTTAAATTTATTTCAATACTTGATCAACCTTCAAATTACTTGACCTGAATAAGTCAAGGTAGGTTAGATGAGTGGGACGGATTGAAAGTGCCATCCTTATTGCAAATTATAATGTTGAACATATTGGGAGTTGAATCTAGGATGACCTAAACCCCTTGGGTAAGTTAAAGTAGCTTGAAAAAGAATTAACTACATCTATATGGACTGATTTAATCATTAGAGACAAAATTAATTTTGTAAACCTGGGTTATAACAATTTTTCTTGATTTTGTATGTGAATACTAGTTTAATCATATAACATTTTTAGGGTATATTATTTTTTTCCTCTCTTGAGAAATGTTTAAATTACATAGTTTTTTTTAATCTGTTTTAGAAATATAGAGAGACCTCTTCTAAAATTATAAGATAACCAAAATATCTTCAAGAATAATATTGATTTGTTTAAATAATTAATTTTTTATCAAATGATTTTACAATTTGTGAAGTTTAAAAAAATGGCAGTTTTATATTAGTTACTTATATATTTAATATCTGATTATATTATATAAGTAATATATATAAAGGTAATTTGGTTAAGATAAGTGTAATTATAATTTATTTTTTCATAGCAAGGGAGGTAAGTTGTTATAGGACAATTATTGTCTGACAAAAAATAAATAATTATTTAGTTGGGAATCAAATATATGATTTCAATTTTGATATCAATTATTAGATCAAGCGCTTATCACTAAGATAAAAGATATAATTGAGTGAAATATTAAACATTTTTTGTAATTGTACATACAATGCTAATTCAAATAAGTTGAGTATTGAATTCATCTTTAAATTTTTTTCCCAATTACAGTTAAGATGAGATTACTGGTTCAATAATTTTGATACTGTTTCTAAGAGTATTAAAAAAAAAAGGAGATTAAAGAGAAAAGAAAAGAAAAGAAAAGAAGACTTGTTGGATTAACCAGGAACCTCCTTTCTACCAAGAATACACTTTACTATATTGAGCAATTATTATAAATTTTACTTGCCATTCTTACCTCAACTTGTAGAGCTTGAGACCAACTTTTGTCAAGTAATAAAATTTTTTGCTTTTCTTTATGGTATTTTTACAAACGATTAAACGTCCCCCCACTCCCCCCTCCCCCACAAGAAAAAAAGAAAAAAAAAAAACACATCCACATAAACGCTGATCCAATTGGGTGTATTAGATTTTGTAACAATATATTCCAACCATCTCAAAAATATATGGGAATCGATGCTAATGAAAATTGTTATTTTAATCTAGAATATTAATAGAAGTTATAAATGAAGATATATATGGTGAGGCAGAAGAATATAGTCCTCATTCTCCTTTTCCATTTGGATTTTGGATCTTTTACGCATACAGGTTTAGTAGGTATAGTCCAAGCTACGGCCAATATTAAGTAAAAATTTACGTGGTCCACAAGTTCTGCAGAAGTCACCCTGTAAATATGGAGGTTAATTCAATTTCAAATGTAGTTTTCATCCTATTCAAGTTGAACGAGTAGGCACTGAACTCAGGATTTTGAGGGGTTGCGTGTTCTTTAGGGATTTCGTTGAGCCCCTTCTTAATTTTTTAACTTTGAAATTTGAAGTTCTTGGGGTAAATTGTAGAAAGCTAAACATGATAAAAAAAATTTATATATATAATTAGTTCATTTTCTTTGATTGAGCGTGACTTCACAACCCCAACGTCTCTGCACATTCCAAAAAAAAAAAAAAAAATGCAGTCTTTCTTAAAGCTTAATGTTTTTTCAAGATATAATTGCCTTTCAATTCAAAACTTCACTATCCAATTGGGATTAAATTACTATATTTCCAACGATTCTTCAACAACAAATTGTACAAATATGTACTAGCTATAGTAATTCTCATTCGTTACAATGTAAGTGCAGACCAATTTTCCCTATTTCAAATCAGAGGTAGGAAGGTGGAAAAAGACGAAGGATTGGTCTTTGTTCTATTATTTTAAATCATACCAATATTAATATACAAAATCAAGCAACCACTATACCAAACCAAAATAAATAATATTTAGCATATAATAAAACTAAACAAAATATACTTAATTAACTCTGGATTTTTCTTTGAGCTCTAACTCATCTTCCATCTTCTTCTTAGCTCCTGCAGTTTCTACATTTGAAGTCAAACCCACATTTTACAGTTCTCCTTTCTCTTGACCATCCATCCAATTAAGGCTCCTTGAAAATAACTTCAAAATCTTATATGTGGAAACTACGGAAGGCCTTTTCAGTTTAGAAAGAGATATAAAATTGGCCAAGGTGCCATCTTTTTTGTCTAAATCATTGAGATCCAAAAGAGTCTTGATCGAAATCAGAAGAGCTTGTATATATATAGCAGTTGCTGGAAGACGAAAAGTTAGTTGGCATGGATTCAAGTTTGAAAACCCCATGGGGTAACCTTTCTTCCAGACCATAATGATGGAGAAATCGGATAGTTGGGTATTCAGACTTGTTTTGGTATATGTCCTTTGCCTTTCTGTATTTATCATATCATCTTCTGCAAGGGAAGGTTAGTAACTTCATTTAAACGTTTTAAGATCATCATTAATTTCTTGAAAGATGCATAATGATCTTATATACATTAAACTTCCGCCACAAAGAATGCTAGATAAATATAAGAATCAAGTTATCCAGAAATACAGTAGTCGCATATTTTATTATCTAGAGAATCTTAAATGTTGCTGAAATGACAGGATTTGTAAGCATAGCTTGCTGTGCTGATTCAAGATATATAGATCCACGGACCAACTTGAGTTACATATCAGATTACACTTGGTTTCCAGATAGAACAAGCTGCAGAAGCTTGAACCATACAGGCAATGAAAGAGCTAGAGTGTTCGATATTACAGATAAGGGAAAGAGATGTTACAGCTTGCCAACCACTAAGGATGAAGTATATCTGTTAAGGGGCACATTTCCATTTGACAATTCACTTCCGGATTCTCCCTTTGATGTTTCGATTGCAGTAACATCATTAGGTTCAGTAAGACCATTCCAGGACTTGGAAATAGTTGAGGGAATTTTCAGAGCCTCTAAGAACTACATAGACTTCTGCTTAGTGAAGGAGGAGGAAGATGGGAATCCTTATATTTCGCAGCTCGAATTAAGGCCAGTGTATGATGAGTACCTGCAGGGTTTACCTTCTAGTGTTGTAAAACTGATCAGCAGAAATAATCTAGGGGGCACAGGAAACGACATCAGGTATGTAATCTATTTTTCTTTTTTCACTTTAAGTGAACTATCACATTTTATGAAAGATACTAACAGGACCATTTGGAAGAACTACGCCTCAAATGTTAGCTCATGTAAGTTGGAGAGACTACCATATAAATCCCACATCAAAATCCCCCAAGCAAGTGCTCTAATACCAATCGATAGGCACTTCTGGGAAAACCACATCCTAAAAGCTATTTTTTGAGGTTCAGAATCTCATACTTGCAATGCAGGTCTCAAATCCCATATCTTGCAATTGGATCATATCAGATAGTTACATAATAATTCAATATTTAGTTGAAGTTAATGAGCAAACCATAAAAGTTTTATTTTTTCCCTTCAGATTTTTATTCCCTAGACAACCTAAAATACCATGCTTTTTAAGAATGATGCATCATCACTCAACATTGTTTCTCCGAACTCAAGATATCAGATTACTTGTCCAAACCTGTTCATATGGAAACTATATTACGGATCAGTTCCGGTCAAATATAAAAAATTACCACTTTTATGGCTCGGGAATCATGTGTGACCATGGTAAAAAATGAGAAAGAAAGAAAGAGGGACTGACAGGTTTGGGGAATTTGCTGATTTCAGGTACCCAATAGACCCAAGTGATAGAGTCTGGAAAGAAACTTCAAGTTCATCAGCATCTTCCACATCATCATTCAATGTCAGCATTTCCGGCCAAATTGCTAATGTGACTCCTCCTCTTCAAGTCTTACAAACAGCTCTGACTCATTCTGAGAGATTGGAGTTCATTCACAATGCCTCAGAGACATGGAACGACGACTACCGCGTGTTCCTCTACTTCCTTGAATTAAATGACTCTGTTAGGTCAGGCCAAAGAGTTTTTGACATCTATCTTAACGGTGACATTAAAGAGAAAAGATTTGATATATTGGCTGGAGGGTCCAACTATAGACACATTGTTTTGAACGTTTCATCAAATGGGGCAATCAACTTAACCTTGGTCAAAGCGTCTAGTTCTGAGTACGGACCCCTTTGTAATGCATATGAAATTCTGGAGGTGCTTCCATGGATGAAAGAGACCAACCAAACAGACTGTAAGTGTATTTCAAAGTGTCGAGCACAAGTTATATCTTCTTTTTCCTCAGACTCTCTGCTTCTTCTCACAAGCACCATTTTTCTTCCTTCAGTGCAAGAAATGTTGAAGTTGGCAGAAGAGTTGATGGTGCAAAACCAAGGCAATAAAGGGCTGAAGAGTTGGAGTGGAGACCCATGTATGCCTTTTTCCTGGAAAGGGGTAGAATGTGATCGTTTGAATGATTCAACTGTTATCAATAAGCTGTAAGTCCTCTCATTTTTCTTCTAGAAATGCTACCAATTAATTGAAAACATAATATATTTTGTGTGTACTTTTTAGTTGATGATATTTGTTTTGGAATAAGCTGATATTTTAGTCTTGGAAAATTATATTTTGTTTTAATTTAATTCCTTAAAATTTAAATTTCTTACTTTAGGTCCAAAAGATTATTTTGTCTTCATTAATGATTTTTTTTTTTGTGAAGCCCATTAATAACAATGAATGATATGGCCTAGCATAAAACTAATGTAGATAATAAATTTTTAGTTGTCACTAATGACAAAGTACCAAAATCATGTGTTATGACTATTTTGAGTGAGATAGTATTCTATCATGATATGTTTTAGCGGCAACTGAACACTTAATAATTGTGCTAGTTTTATGTTGGATCATATCACTTGTATTTATTACTTATGGGTTTAAATGACTAAAATAAGATTGTTAAACTTCAAAAAAAAAAAATTAAAAAGATATATTTTTTAAGAACCAAAATATTAATTCAATCTATTTTTTCCCCTGTGACTTTTAAGGTGATTTATTCTGTGTGTAAATATGCCTTTTCAGGGATCTTTCTTCAAGTAATCTCGGAGGACCAATTCCTTCAGGAGTTACTGCGTTGACCAACTTAGAAACACTGTATTCCTCTCGTAGCTCCTAATGTTCACCACCTAGTATTTTTGATTTTTGGTTTTTGGTCTGGGACTCCGTTTCTGATGCTTTGCTATATTTATTTGATTGTGTAGGAACCTGAGTCACAATAGCTTCAATGGCAGTATCCCTCCATTTCCGCCTTCCTCTTCTCTGATATCACTGTAAATATATCCTCTCAAGTTCAACTATGACTTTTTATGGACAATACAAGTTGAGCTTAAACAATAATGTTATCTCTGCCGATGTTATAAGAAAACAATAATCCAGCTATGTCACTTCGTATGATTCAGTGTGAAATTTTATGAATAATCTTGGCGATGTAAGTTGTTATAGTTCTATGCCAAGTGCGGAATCCTTTATAGAGGAACTGAAATATCAGTATATACATTCTACGTCTCTGAGACTTTTATATACAAATAAGGAAATACTTTTGGACGAGAAAACTCAACTTTAACTTGTCTACGTTCATATTTGCTTGTAGATTCTCCTTTTATAAGGGATGGTTGGCACCAAATCGCAAGATCTAATGATTAACACGAAATTTCGAATTCTCACTTACTCTTTGCTCTATTTTGGAGCTGGAAGAAAGTATAACTGAATTACATTAGCTGAAATGAGTGACATGACATACACAGGTATAGGCATTAGTGGATAAAACACCCGAGTGATCCTTTTGTATTCACATGTTCTAATATTCATCCTATGCAGAACCCCATAGCATCATATCAATAAGTTTCACGGTCATAACTATAATCTTCCATATTGATATGAATGCTTCATCCATGAGATATTTTATTAAGGCTTTTCATGTTTGATACTTTATTCCCAATATTAGTAGGCGCAGAAACAACTTCGAGTCATCTTCCTTTTAGTTAAACTTTGGGGTGATATGCTCTAAGATGTTAACGTTACATATATGGTTCAATTTGTTTCTTCTCTCCTTCATATTCAAAAACTCCCTCTGTTTCCGTTGCCAGTGTAATAATAGTAAAGCTGAATCTTGACATATTCTATTAACTTACATTTATTGATCAGTGATCTGAGCTACAATGATCTCATGGGATCGCTTCTGGGGTCAATTACCTCACTGCCTCGTCTAAAATCCTTGTAAGACTTTTTTTCGTTTGGGGAATTCTGCTACATAAAAGCTAGGAAGTTCTTAGAAGTCATTGTAATTGTTTCTATATTTAAATAGATAAACAAGTAATTCTGTCATAAACTGAGCTTGCATTTTATTTCTGTCCAGATATTTTGGCTGCAATCCTCATATGAGCAACGAGGTTCCATCAAACTTGAACAGTTCACTCAATACAGAGTATGAAATATCCATTGAAAGAATGGAAGTTCTAAAATAAGAAAGAAAAGAACAAAAATTTGATTGTCTTAAATTGATATTTCAGTCATGGAAGATGCAATTCTAAAGGATCAAGAATTTCAGCACAACTCATCATTGGAACCGTTACATGTGGGTCGGTCTTGCTTACTTTGGCTGTCGGATTTCTTTTGGTTTGCCATCGTAAGAAAATATTTATTCCCTGGGGAGGATTTGGTGCTAAGAAATACCCTAATCCAATGGCAACAAGTAAGTATACTGTCTTCTCAGATCTTTGGCATCCTAGATCTCTCCGTATATTATAAAATAAAGCAATTTTCTCTTGACTAATTAAAAAAAAAATGTATTTGGTATCATAATGCCAACAGTCTTCAAAGAAGTAACTTCCAATGGAGGACATGGTTTTACATATAGAAATTACTTTTATGCTTTTATTGGCTCCTACAAATATGCAAGATACATCTTCATGAACTCCTGAACAAAGGTTTTAACAAGTCATCCTTAAATCAACTGATTGGCATTGTCTTCAAGTTTGTCTACAATGGATGCACTACCTCTATTCTCTTTCACTATACTTGTTTTCTGGATCTCCTTAGCTTTTATGCTCTTCGATTAAATCCAGTTTTCTTTTACAGGATTTGTTTGTTGAGTCTTCATGTTGCAACATCTATGAACAAATATGGAAAACAAATAAAGGCCAAAAAAATATCGCATTTCAGTCAGGACCTTGCACACAAGTTTGTATATGATGACAAATAGTAATAAAAATGATAATGGATAACTAAATATCCTGCATAAATTTCCATACAGATGGCTCGCACCAATTTAGCATACCTACTAACAAGAAGAACAGTAATGAGAAGAATACTAGTAATGTTATGATAGTGCAGTGGTGATGCTGATACTAGTTGTGTTGAGGAACATAGCTATCAGCATTTGTTTGTGTACTCAAGAGTGATGGCTTGCGTGGTTCTAGTGCTTTTGTCTTTCGTTTCTTGGTGTTTTGTTGGTGTTCTGCCCTTCAATTATTTGGCCAAAATAAAAAATCATGTCCTTATGATGCCCATGAACAACTTACATTCTTTGTAAGGAATATGCTTATTTTAACAAGCCAGGCTAGTTTGATGCAATCTTCTGTGCTCCTGTGCATATATTGCGTTATGAAGTATATAACAGTTCTACACAAAATGCAGATATAGTTTTCTCTTTGCCCAGCAAAGACGATTTCTTTATAAAGTCAGTGTCTATTCAAAAATTTACCCTGGATTATATAGAGGAAGCTACCGAGAAGTACAAAACTTTAATAGGTGAAGGAGGGTTTGGCTCTGTTTACCGGGGCATTCTAGATGATGGTCAAGAAGTGGCAGTGAAAGTCCGGTCAGCCACATCAACTCAGGGAACTCGAGAATTTGACAATGAGGTACAATTGGTCTATTACTATTTTTTAGCCATCGAAATTCCCATGATAGTAATGCTAAAGCTGATATTTGCATTGCCTGGCAAATGACAGAGAAAAATTTAATCCCTTATCTTTCTTCCCTAATTGCCCAGCATTTTTCTCCCAAGCCCCACCCACCTTTTTAAATGTTTCCTATGACTGATTTATAGATCATGCTGTCTGACTAGTCTGTTACGCATCTTGCAGCTAAATCTGCTTTCTGAAATACAGCATGAAAACCTGGTGCCACTTCTTGGTTACTGTAGTGAAAATGATCAACAAATTCTCGTATACCCCTTTATGTCCAACGGCTCTTTACAGGATAGACTATATGGTAAATATCCCACAATTCTTTCAGTTTGTGTTTTGATAACTATTATTTTCTAAAAGTCAGCTTGACGACAGGAGAACCAGCAAAGAGAAAAGTATTAGACTGGCCAACCAGACTTTCTATTGCTCTGGGTGCAGCTAGAGGCAAGTAACTTACTTTTTTTTACTTTTTACTAAATTGTGCCAAATATATCTCTGATCCAGACATGAAGTTAGCATCATGGTAAAATAAAATAAAATAAAGACATGAACTTGGAATCTTAATGGAAAGGATAACAAAATCATATGTAAAGCTGGAATACATCAACCTAATTTACATAAACAGAGGACAAGGTGAAGCATATACGAAAAAGCTAGGTGCGGCCATAGGCCACTGTTTATTGGGAGTAAACTAGAAGCATACATACATATTGGTTGTGTCTAATGAATAATGAGTAAAAACTAGCAGTCATAAGCGCAGATGCACATCGAATGCATTATTTACATTCAGAATTTTAGAATAAAATAGGGTTTAGTGGGAGAATGAGTCTGTAAGAGATACTCTTTTATAAGGATCCTCAAAGCTGCAATGGAAAATTTTGGGAAAATTAAGCCTTATAACTCATGATTTTTCTCGAGGCAATATTAACCAAAAGTGTTAGCTTTTAGCAATCCTCAAAGTGTAGCAAAAAGAAAAACTGAAAGCTCATAAGATAACGGTCAAAGGAATATTATCTTTTACTGATTACTGTAGCCTTTTCCAATTCTGAAGTTCTTCTGTGCCCATAAGGGAATGCACCTTTTAAAGAATACTTGAAATGGCAATTGAAAGAGAAATTAAATTAAAAAAAAAGGAGCTATTTATAATTCAGAGCTTTTAAATCATATTGAAATGGTGAGACTTGCAAGGAAATTAAGAGAAAACGACAAGATAAAGAATTACAGATTATTGGTTGCTTTTATGCATATTTGACATACACGAGAAGAAATGGGCAATATTGGCATGGTTCATTCTCATATGTCTTCACAGGATTTACCCAACAGCAAACAAAATCTCAGAAGTTGGCCTTACCGACTACATCACAGTTAGATGTTGTTGACTGGACACTAGAATTTTTACTAATTTTTTTCTTTTTTCTCTCTTTTTTTTTAACTGAGCAGGTTTGGCATATCTTCATACATTTGCGGGGCGTTCCATTATACATAGGGATGTAAAATCAAGCAATATACTTCTGGATCATAGCATGACTGCTAAGGTAGCAGATTTTGGTTTCTCAAAATATGCTCCTCAGGAAGGAGATACCGGTGCTTCTCTTGAACTAAGAGGAACAGCAGGATATCTGGATCCCGAGTAAGTGCATTTACATTAAGCAAATGATTTACTAGTTTGCCATATGAACCTCCATATCCCAATCTTATAGTCTTCATTCTGAAAATAAAGGTTTTGCACAATCATATGCCAAAATGACTGCCCAGACTCCCCTATCAATTCAAACCAGCCAAATTTTGTTTCATGCACTAGGAGTGAAACTAAAACCTGAACAGGTTTTCACGATAGCTCATATTTATGAATATGCAGGTACTATACTACCCAGCAGTTATCTGCCAAAAGTGATGTCTTTAGCTTTGGAGTGGTTCTACTTGAAATTGTGAGTGGTCGGGAACCTCTCAACATACACAAGCCACGAAATGAGTGGAGTTTGGTTGAATGGGTATGGTTCAAGTCCAAAATTTTTTAACAATTTAAATACTCATGATGCAGCAGTAGTAGGACAACAGTTTCACACAATTGTACTTACCTGAATTGGGTTTATCATATACTTCTTCCATACTATGTTGCAAACGAGATTATATCCAGTAGGCACTAAGAATCAACTTTGCATGTAGGCCAAACCATATATAAGGGAGGCAAAGATCGATGAAATTGTGGATCCTGGCATCAGGGGAGGATACCATGCAGAGGCAATGTGGAGAGTGGTGGAAGTAGCACACTCATGTGTTGAAACCTCTTCAAGATTTC
Organism: Erythrophleum ivorense; assembly: GCA_026724425.1. Classification (NCBI taxonomy): domain Eukaryota; kingdom Viridiplantae; phylum Streptophyta; class Magnoliopsida; order Fabales; family Fabaceae; genus Erythrophleum; species Erythrophleum ivorense. Next base: position 4,605,752 of record JAIUCV010000085.1, on the reverse strand, counting down.
GACCTGAGATGGATGATGTTGTCCGAGAGTTGGAGGATGCTCTAATTATAGAAAACAATGCATCAGAATATATGAAGTCAATAGAGAGCCTTGGAGGATCCAATCGCTACTCCATTGTAATAGAGAAAAGGGTGCTACCCCCAACTTCATCTACAACAGAATCAACCATCATAACCCAAACCTTGTCCTTCCCACAACCGAGATAGTAAATGGGTGAAAGAATTCTTTTGATTTGAAACTGATAATGTCTTTAGTTATGTCATATTTCTAGATAATAAAGGGAAAATGATAATGTCTCAATGCACCTCAAGCTCGATTTTGCAGGGTGAAAATAACAAATTTGTGCCCCAAAATGCAAATGAATTATATGGTGTATAAATTGGATGGCAAACTCCTTTACTATGTCTAAATTGACTAGTAAGGAGTAAGGACACCCGGGGACAGACCCAAGTTGAGCAATTTAGGAGCAGCCGCGCCCCCCCCCCCCCTAAAAATATTCTTTTTATATGTATTATGTATGTATATAATATTATTTTTTAAAAATTTTTAAATCTGCCCCCCTAAAATTTTTTATTTGCCTCCTTAATGTTTTAAAGCCTCAAACACATGCTAAAGACATAACTGCTTTTAACTTTGATCATAAAAGTAAATTTTATAAAAAAATATATATATATTAAAGCTTCTCCCAAAGCTTTTTATCTCCATTCTCCAAGAATGACTAGTAATATACTATCTACTTTTTGATTCTCACTCTTTCACAAAATTACTTCTTTTTTGGTTTTTTTTTTAACTACACTCTCTACCATTGAATAAACAAGACTTTGTAATAAAATGGAAGATAACATTCTTAAAGATAATTTAGCTATTTATATTGAAAAGAAAATTGCAAAAAATTCTACTATAAAGGAGATTATAAATGAATTTTATTCAAGTAACATTCAAAGAGTATGATTTTAATGGCTAATACATATTATATCACTTCTAATATATTGCATTTTTTGTAATTATTAGTGCTTGTATTAAATATAAATTTTCACCCCCTTACAATTTTTTCTAGTTCTGTCTCTGAAGATGCCCATGTTAACTTAGTTGTCACTCAATGTTCCTAACAGTTGATCTTTAACTCTTAAACAGTTAAACAACGGATTCAATGTAACCATCAATGTCTTGTTAGACTAGGACAAGCTTGACAAATACCAAAGTTCAGTGGACAATTCTCAAAGTTTAACCTAACAATTGCCAAGAGTATCCATTTTCTCTTTCCTATGTCTGGTTGGAAATGGAAGAATATATGATGATGAAGGGCATGTGTATTTTATCATAATTTAAATACTGGTGGCAAATGTGCAACCAGTACCAGTGTTAGTATTCTTCCTAGGGTCATATCATCAGCTGTCTTCAGAAGTAGATCAATCTATTAGACCAAAAGGTCTAAATGTAGCTTGAATTCCTGTATATTAAGACAGTCAGAAGACAGATCCATGATATGGATATGAAGCTTATTGGCAATTTAACTCATGAGGCTGTTTCAAAGCAGGCATTAGTTAATCTCAACCTAATTGACGTTTGGGGCTGCATCAACTTCCTCAAAATCATATTGGAAAAAATCAGTAAATCAGGTATAGTAAAGCAAATAAAAAGGGAATATCGACTAACACAACCAAAAGGGAATGACTAATTATTGGGATATTCTTCATCTTGAGGTCTTGAATTATTTAGTGATAGGCAGTTTGCACTCTGTATTCAATCTTTTCTTTTTTATGCCAAGTTACCCAGTTTTATGCACTACCCCACCAGCTTTCTCCCACAGTGAACTGTATCTCCTAACAATATTCATCATTAGAAGATCAGGAGTATGAAAAAGAAGAAGATAAAACCAAAAAGGAGGGAAAGGAAATATAGAGATTCATATTTTTCAAGTTGTTTAGCATTATCTCAAGCATAGGATGGATCCTGCTATCAACAAAGAGATGGCGGAAATGTCTGCCTTAGTATAGATTAAAACCTTTAACTGTTGTAATATACCAACTCATTATGTTATCTACTATTGCTATCTAGACACAGATTTCCAAATTTACTCAATATTATGAGCTACCTTTTCTTATCTACAAAATGTAAGGTACTAAAGGTGAGATTTCTAAGTTAGTAATAGTAATTTTTATTTCCATTATTTTATTCTGCTTCTTGAGTGCATCTCCGTAAAACATTCATGAAGCAACTGTAATAGTTTGAATAGAAGCCAAGTACACACAGGAAATCCCTTACCATGACTATAACAAGATCACCAATTTTGGTAGACCTCAGGTGATAGAATTCAACTTAGAAAGCAATTTAAAAAAAAAAAACAGTGGTAGCAAGAAATATGGAGAATATGAAAGAAGTTTTGAACTTATAATGTAACGCATGTGTCATAAGAAAACATGGCTACATTAGAACAGCCCAGGTTAAAGGCCTTGCTAGAGAACTAAAAAAAGCTAAAAATGAGAAGTATAACAAGATGTTGTATTTATGATGATGTTGTTAGCCTTGAATCACAACAAAGCCCAAAAACCTAAACAAAGGATATAGAATATAGTGATCCCTAGAAGCAGGGTAGCCATATCATATCCAGAAAGTTTCCAATCAAGAATTAGATTTACATAATAAAAGATGATACAGCACGGTTACTTCACTTTTGAATTGACTTGGAGATCAAGACATCTGTTCAGATGTTCACATTATAGATGGAGAGTGCTTACAGGCAAGCTGTATTACGAGAACATGATCCAGACAAACGTCATGTACTAAAAAGGGAGGGGTTGACAGATGCAGTGCCCACTTGAACTTCAAGGAGTTCTAGTCGACGCTCCAATACATCAAGCTTCTCATTCAATGATGCCAATTTGCTTTTCGTTGTAGCCTCTGAATGAGTGAAACACAAATGAATTGGTGCCAAAAAAAAGAAAAGAAGAAGAAGAAGAACCCCATAAAAAACAGATTATGCAACACAACGTATACTGATGCGATGTCTCAAACTGATCATCACTAGAGAAATAATAAATAAATAAATAAATAAAAACCAGATTTTAAATCTCATTGGTGTGGTTCATCATGCTCCACCGCTCGGGACTCGAATAGCATCGCAGCCAAAAGATGCACAGCATGGTTACTTGGCAGGTCAATTTTATTCTTCTTAGTTTGGGTAAAAGAGAAGGTATCTTTGGTCCAAGCTTAAATATCACTTGAGATTGAGAATTTATATGAGAAAATAAGTACGAATAGAGATACTTAGATAAAAGTTCATCATTTGATCCACGAACACTGCAATTCGATGCAAAGGGTAAACAGTAACCAAATTAATCTAATGGTTGTCAAACAAAAGAGTACCAGAAGCAAATCCTTCAAAATAGTATAAAAAAAAAAACTAAAAACGGTTGGAAATGATTGGAGTGCTCCATATTTAAAAAAAACGAAAAAAACGTATCTAGAGACGTTACGAGAAAGGATACTAGGAAAGAAAAAAGAGAGAGAAAGCAAGGAAATTAGCCTATACCGAATTGGACAAGGAAATCGAAGAGACGACGAACATTGAGAGAAATGTGAGAGATGAATTCCCGGTTCTCCCAATCAGCTTGTACCGCTATTCCCACATTGACTGCGTTCGTGATCCCTCCTGCACGAGCCATCTTCCAGAGGCGAGAGGAAGAAAATGTCACAGTTCCCCTTGAGTTTTTCTCTTTCTTCTAGCGGAAAACTCCAGGCTGAGATATTGTTTTCCTTCCACCACGGAAATCGCGGTTAGTGGCTAGCCTACTTACCCCACCGCAAAAAGCAGTGGAAATCGGTAAAGGGGTAGGATGAAGTGGGGTTGATTTGATACCTTGTACGTTATCAAAAAGCAGAAGTACATTTTGTCACTTATATTTTGCCAAAATTTCAATTTGGTCCTATAAAATTTTTCTCTCCTCAATCTGGTCTCATAATTAACTGAATTCATCCACAAAAGGCCATCTTTCCCTAACAAAATTCTCATTTTTATTTTATTCTTTTACCATTATAGGAGCAAATCGAAACTTTGGTAAAACATAAGGGACATAGAGTATATTTTTGTCATGTCAAAAAAAAAAGAGTAATGCTATTCTAATCTAACTCATATTTAAAGGGGGAATTAGCAGAAAGTGCCATTCAGTCAAGGGTTTGTTAGGTTCTTTTCTTGTAACTCGATATTGCATCGTCGTTCATTAAGAAGTTAACGTGTATCCCAAATATATATATATGCCAACAAATTCTATTCTCCGAGAAAAAGAAACATGAGATGCTTAATAAAACTTATTCACATGAGCTTCATCTGTCATATGTCTTTCTTTCTTTTGCAAAATTCTTTCATAAATAAAAGAGAATCCGGGCTCCAAATATATTTGTCTTTGGAAACAATATTAAAATCCATACAACACGTTTTTCTATGAAATTATTTTCAAATGGTGTTTGTTTATTAAGAGATCTGCCGCCAACCCACCCTCAGCTATCCAGAGATCGGATCCTCTGCGCAGAGTCGCGATACGCACGCTGTGCGAATCGCAAAATGAAATCCCAACCGTTTATGTAATTTACGGCAAAAGCATGTGCCACGTTATAAATGAAACGGTGTGTTTAGATTATATTTCCTTGCCAACGTTCAATGCATCATAGCCGTTCATTTTCTGCAATGCCAGCCATCCATGCGCATGTCCCAAAACACACCGTTTTGAACATGATATACCCCATTTCATCAGCTCCAAACACACTGTTTATTTTTCACTCTTTTAGCCTCTGAAGCAAGCTCACAAAACGCGAGAGTTTTTGCAATTTTTCTGCCACGTTTCGTCATATGCAAGGTAAGATTTTTTGGAATTTTGAAGCAACCATTATTCTTCTTTGAGACATCCATGTTATACTTCCATTATCATCTCATTCATTATCTATTTTTTTGCAGTATTTTTGTGGCATTAATCTGATGGTTGGGCTTTGTACCATTAATGGTGGAGGAGGAGATATATGTTGCTAAGCATATGATATTTGGAGATTGAAGCTTCTTCCCTTTTTTATTAGCAATGGTGATTATGAAAATAAAATAAAAATATTCCCTTTGTAATTATTTTGGTGTTTTCACTCTTGGAATATATATATATATATACACGTATGAATATGTATGTATATATATATGTAAAAGAAAATATGTATGAAGCAACATTGTTCCTATTTGAGACATCCATGTTATACTTCCATTATCACCTTATTCATTATCTATTTTTTTGCAGCATTTTTATGGCATTAATCTGATAGTTGAGCTTTCTATATTAACAGGGAGGAGGAGATATATGTTGCTAAGCATATGATATTTGGAGATTGAAGCTTCTTCCCTTTTTCATTAGCAACAGTGATTTTTTTTAGCCTAATAAGTCTCTTACATTGTATATGCACACTAGATTTCTTGTTTACCTCTGTTATAATTAATAGTTATGCCATAAAAAAATAATATGGTATTAACAGATATAGCAAAATATAAATGATGAGTTCAAGAAGTCACTTTTGATATAATAAGGTTCAAGATTATGTAAAAAGAATAAGCATCTCAATGATATCATGATATTAATGTGAACTTGAAATTTTGTGTAATATTCTTCTATGTTAAGAAGTTGTCATAATAACCTTTTTTGTTTTTTTTTTTTCAGGAACCAAGATATGGAGGTTGATTTAACTCCTAAATTAGGATTGGAATTTGATAGCTTAGATGAAGCGTGGAATTTTTGGGTCGCTTATGCTGGGCAAACCAGTTTTGGAGCAAGGAAATATAATAAGACCAAGAGTAAGAAAGATGGCTCTATAGTTTCAGCTAGATACGTTTGTTGTAAAGAAGGTTTACGAGCAAAAGACAAGAGGGACTTTATAACCACTAAACCTCGACCTGAGACAAGGACTAATTGTAAAGCAAAAATGTCTATTGCGCATGTGGATGGGAAATATAGAATTAATGCATTTATTGAGGAGCATAATCATCCACTCCATCTTCCAGAAACAATTCACCTATTGGCATCACAGCGTAAGGTAACAGAGGTTCAAGCCTATGAGATTGACTTAGCAGAGGATTCAGGCCTTCAATAAAAATCTTCTTTTGAGTTGATGAGTAGGCACACAGGAGGACGAGCTAATCTTGGCTACACCCAATTGGATGCAAAAAATTACTTGAGAACTAAAAGACAAAGAAGTATGGTGTATGGAGAAGCTGGATGCCTGTTGCGTTATTTCCAAGCACAATATACATAAAATCCATCATTTTATCATGCCTATCAGATGGATACAGAGGAACAGATTACCAATATTTTTTGGGCTGATGCAAGAATGTTACTTGATTATGCATATTTTGGTGATGTAGTCTCTATGGACACAACATTCAATACAAATAGAAATCATAGACCGCTTGCATTGCTCTCAGGATTTAATCACTATAAAGGAGTAGTCATTTTTGGTGCAGCATTATTATATGATGAAACTATAGAGTCATTTAAGTAGTTATTGCAGACTTTCTTGGAGGCAAACCAGCAAAAAAAGCCTCTATCTATTTTCACTGATCAAGACCAAGCCATGGCTCGAGCAATACGGGAGGTGATGCCGGATGTAAAACATGGATTATGCACTTGGCATCTAATGCAAAATGGTATGAAGCATCTAGGGAATTTGATGAAAAATGGATCACATTTTCTAACTGACTTTAAAAAGTGCATGTATCAATATGAGGAGGAAGTGCAGTTTGAAGAAAAATGGAGCCAGTTGCTTTCAACTTATAATGTCAGTGATAATGCATGGTTAACTTCGGTTTACAATATCAAAGAGAAATGGGCATGGTGCTATATGAAGAAGGCTTTCACTCTTGGGGTGCGAAGTACGCAAGTAAGTGAAAGCATAAATGCTGCTATAAAAAGTTGTACAAGATCGGATTTAGACATTAATAAGTTTTTCAAACACTTTGAACAAGTTGTAGATGATAGGAGGTATAATGAATTGAAACACGAGTTTGATACACGGCAAAAATTACCCCGATTGATTATACAGAGTGCTCCCATGCTCCGACAACTTTCTCAGGTTTACACCGCTCCAATCTTTGATTTGTTCCAAGAACAGTGGGACCTAGCTGCAGCTGCTTATATAAAACATAAAAATGAAGCAGGGCCTTTGTTTGACTATGTTGTTAATATGGTTGACAAAGAAGGTGAATGGAGAGTTCAATTTGATCCTAATAACAATGCAATTTCATATAGTTGTTAGAGGTTTGAAACCATTGGAATTTTATGCTGCCATGCCTTGAAGGTTTATGATGTGAGGGATGTGAAAAAACTCCCCGAGCATTATATTATAAAGAGATGGACAAAAGAAGCATAGAGCAGTATTATACATGATATTAGGGGGAATGAGGTTCAAGCAGATCCTAAGCTAGAAAGCACGCGACGATATAGGCAACTCTGTCCCATGATGATCAGATTAGCAATCGAGGCATCTAATTGTCAAGAAGTATTTTCATTAGTGCAAAAAGGTATATTAGAGCTGACCAAGCAAGTTACAGAATTCCGGTTAAGCCAACAAAGTCCCACCAACAATAGTGGTGCAAGCTTAGCACCACCAACAGAGTCTATTGTTCAAGCAAAGGGATTGAAGAAAAAAGATGGAAATAGGAAGAAGAAGCGAGAAAAGGGGTGGGTGGAGAAATTGAAAAACAAAAGAAGAAAAACAAATTCTATGGTATGGACATATTACATGTCTTTATTTTATGATTAGTGATTAATAAATGTTTATTTTGCCTTGCTTTTTCCTTTTAGGGCAATCGGATGCAAGTAGGCACCTCCAACAACACACCTCAAGCACTTCTTATGGGATCTCAAATAACTGAGAGTAACCTTACTTTTACCCAAATGTTAATGGTAAGACCAATTAAATTTTTGAAACTTAACATCTCATTCTAATTCATAATGAATTATATTGTGATTTGTGTTGTTTTATAATTTAGGCACCATCAAACTGTTCAATGCCATCACTTGAAACTTTAGAATTTAGCCAAGAAGTTTCATCAGGTAAACAATAATACTACAAGAACAATTTTTAGGAAAAGGTATAATAAAATATGAAATTTTATTCAAATAAATGATATCATATACATTAGACTCTTTTGTTTAAGCTAAATTGACAATAATTACATTGTGTTTACATTGGACTCTAATAATAACATTTACATTGTGTTTCTTGACTCTAGCTGTAGACTACAACCAATTACAGATCCAGTAGCAGTACACCTCTTGAAGAATCAGGCCATTACACATTGATGCTTGAATCTTGCTTTTTGCTTTGTCTTCCTTCATATTTGTATTTTGTTTTTTGCTTCATTCAGTTTTTACCTCCATGCTTTCATACTTTTATCTAGTTTTTCCAACAACATATTCCAAATGCAATGAGATAGTAGCTCACAATTGTTCAACTTGTAGTCTCACCTTCTACTGTCCAATTTGCTTGCAATTGGCAAAATTGCAATGAGTACATATACAACTATGAATCCAGACACAAACCAAAAGCTCATGTAATAACTACTTTCCTTCTCAAATTTCAACCCTTAATCAAACAAACCAACTCTAACGAACATTTCAGGAGAAAAAAAATGACCAAGTTCCAAACATGCAAAGCAATTGTACATTTAAGAAAAATGACCTATAATTTCTTACAAGCAACCATGACCAAAGCCTTTTTTTTTTTTATTTCATAACAGCTTTATACATTACAACATCTTTAGGAAAGTCTGGGTAGGGATTAGCAAAACAAAACCTACAAATTCCTAGCATCAGCAAAACAGAACCCAGAAAACAGAAACAAGGCTCTTGGTAGGGATCAATTCTTGACATCATTTAGTTGCTTGTCCACTTCTGGAAGCTCTATGACCTCTGAATCTTTAATTTCATGATCAAACTCTTTTATCAACTTGAACCAATTAATCACAACAAAAGGCTTGATATTTAATGATCCTAGGCATGCATTGAAAAGGAAATTACAAATTATCCCTAAACTAGAACCAAAAAATTGGGATTTTCTGTCTTCCTTTTACCTTAGTAAGCATGTAAAACATGTATTTATTTACAGGATATCAGGATCATTGGATTACATTTATTGTCAAAATGTAATTCTTTTCCTAATTTTATACAAATGTTGCCAGCAGCAGACTTTTTTATACAAATTAGTTAGTAACATTGAGGAAGCAGTAGCTGTAACAGCCACACATATCCTGGAAAATAAAAGTTATAAACCATTTTATTTTAGAGTTGCAGCCATTTGTTTCATACTCAATCTCATCCTACATTGTTGAAGAGATTATAGTCAGTCTTGCAAGGGAAAACAGGATGATTGCAGAAGATAAATTAACAAAAGATAAAAAGAAGAATCAGGATGACTGTAGAACATAAAAACAACACACTATGAAACTCTTCTGCCCAGCATACCATGCACACAAAAAGGTTCCAGGGGTTGCGGCAACAATCTCCACAGAGAGCAAGAGTGAAATGAAGAAAAAAAATCAACCCAGCAACCTACTCTAATTCTTAAGATCACTTAGATCCCGTGCATTCTCCACAGCCTGTAGAAGTTTAAAATTATTTTGTTAATTCGAAGTGGAAGAAGATGGATCCATTTAAGAAAAATCAGTTTGTATCACAAACTTACTGGCGTTTTTGAGGCAATCGCACGTCGTCTTTATCTCCTCCGTTTGGCTTTTTTATCGCTCACCGTCGGCATCTCTGGTTCCAGTTTGCCCACAGAGCATCATGGCGAGACAGATAAGGTGATGGGTGAAGGAATTAGAGGATCCGAATGCGAATTAATGAGAGTTTGTATCACAAACTCATCGGCATTTGGCTTCTTTATTGCTCGGCGTCTACATCTCTGGTTGCAGTTTGCTCACAATGCGTTACGGCGAGGTAGATGGGTGAAGGAATTGGAGGATTCGAATGCGCATGAATGAGCTGGAAATGTATCTGTTATGTGTTGTGTGTTGGAGTCGTTGATTATTCTAGCGGCTGAGATTGAATGAAGCTAAACGACGCCGTTTGGTGGATTCGCACGCTATTCGCACCTCTGGTATGCGCAGAGGATCCCAAATATATATATATATATATATGCCAACAAATTCTATTCTCAGAGAAAAAGAAACATGAGATGCTTAATAAAACTTATTCACATGAGCTTCATCTGTCATATGTCTTTCTTTCTTTTGCAAAATTCTTTCATAAATAAAAGAGAATCCGGGCTCCAAATATATTTGTCTTTGGAAACAATATTAAAATCCATACAACACGTTTTTCTATGAAATTATTTTCAAATGGTGTTCATTTATTAAGAGATCTGCCGCCAACCCACCCTCAGCTATCCCACCCACCCACTTCTTCAAAGCGTGAAGGCACGGTATCTGGGTTGTTAGAATGTAGTTTTCTCAATTAACTACTGAGAGTTATATGCATTTGGAGCTTCTTGGAGAAAGAGTGTCGTTCTGATATATTGGTTACGTATGGATACTGCCCAAGTAGCTAAATAATGGAAAAAATTATATTTTTGTTCCCTATAATTTCATTTTATTTCTAATTTATTTTTTATAATTTTAAAATTTGTAATAAGGTCTTTACAATTTATAATTTTTGAATTTAGTCTTATTATTAAAATTCTATTGATATAATTAATTATACATTGTAAATATATATGATCTATGCTAATAAAATACGTAAATGTATAAATAATGAAATAATATTAATTTATATAAAAGAAAAATATCGACAAAAATATAATAATAAGGATCAACTTAAAAATTAAATGAAATTATGAAGAGTAAAGTTATAATTTTCCCTAAATATTGCTGCACAATAGAATATCTCTGGCATTGCTGGATTTGGAATGAATGAAAATCTGAGATATACTTATCCACCAGATAAAATATTTTACCTCTAACATGATTTGCCAAATAAAAGGGGTGCCATTTGTAACTTAAGACAAAATTGGGGGGAGAGTTCATTGACTTAAATTAGAGCTAATCATAAGTCAGATTGAGAACCTGATTTTGTCCATTTTTAAAAAATATAAACTCAAAAATTAAAATTTTATGTAAAATAAAAATTATTTGCATCATAGGAACTTCTAAAAGTGCACTCTTTTTTGTTGATAAAAAAAAAGTGCACTCTTTTTTGTGATTTATTTTTTGAGCTTTTCATGAATATGTTATCCCCTTTGAAATGTAGAATTAATTTCTTTCAGATTGAATTCTATGGCTGTCCTTCCTCACAAATATTTTTTAAGCAAATTCAAAGTTCTGACATTGTAAAAATTTCTCGGGCTAGGTTGGCCCAACTACTTTAGGCACTCTTTTGTAAATTATATTACTACTGTAAGTGCACTTGTAAGTGCTTATATAAATCATTCAAGAAATCCTATCTTCAGAAATTTGGTATTGGAAGCCTTTCATTCACATGTATTCTCTACATTTCATGTAGATAGTGTTACTTGTGGTTCGAATTTATTTTTTCTTATAAGACGTTAATTGCTCGTGGATTTGTACTTCTTCTTTTGCAATTAGTATTTTTAAAATTGGACTGTTAAATTAGTAAAAATATTAATTTATCATTCATTAATTTAATCGTAGTCAAATTATGATCAAATAAGTAATAATTATATATATATATATATTTAAATTTTATGTATTTAAAGTTATAATATCATACATAATAACAATAAATACTCATAAATTTTAAACATTTCATTATTTATAGAAATTAAAATCACTATATATATGATGAAATATTTAAATTTTGTAAAAAAATTTTCTCATCATTAGTTAAAAGATCTATTTTCTATTTCTTATTCAGCAAAAAAATTTAAATTTGTTTTGATATATATATATATATATATCTTAGTGAGTAAAGATAACACTATACTATAAAAAAGTTATCCCGTCGATCACAGTTTGAGCAACATAAATCAATCATGCACAATTTGCATGGTTCATACTTTACGTTTTTTTTTTTTTAATTTTTTTCATTTATTATTATTATTATTATTATTATTATTATTATTATTATTATTATTATTGTTATTGTCATTTTTTACATACATTTATCTTCCACACTCTTAGAAAATGAAAATGTCCAAAGACTAATGTTTTTAAAATTGAATTGGTCATTGAACTGATGATAACACTAGTTTATGGTTTATTAATTTATCTGTAATTGAACTGATAATAATTAAGTATATATTTTTTAAAATTATATATATTAAAGTTTTAACATAAGAACAAATGTTAATAAATTTCAAATATTAAAATAATTATAAGGTTGTTATAAAATAGTTTAAATTTTAAATTAAAAATTAATTGATTAAAAATATGTTTAATATAATTTTAAAATTTATTATCAATATATAATTTCTTATAATCATATTTATATAAAAACTTGGTATCATTTTAGCCTTTCACCTTTCCTGGGTGCATGTTTGAGCTGCCGAATACCTATCTTGAGGTCCTGTGTTCGATCCTGCATAAGCCGACATTTGTACTTTACTATATCAAGAAACTGTCAAACATTTACATAAAACATTGCATATGATAAATAATCGTAAAACGTGATTCAATGGCAAGAGCACTCCCTTATGCACGGATACTGGATCGAGGCGTGCATGGTGATGATTTTGACATTTTTTGGAGATAAATAAACTTTGACTGGTTTAATTGGTTAACCAATGCTCGATTTATGCACAAAACTGCTTGGTTTAACCTGATTTTTGACTGAGTTTGATTGGCTCTGTGGTGCTCCAGTTCAAGGCTCCTTCTAGACCAAAAAGGGGATCAATTCATTGGCTTTCTAGTTCAACCAGCCAGTCCGGTTTGGTTTTAAGAATAATACTAAAAATTAGTATATAGAAGCTTCTCACTCTTCTTCTTGCATTCCAAGCAATTCAAATGGATTATAATCTTAGGCTTAAAAAAGGGGGTTATATTCATACTTCAATTCATGTGAGGCCCTTTCTACTAATCACCATTTAGGATTGAGATAAATATTTTTCAAAGCAACTTTTCACTGCCACCTTTCTCTCTTTAATCATCTATCTCTCTATCCTATGAATAAATGCCAAAGTAGGAAGCATAATGTGAATACTAAAAGAAACACTTAAATAACATAATCTCTCTTTCATGGTTTTTTCTTCTCTCCTTCCATGAGTAAGACCACTTTTCCTTTGAATCTCTCTCTGTCTCATTTTCCTCTCTCTCTTCTCTCATCTATTGAAATTTTGAAGGTAAAAAAAATAATTTAAAACCAGCCAACTTATTAAACGACTTGATTTTTACTTGTTTCACTTGTTGTTGATCGATTTTTATCAATTATTAATCAATTCTTGGTTCTTCTTGTTTTATGAGTTGAGCAGAATGGACTAAGATCTAATTCCTAGTCTAATCAATTAAATCATCAGTTTGATCTAGTTTTAGTTAACATGCTTATAATACATTATATTAGTTGTTTATAAGCTTAGTTTAATTTTTTCTATCAAACTTTACCATAACCTACCAATTAGCACTCTATCATGAACCAGTATAGCCTCCCTTCATGCTATAAATAAGCATGAATTGTAAACATTTCCAATACACAAGCAAGGAGAAGCAAGCTACTGACTAGAGTGAGGGTCCTTTATGTGATACTGTAATGTTAGCGAGGAGTAATTGATACACTAGTAGGAAAAGTATTATTAGATATCTTTGGGTGTAATCTAATATATATATATATATATATATAAGTTAGGAGAGAATGATTATTTTTCATTATTTATTATTGTTTGTGAGACCTAGTGATGACTATCTAATTTTGGGTAAGAAAAAGGTGTATTTTATGATAGATTAGGGAGTCAAATTACCTATTTCTTAAGTGACCTTGCTTTAATTTTTATTCAATCAAAGAAAATAAAGAAAATATCTCATTTGCAATATCTTTATCAGTTTTGAGCTTTATTTTATGTTGATTTTTATCTCAGGAGAAAAGGTAGATGATTGTTAGAAAGGAATGAGAAAAGGGAGAGAAGTTGAAAGTTCAAAAGGCAAGCTTAACAAGTCCACTCGCTACAGCGAGAATGCAATTCGCTGTAGTTAGAACGCATGTTCGTTGTGGCGAAGAAGTCATTTCACAATAGTGAAGTCATGATTCATATAAAATCCAGGGAGCTTCTAACTATAGTGCAGGCAGTAGTGAGATCAGCAAAAATCTGGATGCTTATCAGTTCTCGCTATAGCGAGAGACACCCCTCGCCATAGCGAGATCGGCTACTGAAACGCACAGCTTTGATTTGTGGACTAAAAACATGAGGGGCTACTAGGGTTTGGTCATTCTGAGCTGGGAGGAGAAATTTTGAGGAGGAAAATGCACTAAAGAGCTAGGGTTTGAGGAGGAGGAGCTTGGGTTGAAGATTAAAGGTCGAATCAACACGATTGCACTAAATTTTCTTAGATTCTCTATCTTTTCTTTCATGATTCCTTGTCTCTTCAAATTTCTGAATTTGTTTACAATGTGTAGAGCTATGTGTGGTTAGATTTCTTTAATCTTAGGTTTACTTGAACCTATTGCTATGTAATGAGGATCTTGTAAGGTTAAATTGAGTTGATTAAGAATTTGAATGCTTAATCTATCTTTTATGCTTCATTCAAGAGTTTGGCCATCGTTTATTGAATTGGGGGGATTGAGGTTAGCTCTTGAAAGAGGAAAATCTCAATGGACCAATTGATTAAGCAGTTTAAGATTGAGATTAAGTCATACTAGTTTTGTTCCTAGGTATAGAAATATGCTCAAGAACCCTAAGTGGTGAAAGGGATTGAATACAATTGACCTGATTAATTGTGAGAGAAGTCTGCAATTAATTAAGATAGAAGTCTAAGTGGTTTGAGAGACATTTGGGCTCATTTAATCTCTTTAACCTTCAAATTATTGATTAACCAATTAATCAGGCATCTCAATTCGTGGCAATCAGGGAATAGGAATCTAGGATACTCTTTAGTGATTGATTTCATCAGAACGATCTTAACACTCAGTATTTGTTTAATTTCATTTTATTTTAATTCCTTACATTGGTAGTTGCGTATCTTGACTTAAACAAAAGCAAATTTCCTTAGGCTTAATTGAGTTTAATTCAATTCTGTATGGGACAACCTTGATTTACTATATTACAGAAATGATTCGTACGCTTACAGAATCTACTGCAAAAATAGCGGCTATTAAGTTTTTTGACGCCGTTACTGGGGAATTAAGTTAGATTTCTTTAGACTAAGTAAATTTTTAGTAGTTTCAGTTTAAGATTTTTGTTAGTTTAGTTAATTTTCTATTATCAGGATTTAACTGTTGGATATATTATATTGCAGGTACTATAAGGTGAAAACTAAAGTGAGAGCCCAATTAAAAACCAGAAGCATCCAAGATATTATAGCTGAGAGTTCACCTATAGAACTCACATTCAGTAAGGAAGAAGAGGTGGAACAAATTGGAACTCAAGAGAAAACTCCAGTTGAATTGCAAGGGGCAGCCTATATTGAAGAAGAAAACTCAATTCTAGGAGGAAGACAAAGAGAAGTTCCAACCATGGCTGAAGAAGAGTATGAAAGGCTGAGGGTGAATGACTTTCTCAGTCGCAACAATAGAGGATATCAGTCGGGTATCAAAGTTCCATAATTTCAAGCAAAAAACTTTGAGATAAAACAAACGATGTTGCAAATATTACAAATGAACAAACAATGCAGTGGTACTTACCAGGAGGATCTTAATAGACACCTTTTATCCTTCTTGGAGGTGTGTGACTCTTTCAAGCAAAATAGTGTATCAAAGGAAGTGATTCGTTTGTGGCTTATTCCCCTTTCTCTGCAAGGGAAGGCCAAGGAATGACTGAATAATATACCTAAAGGTTCAATCGAGATATGAGAAGATTTAGAAGAAAGATTCCGGGCACTTTTTTTTCCCTTATGATAAGATGGTGGATGCCAGAGCAGCAATCACTAATTTCAGACAACAATCGGGTGAGAATTTGTATAAAGAATGGAAAAGGTTTAAATAGTTAATCAGATAATGCCCAAGCCATAATTAGGACAAATTGGTCATAGTTCAAACCTTTTGTTTGTGGTTAACTCCAAAGTCTAAGACTTTGATGGATTTTGTGACAAATGGAGGCTTTGGAAGACAACCAGTGAACAATATGATAAAATATTTAGATGACTTAGTAGATGAGCATGCCCAGTATTCTAGTGAGTAGAGACCGGTGAAAATGGTAGAGAGAAGTTTAGAGGATACCACTTCTCAAATAGTAGCAATGCTGGCATTTATGAACAAATGTTTTGATTAGTTGGAACTCCTAGTTCAGAAAAATAGCAGTTGTACAGGAGTTAATGTAGTACACATGCCAACCAATTCTTGCAACTATCGTAGGGAAGCACACCCATATGAATTTTTTTCTAATAGGGACTACCCTCGAGTCGTGTAATTATGCTAAAAATCCACAAAGGGGCCCCAACAACCCTTACTCCAACACATATAATCTTGGTTGGAGGAATCGCCCGAATTTTTCATAGAGTCAAGATACTTCTTTATATCAAACATCATCCTCTGGACCTAGACTTGCAGCTCCTATGCAACCACCAAGATTTATACAGCAACCAAGACAGTAAGTCCCTATTCAAGAAAAGAAATCAGGCATGGAAGAAATGATGATGCAGTTTATGGCCAAACAAAAGGCAGTAATGAAAAACATGGAAATGCAAATTGGGCAATTAGCATCAAAGTTGAATACGATGAAGCAGAGTGGATTACCAAGTGATACAGTTCCTAATTCTAGAAGAGAAGGGAAAGAAGAATGTAAAGCAATCACCTTGTGTAGTAGGAAACAAATGCCTGAAGTTCACAAAGCCAGGGAGGACTTAGTGAGTGAAAAGGAATAGAAAAGAAAAAGAAAGAGTTGAGAAAGGAAGAGAAACACAAGGATGTAGAGACAGAAGATAAAAGTGAAGATAAGATAGTAGAACCTCAGAGAAGAATGCCTCCGCTTCCTTTCCCATAAAGGTTTCAAAAGAAGGCCTTGGAGGAGAAATACAAGAAATTTCTTCAGATATTCAAACAGCTTTATATTAACATCCCATTCGTGGAAGCTTTAAAGCAAATGCCTCTATACACCAAGTTTTTGAAGGAAATGTTAAGTAACAAGAAGAAGTTAAATGAGTTGGGCACAATCATGCTTACATAAAAATACAGTGCAATAATTCTTAATAAGTTTCCTCCTAAGCTACAGGACCGAGGTACCTTCTCAGTGTCGTGTGTCATTGGAAACAAATTCGAAGGGAGAGCTCTATGTGATCTTGGATCAAGTGTGAATTTGATGTCACTTGCAATTTTTGAACAACTTCAACTTGGGGAAGCACATCCTACTTTAGTTACGTTACAATTAGCGGATCGGAGCCTGTCTAAGCCAAAAGGTATTATTGAAGATGTTCTAGTCAAAGTGGATAAGTTTATCTTTCCTGTTGACTTCATCATCCTAGACATACCAATAGATAAGAAGTTACCTCTTCTATTCTTCCCTTCTTAGTTATAGCTCGAGCTTTAATTCATGTGAAGATGGGCGAAATTAAGCTACGAGTAGGGGATAAGGAGATTTTGTTCAATATGAACAAGGCTTTCAAAATCTTTGATCAGACAGAAGACTGTTTTTAGGTTGAGATTTATGAAGAGTACATTCAAGGAATACTTGATATATATAAAGAAAGAGACTTATTAGAGACATTGTTACATGAGCTGGACATAGTTGAACAACAAAGGACGGATGAATGTAAGATGATGATACATGAAAATTTTCACTAGTTGAATTCTGTGAGAAAATTTGAATCATTGGAAATGGAAGCTAGAGTGGCCCCATCAATGAAGCTATCCATTGAAGAACCTCTATAATTGGAGCTAAAACCTTTGCCTTCTCATTTGAAGCATGCCTATTTGGGAATGGATGATTCATTACCAGTAATCATTTCTACATCCTTGAATGAGGAATAAGAGTAAAAGTTAATTGAGGTACTTAAAACTCACAAATTGGCTATGGGTTGGACAATTATGGATATCAAGGGCATCGGCCCAGCAATAGTGATACACAAAATCCTATTAGAAGATGAGCACAAGAAATTTGTTGAGGGACAAAGGTGACTAAACCCAATCATCAAGGAAGTGGTTAAGAAGGAGATACTGAAATGGTTGAATGCAGGAATCATATATCCTATTTCTGATAGTAGTTGGATCAGCCCAGTACAATGTGTTCCTAAAAAGGGAGGAATGACAGTGGTAAAGAATGACCAGAATGAAGTTATTTCCACCAAGACAGTTACTGGGTGACGAAATTGTATGGATTATAAGAAGTTGAATGCGGCAACATGCAAAGATCATTTTCTCCTCCCATTCATTAACTAGATGCTTGATCGCTTGGTTGGGAAATAATATTTTTGTTTCTTGGATGGTTACTTCGGATACAATCAAATAACAATCACCCCAAAAGATCAAGAAAAGGCAACATTCACTTGTCCTTATGGCACTTTTGCATTTCGTAGGATGCCATTCGGGTTGTGCAATGCTTCAGCCACTTTCCAATGCTGTATAATGTCTATCTTTGCAGATTTCATTAAACACACCATAGAAATTTTTATGGATGATTTTTCTATTTTTGGAGAATCCTTTGAGATGTGTTTAGCAAATTTAGCATAAGTCTTGAAGGGTTGTAAAGAGACAAATCTGGTATTGAATTGGGAGAAATGCCACTTCGTGGTCACTGAAGGAATCATCTTGGGTCATAAAGCTTTTAAATATGGTCTGGAAGTGGATCGTCCCAAAACAGCAGTGATCGAACACCTCTCACCACCCACTAATGTGAAGGGAATTCGGAGTTTCTTTGGTCATGTTGGTTTCTACAGTTGGTTCATTCAGGATTTCTCAAAAATTGCAAAGCCGCTTTGTAAACTTTTGGAGAAAGACATACCTTTTTAGTTTATCGATGAGTGTCTGAAAGCATTTGAAGAGCTAAAGTAGAGATTGATCATTACACTCATCATTGTAGCTTTAGACTGGAGTCAACTATTTGAACTTATGTGTGATGTAAGTGATTATGCAGTAGGAGCCGTTCTAGATCAAAGGAGGGACAGGGTATTTTACCCAATTTACTATGCTAGTCAAACCTTAAAAGAGCTCAGGTAAATTATTCTACAATTGAGAAGGAGATGTTACCCATGATCTTTGCTTTCAGTAAATTTTGCGTTTATTTGATGAGCACTAATGTAACTATTCATATGGATCATGCGGCCATTAAATACTTATTAAGTAAAAAAGAGTCAAAACCAAGGCTAATTAGATGTTTTCCTGACGAACAAGTATTTCATATGGCAAATTTAACTGACATTCTATGGTATGCCAATATTGTAAACTACCTTGTATGTAATGTTCTACCGCCTGATGTCAGTCATTACCAAAAGAGAAAATTTCTACATGATGTAAGTTACTACATCTGGGAGGAGCCTTTTCTTTGTAAGAGGTATGCTGATTCTGTGATTAGAACGTGTGTGCTTAAAATTGAACAGCTTGCTATCCTCTATGCTTGCATTCATCAACGTATGGGGGTCAAAAGACTACACATAAGGTATTGGAATTGAGTTTTTATTGGCCCACATTATTTAAAAATGCTTACAGCTTCTCTATTTAGTGTGATAGATGTCAAAGAATAGGGAACATCTTAAGGTGACATGAGATGCCACAGTCTGGGATTTTAGAAGTTAAACTATTTGATGTATAGGGCATGGACTTCATGGGCCCATTTCCTTCATCCCGAGGTAATCATTATATGTTGGTGGCTATAGAATATGTGAGTAGGTGGGCTGAAGCATTGGCTTATATAGCTAATGATTCTAACACAGTAATCAAATTTCTCAAGAAATACATCTTCACTAGGTTTGGGATACCTAGAGCGATCATCACTAATGAAGGCATTCATTTTCACAATAAATAGTTGAAGAATCTGCTACTTAAATATGGGATACATCATCAAATGTCTCTTGCATACCACCATCAGACCAATGGCTTGTGTGAGCTTACTAATAGGGAAATCAAAAGAATCTTGAAAAAAATCGTTAATCACTCTAGAAAAGATTAGTCTGACAAGTTGGATGATGCATTATGGGCTTACCGAACTGCTTATAGGACACCAATAGGGATGTCACCCTATAGACTTGTTTATGGGAAAGCATGTTATTTACCCTTGGAACTTGAATACAGGGCATGGTGGGCTATCAAATAGCTTAATCTTGATCATAACCTGACAAGTACAAAAAGAATGCTTCAATTGGATGAATTAAAAGAATTTAGTTTAGAAGCATATGAAAGTTTAAGGGTTTACAAGGAAAGAACAAAAAAAAATGGCATGATCGCCACATTCTCCATCGAACCTTCACACAAGGACAACAAGTACTGCTGTTCAACTCAAGACTCAAATTGTTTTCTAAGAAAATTAAATCAAGATAGTCAGGCCCCTACACTGTAATTGCTATTGCATCTCATGGAGCAGTGAAAATTAAAGATGAACGATTAGAGGATCAATTCAAGGTTAATGGTTAAAGACTTAAACAATATTTTGGGAGAGAATGGAATCGACATAAGATGGTTTAGAGCTTCACCACACTTCCTCGAGTACTAGGGATAGTATGGCTGGAGACTTTAAACTTAGCGTTTCTGGGAGGCAACCCAAACTCTTATCATTTAAACTTTTGTTTTTCTTATATTTTAATATTTGTTGAAGAGACTGTGAATTTTTTAAGCCTTGTTTTGACTTTGTAGGGTTGGAGTGTACAGGGAGGTTAGAAGTCTTAGACCAACCTTCCTTAAAGAAAGCAAGATAAAGGAGTAGTTGAAAGAACTAAAGTGGCCTCTCTCATTTGGTAAATGTGTTCATTTCACCTCATTCAATTCTGTTGATCTTGAGTTCAAGGGATTATATGAGGGGGTTAATTAAAGTAAGGCAAGATTTAATTAAAAAAAAAAAATCGCTATGGCGAGTATCCATCTTGCTATTGCGAGATTGTTTGTTCTTCCAGTCTGGTACAAAGTCTAGAGAATCTTTCGTTATTGTGTGGCTATAGTGAGTGAAATGGGTTGCAGAAATATGTTCAAGTGTATTCACTATTGTGTGATGGCCAACTCACTATAGTAAATGTAGCATGTTCATGGACTAGTACAAACACCAAAGAGTTTCTTGTTATAGCGAGATTCTACAGTTGCCAAGGCTATAGCGAGATTTTACAGTTGCCAAGAATCACCCAAGTATATTCGTCACTGTGAGGGAGCACTTTCTCCATTTACGAAAAAGGTAGTTTTATTTGTGGTACTTTTTTCAGAGATCACCTCGCTAGGTCTCTAACTATTCGCAAAAATAAATTTATATTAAAAAAATAAAAGAACTATTCTCATTCCCATTTATTCTCTCTTACCGTTCTTCTCGCTATTGCGTGCCCTTCCCCCTCTATCCTTTTCCTAATTTATTCTACAAAAATCCTTACTTTTCACGTCCCTATTCCCCTTGTGCACTCCTCTCTTCATATTAGGTACGTCGTTCATCCTTCATTTTCTCAATCTTTACATATTATTGCTGATTCTGTTGCATTTAAGGTTGTGAAACCATTTTCATTTAACTACATAATTATGGGTCAATAGGCTAGCAATTTCTGGTTAAGTTTTGCATGTCGAATGTTTCTGTGTAGGAGGTTCACATTTATCTGGGATTTTTTGGACAAAAGCTACGTTTCTGGAAATGGGTTCTTTTTCGCTATAACTAGTTCGAATGCTTTTTCCAGAAATTGATATTTTGTCTCTGTGCACTTATTGCCTTGCCTACTTCAAGTTCTTTCTCCTTCATACCCTGCCTACTCTTAGAGGACACTTT
Source organism: Erythrophleum ivorense (assembly GCA_026724425.1). NCBI lineage: Eukaryota > Viridiplantae > Streptophyta > Magnoliopsida > Fabales > Fabaceae > Erythrophleum > Erythrophleum ivorense. Next base: position 4,583,747 of record JAIUCV010000085.1, on the reverse strand, counting down.
CCATATCATGTGCATGTTAAAATTAAGTTGATATGCAATTTTTCTTATCCATTACTGTGTCTTTTGACATTGCCATATCTTTTACACCTTGTGGATGATTCCCTATTGGCGCTACTACGTATCCTTTGACCAAGATTGCTTTGTTAGTTTGCTATAGCTACTTTAAACTAGTTTGAGTCTGGATGTTATTTGGATTACAGATTTTATGGCTTCTAAAAAGAAAACAACAACAACTGAAGCATCTTCCTTAAATCAGAAGAAGAAAACATATGACAAGGACATATTTGCATCCTTAAGAGCTGAATTCCACTTTGAGTGCCTCTTCTCTGATTGGGGAGCCATTGAAGACAGATACTATGAGCCCCATATCTTGGATCTGACCTTCGGTGATTTTAATGGCATGGCCTGCAAGGTTTCACTAAAAAGCCTTTGCATCGGATCCCTTTGATGATCCAAAAGTTTTACACCAATTTTGAAGACACAGAGGAGAATAAAGATGAATATTATTGTCGATCAGCAAGGGTCAAAATTAATAAGAAGGTCATTCAAGACTTCTATGAACTACCAAATGTCGAACAATGTACCTTCCAATCTTATATGGATAACTAGTAGTCCATTCCATGGGAAGAAATAGAGACGACCATAGCCAATGAAGGTCGAGCAAGGCTGACCAACAAAGTGTACGTGGTTAACCAACTAAATAAACCTACTCAATATTGGCTGTAGTTTATCACGAGTAATGTGTGGACTAGTTCCCATGGGTCCGATATGATCCAAGAAAAGGCTATTTTGACCTATTACTTTATGACAAGGAAGCAGGTGAATATTTCCTGTCTTATTATCTTAAACTTCAAGCAAATTGCACAGTCAAATAGGGTGAGCTTGGCATACCCCCACATGTTCATTGAGTTACTTTCAATGAGGGGAAGCCGAGTGTCTAAAAATGATGCCTAATTTAAAACCAAAAGATCTATTCAAGTATGATAGCATGAAAGATGAATTGAGACAACTCTACAGACACTGGGCACAACCACAACCACATCACGAAGCATCTCCTCCTCCCCCCCAGCAGTGAGTGGATGCTTCAGAACCCATGATGTAGGATGTACTACCTCAGACTTAGTTTGAGGGCTAGGTAAGAGATTCTATTGACAGACTAGAGGGGCATGTCCTGTCAATGAAAGATCAACTGCAAATACTTGTTGATTATCTCATGCCTGTACCTCCACCACCACCTTTAGAGGTCCTTCCATCATTTGTCATCGTTCTTCCACAGGGCCCAGGCATATAGCATTGAAGGATATGCCTGGGTCCTCTGACCCGTAGTGTTCTTATGTTAATTGCATGATCCTTTTTGCTTTTCTTTTTTATCTTTTTGGGATAACTGTATATAGATAATTGTACCTCATAATGTCTTTTTTTTTGGATTCTGCAATAGTTAGTTATATATTTGAAGTCTTTTATCTAACACTCACTTACTATTTGCTGCTTGGTCTGTGTATATTTTTGTATCCCAGCTATAGGATTTGTTCGCATCCCTCATTCTCTTCCTTAACTTTTCATGTCAAGGGAGTTCTTGTTTCTTTCTTTCTACTTATATCCCTTCTCTTTACCCGGTTTATTTCTGATTTTAGGTATCTCTTGTTTTAAGAGAGGACAATGTTCTTCCTTAAGTGTAGGGGAAAGTAAATATAGGCTAGGTGGACATGCAATAATAATAATAATAATAATAATAATAATAATAATAATAATAATAATAATAATAATAATATCAATCATAATCAGTTCACCATAATGCCTCCACAATTTTAACTAATGATTTTAGATTCAGTTCCCCTTTGCCTCAGATGAATACTAAACAACGAATTTAGAGGTTGAGCAAACTTGAAATGAACAAATCAAGTAATACGATTTATAGTAAACACCCATAATAGAAGTACCTTTTAGCAAGACGATTATCAAAGTAATTCAAGTCCTTTTTAGTTAACCCTAATTATTTTTAGATCATTCTAATTTATTTGCTACTGATGGATATCTGATTGTCATTTAAGAGAGATATATCATAAAAAAAAACATATATATATATATATACAAATATATATCTTTACTCCAATGGTTGAATTCACTTAGTAACTGAGAGTTTGTACCAAAAAGTGTAAACTTTCGCGTCAAATAGTGGTGAAACTAAGAGTATGCAAGTGAGCACTTTGAATCAATTTCATTAATTTGAGTAACCGAGTGACTTCATAATCAATGTTGTCATTCATGTCAAAAGGATTAAGAGAAATGAGTAGGAGGATGATTAAAAGAAAAAAATGGTAGTGTTGAGATTATGGATAATAAAGCTTAGACTTCTCTTAATGAACTCTGACGATTGAAGTTGGAGTAGATAGTTAGATTTGGTCCTAAAATTTTATTGAGGTTATTAATGAAGATCACTTGATTATTTCAAAACTATCTGTGGAACACACACACACTCTAAAAATAAGGAGGGTATTGCTATGAGTACATTATTTACAAAATTCAAATTGAGTTCTGCTGAATTTCTACTTCTGACCTTGGTTTCATTCTAAGTGTGGGGGAATTATGAATTTTGGTTGATTGGTTGCTAATTGTGGAGAAAAATTAGTCAGTAGCCACGTTGATTGACATTTTTAGGAATTGCTTGAAGACAAGTAATAATATAAGTGTGGGGGAGTTTGATGACTCCCTAATTTTGGGTAAGAAAAAGGTGTATTTTATGATAGATTAGGGAGTCAAATTATCTATTTTTGAGTGACCTTGCTTAAATTTTTATTCAATCAAAGAAAATGAAGAAAATATCTTATTTGCAATATCTTTATAAGTTTTGAGCTTTATTTGATGTTGATTTTTATCTTAGGAGAAAGGTAGATGATTGTTAGAAAGGAATGAGAAAAGGGAGAAAAGATGGAAGTTCAAAAGGCAAGCTTAACAAGTCCATTCGTTCCAACGAGAACGCAATTCGCTATAGCTAGGACGCATGTTTGTTGTGGTGAAGAAGTCATTTCGCTATAGCGAAGTTATGATTCATATAAAATCCAGGGAACTTCTAGCTATAGCAGTAGTGAAATCAGCAAGAATTTGGATGCTTATAAGTTTTCACTATAGCGAGAGAAACTCCTTGCTATAGCAAGATTGTCTATTGAAACGCACAGCTTTGATTTGTGGACTAAAAATGCAAGGGGCTACTAGGGTTTGATCATTCTAAGCTGGGAGGAGAAATTTTGAGGAGGAAAACACACCAAAGAGCTAGGGTTTAAGGAGGAGAAGCTTCGGTTGAAGATTGGAGGTCGAATCAACATGATTGCACTGAGTTTTCTTAGATTCTCTATCTTTTCTTTCATGATTCCTTGTCTCTTCGAATTTTTGAATTTGTTTGCAATATGTAGAGCTATGTGTGGCTAGATTTCTTTGATCCTAAGTTTACTTGAACCTATTGCTATGTAATGAGGATCTTGTAAGGTTAAATTGAGTTGATTAATAATTTGAACGCTTAATCTATCTTTTATGCTTCATTCAAGAGTTTGGCCATCTCTTATTGAATTGGAGGGATTGAGGTTTGCTCTTGAAAGAGGAAAATCTCAATGGACCAATTGATTAAGCAGTTTAAGATTGAGATTAGGTCATACTAGTTTTGTTCCTAGGTATAGAAATATGCTCAAGAACCCTAAGTGGTGAAAGGGATTAAATACACTTGACCTGATTAATTGTGAGAGAAGTCTGCAATTAATTAAGATAGAAGTCTAAGTGGTTCGAGAGACATTTGGGCTCATTTAATCTCTTTAACCTTCAAATTATTGATTAACCAATTAATCGGGCATCTCAATTTGTGGCAATCAACGGATAGGAACCTAGGATACTCTTTAGTGATTGATTTCATCAGAACGATCTTAACACTCAATATTTGTTTAATTTCATTTTATTTTAATTCCTTACATTGGTAGTTGCGTATCTTGACTTAAACAAAAACAAATTTCCTTAGGCTTAATTGAGTTTAATTCAATTCTTTATGGGACAACCTTGATTTACTATATTATAAAAGCGATCCGTATGCTTGTGAAATCTATTACAAAAATAGTGGCTATCACTTAGACAATTTTTTTAAATTCTTTTATTGCAAGATCCATAATAATTTTTCTTCTTAATGAGACCCACGTAATAAATTTTATAACTACTCATGTATTTTGTAGGGACAGTATTCTAGTTTGGGTGTATTTTGAATGTGGTCTTGAATGTAAGCTAAATTATTTTGTATTCATGTTCATTGTGATTAATGAAAATTTATTCATCATTTTTGTCTATGAACATAGGCTAAAGTTGATCTACACTAACTTTTGTGTCTATTATTTTTACCACTTCATTATTTTTCCCAATGTATGTTGTTATTGAGTTTTCTATTTACATCAAACTAGCAGCAAAGCTATAAATCCTAACGATAGCAAAATTTAAGATCAAAAAATTCAGCCACTACAATAATTTTAGCATTTGGCATTTGAGATTGTGCCTTGTTATAGTGCAACAAGGGCTGCTAAAGGTGTCAAAAGGAAAGGAGGCTTTACCAGCAACATATTGTCTGAACAAGATAATAATGACCTTTTGGAGCATGCACTTGGCATCATATTGTTATCTCTAGGATATGAGGTTTTGCCCAAGGGCAGACAAGACATCAGGGATAAGCATGGCTAATAGATAAGAGAAGATCTGTTTGAGGGAGAAAGATACATGGGATGGGGTTTAGGAAAATTCACCCATATGAGCCTTGGGGAAACGGATCGTCTGAAGTGGAAAAACATGAAGTGTCTCTGAACCGTCTGAAGTGGAAAAACATGAAGTGTCTCTGAAATTGTGAGATCGAAGGCCCAGAAAATGCCAAGTGGAAGCACCGATGGACTCTCGGATTTAAACCCAAAATGCACTGTTTCATTTAATGAAATGGTGCGTTTTATCCTAACATATCACAGGCATTTTGATCCTAGCTGTTGAGCGCTTGGATGACCAGGATTTAGACACGTGGCATGTAGACAAACACATCATTAATGAAATGAATGGTTATGATTGTTTTTATTCAAATAAGGCAGGGAAGTTAACTCATCTTCGTCTCCAGCATTTCCTCTGCATTTTTTCTTCCTTTTGGCACTAAGTTGGTCATCATTTGGCGCCAAGTTGGTCATCATCTGTAGGGAGCAGGTACCAGATGCAAAGGGATTTTGTCTCTATTACAAATTTCCTCTGAGTTTAGTCATCTATTTAAGGTAAAAAAAAAAGCTTTCTTTTTTCTTCTTTTATGGTAAAAAATATTTTGATGTAATGGAAAATATTTTTGCATACATTTTGAATTTTTAATATAACTTTTTTCTTTCTTGCTATATTGGTGTAATTATTTCCTCCAAGTAATCTTTCTTTGTTATTAAAAAGGAAAAAAAAAAGCTTTTCTCATTGATGAAAATTTTCTTCTTTAAAAGGTTATGTATGTATTTGAAGAAATTTTTTTATTATCAAAGTTAAAAACCTTATAAAAATTAACCTTGAAATAATTTTTTTTGAAGCAATATTTAAGCATTATTAAAAGTCTTATATGAATTTGCTAGGCTCCATTTATTTTGTCATCCTATACATTGACTTTGTTAAGCTTTATTTAGTATGGATTAAGAAAAGACTAATTGATTAATTTGTTTTGAATTAGTTTTTGTCTACAAGACTAATTAAGAAGCTTGATAAGGAATTTGAAGGTCATTGGTGACTTTACCAAGATTCTTCTATCATGTAAGTGTTATTTTTTCTTTTTCTTCTTTTTTTCTTACACAAGCATGTTTACAATATTCTAAACTATTTATGGAATTTGATTTTCAGGGAATTAAATGCACCTAGTTGTTCTTCAACTGAAAAAACTACATTTGAATTAGGCTTGAAGCCTAAGGTAGGAATGGTATTTGATTCCATAGAAGTAGCTTGGAAGTTTTGGGTTAATTATGGCGGGGAAGTTGGATTTGGAGTTAGAAAGCTATATACCAACAAGAACAAGAATGGCTTTGTAACCACTTGTAGATTTGTGTGTTGCAAATAAGGAGTTCGATGCAAAGACAAGAGAGATCATCTAACTATCAATCCTCGACCAGAGACTAAAACAAATTGCTTAGCAAGGATGGGAGTTATACATATGGGTGGAAAATTTAGAGTACACGATTTTGTAGAAGAACATAACTATGAACTTCATCTCTTAGAAACCACTCACATGTTGGCATCTCAACGAAAGGTATCTGGTGTTCAAACTTATCAAATTGAGTTGGTAGATGAATCTAGGCTCCAACAAAGATCATCGTTTGAGTTAATAAGTAGACGAGCGGGAGGAAGAGCTACTTTAGGCTATACTCGCTTAGATCAGAAGAATTATCTTCGTACTATGAACTTCATCTCTTAGAAACCACTCACATGTTGGCATCTCAACGAAAGGTATCTGGTGTTCAAACTTATCAAATTGAGTTGGCAGATGAATCTGGGCTCCAACAAAGATCATCGTTTGAGTTGATGAGTAGACGAGCGGGAGGAAGAGCTACTTTAGGCTATACTCGCTTAGATAAGAAGAATTATCTTCGTACCAAGAGACAAAAATGTTTGATGTATGGAGAAGTAGGTTGTTTGTTTGAATACTTCCAATAGTAACTATTGGAACATCCCTCATTTTATCATGCATACCAAATGGATATGGATGAACAAATAACTAATGTATTTTGGGTTGATGCAAGGATGCATATTGATTATGCTTGCTTTGGTGATGTCATTTGTCTTGACACAACATATTGTATGAACCGCCAACATAGACCACTTACTTTGTTCACTAGATTCAATCATTATAAAGGCGTGATAATCTTTAGGGCAATGTTATTGTATGACGAGACAATTGAATCATTCAAGTGGTTGTTCAAAACTTTCTTTGAAGCCCACTGTCAAAAGAAGCCACTAATTATATTTACTGATCAGGATCAAGCAATGGCCAGGGCAATACGTGAAGTGATGCCTGACACATGCCATGGATTATGTATATAGCATCTAATGCAAAATGGCATCAAACACTTGGGTAATTTAATGAAAGAAGGTTCTTACTTTTTGACAGACTTCAAAGCTTGCCTGTATGGTTATGAAGACGAAGAACAGTTTGAAGAGACTTGGAACAGCTTACTTTCTACATATAAGGTGCATGATAACACATGGTTGACACAACTTTATAGCATGAAAGAAAAATGGGCTACTTGTCATATGAAGAAAGTGTTGACACTCGGCATACGAATTATACAAATAAGTGAAAGCTTAAATTTGGACATAAAGAATTGGATGAAATCGGACTTGAATATCATTCAATTCTTTAGACACTTTGAGAGGGTGGTGGAAGACAAGAGGTATAATGAATTGAAGTATGAATTTGACTCTCGACAAAAATTACCCAGGCTAAAAAGTCAACATTCACCCATGTTACGCCAACTTGCACAAATTTACACTTATCCAACATTTGACTTATTTCAAGAAGAGTAGGACAAATATACAGCTACATGCGTAAAGCATTAGAATGAGACTCCGTCATTGTTTGAGTATATTATTACATTGGTTGGTAAGAGAGGAAAGTGGATAGTTTTATTTAATCAGTGTGACAATTCCATTTGTTGTAGTTGTAAAATGTTTGAAGCCTTTGGTATCCTATGTTGTCATGCTTTGAAGGTGCTTGATGTCATAGATGTCAAATTAATGCCTGAGCGATATATTTTAAAAAGGTAGACTAAACAAGCTAGAAGCGGTATTATTCATGATATTAGTGGTGATGAGATAGAAGGAGATGCTAGATTGGCTACTACATAAGGCTATAGACAACTTTATCTTCAATTTATAATAGCAACCGAAGCATCAAGTAGTCAAGAAGCATTATTATTTGTGAGAAAAGTTATCGGTGAGTTGAGCAAACAAGTATCTGAGATTTTTAATTGCCAAAGAAGTTTGGACAATGATACAGAAGACACCACAATTAATGCAACTGGTAATGGAAGAGTAGCCCAAGCAAAGGGTTTCAAGAAGAAAGAGGGGAGAAAGGGAAAGAAGCACCAAAAAAGTTGGGTTGAGAATCTCACAAAGAGATAAAAAAGATCTCAGCATGTTGATATACATCAAGGTCAATCATCCTTGGTGAGTAAGATCATATTTGTTACCATTTATTTAATCAACTTCTTTACTTTCATTGAATAAACAAGCATTTTTTGTTCACTTGATAGGATAACAAAACTACTCCTAGCCAAGTGTTGTCTGAACCATCTAATTTCATCGGCACAATAATCAATGCTTATTCACAAACATCCATGGTGCGTAAAATTATACTTGTCATCATTTATCTAATCTACTTCTTTGTTTGGTACAAATAAATAAAATTTTTTTATTCATTTGACAGCATAACAAGGCTACTTTAAGTTTGTCTAGACCATCTCATTCAACAACTCCAATGATCAGTGCTTTTCCTTAAGCCTCTGGCGATCTTTTTACTAGTTATACTAGTTTATTGATAGTAAGTTTTAGTAAATATTAATATTTTGCTTGGTGCATACTTTGGATGTTCTAATTTTTGTCCTTTGGAATGTAGGCGCAACATGACTATCCTATCGGGCCATTTGACAAGGTTAAAGTTACAAATCTTAGCACTTAAGAAGATTGAGCAATATAAAGCACTTATTATACACTTGATACACTTTTGTATTTTGTAGTGTGTTTTGTTATGTTTAAGATATCCATGTATTCATCCAAGTTCTAAAGAGAAATGTACACCATTTTTTAGAGAGAAATAGACAACTTTTATTAATGTTGTAATGTACAACTTGATTCTAGAAAAGAAATACAAATTCCATAATTTAAAACTTCATTGCAATTTCAATATGGTACTATACATTGTGATTCATATTTTACACTTCATTGTACTAGTTCAATACACCACTACAATATATGAAGCACTAGCAAAATCAACTTCTATATCTAGTGCATCAGCTTTTATATGTAGTTTAGCATAACTGTGTATGATGTGGTGCAACAGCAGAACTTGTCATGATTTTATGGGCAACCCAATAATTCTTGAACTTGTAGTAGAGTTGTGTTCAATTACCTATAGAACTAGATCTCAAATAATTCTCGAATTTTATATACAACTTTGCTATTGGTCACAGATGCCACTAGAAAAGTAGCTTAGGTCTTATGTAGCAACTTAGCTCCATCAAACACTTTTTCTGCAATATCAGGTATTAGATATTAGAAGGAACTAAAAGTTGAGATAAATGAATCAAAATAAAGCAGAAAAAGAAGCAACAAAAAAAATGTATCAAAATAACATATCACTACTTCTTTGTGAAAGTGCCCTGCATGCCACAAAGCCTCTTAACCTTATATCAATGACTATTGGACTGATATCAGATTCATGGCATGATAATTTCATGTAAGTTAAAAAGAACGAGTAATAACAAATAAAATGTAGTATATGAGCATCCAATTCAACAAAATAACCTCATAATGCTGAACCTCCAATGAGCAACAACAATAGGTATATGCATATAACCACATTTCTAATTCAATACAATTACCAACCCTAATTCATGCTTTCTCTAATTTAGAAAGAAAATGAATATCCACAATAATAATTACCCAACTCCAGAAACAATTACTTAACTCTAATTCAAAAACAAAATAAATATCAAAGACTACCAGATCAATCCCAATTCATGCTTTTTGTTCACACATCTCTAATTTAGAAAGAAAATGAATATCCACAATAATAGTTACCCAACTTCAAAAACAATTACTCAACTCCAATTCAAAAAAAAAAATAAATATCAAAGAATTCCATATCAACCCCAATTCATGCTTTCTGTTCGCAAATCTCTAATTTAAAAAGAAAATGGATATCCATAGTAATAATTACCTAACTTTAGAAACGATTACTCAGCTCCAATTCAAAAACAAAATAAATATCAAAGAATGCCAAATCAATCCCAATTCATGCAGGCTAAAACAAAAATTAAATGAGAATTACAAAAATTATTACCTTAGAGATTGCTATAATTTGCTTCAAGCATCACTGAGAAGTGATCAAAGAAAAAGGAATCAAGCTGCACTACTGTTGCAAGAAGGTGGACAGGATAGTTTTTATAATAGCTGACAACAAATTATGACATTGCCTATGTGGATTTCAATTCATGGTCAACAGAGAATAGACTTACAAGGTTATTGGATTTCAACATCATTCGAACATATTCAGACATAATGTGACCATAACATACTTAAACTAAGAGTGATTCCATCATTTCATCAGTGTGAAATCACTTATAAACACTACAAAGATATAGCTTGATATCCAATGGAACCTTCTTCTTATTTTCATCTTCTCAGTGAATTAATAGAATAAGAAAAGTAAATGACAGAAGAGGAAGCAAAACTTGAGTGAGGATTAGGCTTGGGATTATGCATGAGGATTAATTTTTTAGGACTACATTTGCAAGAAGAAATCCCCTATGATGACCTTTGAGAGGCTGAGAATAGGAAAGCCGTGCAAGGGAGCTGCGTGAGGGCGACGTGCCTCGATGATGCGGGGCTTCAAAACACATTTGTAATTGAAGATGCGCAGACAATGACCTTCTGGTGGGAGATGGAGACGACGACCTTCAGATACTAGGGCTTTATTTTTTATCGAGTGGGAGACGCGACAGGCGAGGGAGACGCGCACGCGAGCTAATCCTCAAGTGTTATGATGCTTTCAAAATTAGAGGGAGACGTGGCTCGATCTGCTTTATCCAATCCATCAATGGCCACAATTATCGCAACTTCAGAGGCACATTACAATTTTTCCACTTCAGATGATCCGTTTCCTGAGCCGTGGCCTTATATCTCCCTTTTTTTTTTTCCTCTTACAAAATTCTCTAGTGTTCTAAGCCTGGGGCTAAAATGAGATACAAAATTCTCTCGTGTTCTAAGCTTGGGGCTAAAATTAGAAAGTTTGTATATGACAAATTTCTCACCAATCAGTTTTATTTTTTAAAGCAACGATTCTGCACTTTTCACATGAAAGAAGGCTATAATGGACAATGATAGTGTTAGTAATAGGTAGGCTATGATGAAATCTTATTCAAAAAAAGGTTAAATTAATTTCACAAACAATGAATATTTTATAAGAGAAGAAAGTTCACGTCCACAAATAATAAATATCTTTCAAAAAAAAATTCACACCCTAAGTAACAAATCTTTACTTTGGCTTGAATTGGCATCGGAAGAGGTGGGTTATGTCAATAACATATTATATGTGTAATTTTGACCATAATATGGTTCTTATTCAACAAGCCTTCAAATTCAATATGAATTTGGATTAATTATCTACAAAGATTTGAATCTTGTATTTGTATTAGTTTATGATGAGGGGTTCGGAATTGTAAGGCAATGAGCTTGAATCCAGTTGTGCATAGATTTCTCTTACATATTATTTAGAAAATGGTGGAAAGCAACTGGGAGGCTACAAGAGCATAGGTAGTGTATAGAAGTTATAATTTTGTGTAGGAGTAAGTGAATTGTGCTTGAGAATTGAGATGTACATTGCCAAATAAACGAAGCCATGAAAAGATCCATCCACAACTACAGCAACTATATTCTCTCTCCTAATGCATATGTGCAGTAACTGAAGAGGATTCAATCCCTTCTGACATAGAAGTTGATTGGGTGAGTAAAATTGCCAGAAATACAGGTTGCCTCCAAAGTTTTGAACTGTTCCTTTGATGACATTTTACCAGCTTATGTGTCTGTTTCAGGGAGGCCATCAACAAAGAGATCTTCACCGCATAAAATTGATGAAATATTATTATTTTATAATTGAATGTCTGTTTCTTTCTTTTTTCTTTCAGGTAAATAGGCCAAAGGCCAGAGGAAGGAAACACTAAAGGGAAACAAACAGAGGGGGATCAACACACCTCATAACATCAAACTTCAAAACCCCAACAATAGAAACAGGAGCAGTATCCCAAATAAGCAGGACTCACAATGCGAGCAAGAGAATCAGCAACACTGTTGGCATTTCGCTGAACATAAAACAAAGACTTTCCAATCACGTCCCAGAAATTGAATGATGGAGGGAAGAACTTAATTGATGCAATAAGAACCAGCCAATGAGGATAAGATAAGATCCATAACAACTTTCGATTTTGACTCCACCATAACATAATGATACCCTCTATTCCAGGCCAAATCCAGTCCTTTTTTAATAGCCCAAAGCTCGGCAGTCAGGATGGGGCAAATGCCAAGACGACAGCTAAAACCAGAGAACCAAACGCCTTCCTCATTCCAAGTCACCCCCAACCCCCAACAATACCTAGCTCTCCCAGTGATAGGATGCTGAGACCACTCACAGTTAGCTTCATCGAATCAGAAGCATTTGACAAGCAAGAAGGAGTCTGATGACGGTTAAGTATACACTAAGCTCTCATAATGAGTTGGTCTCTGGTTTTAATGATCACCGTTATGGGGTTATGCGGCTAAGAAAAAGATTCATAAAAAATATCCCCGTTCCTCCAACGCCACAAGAGCCAAATACCATAACTCCAAATGGAGGACCACGACTCATCAGCCGACATATCCTTAAACAAAGTTGAATTATAGATCACCCAATCCTTGAGTCAAGTAGAGGAGAAGTAGGTTTTGTGTAAAGGTTTAACCAGATTTGACCAGAAAAAGAACGCATGGTGGCAGTCACGAAGAACATGCAACACATTCTCCTCCTGGCCAGGACACAAAGGACAGGAAGGATCAGTGACTCCAATGACTCTTGTGCGAGTGAGTGAGTAAACGGTCATGAAGAACTAACACATTAAACCAGCTGTGTGCTCTGCGTCTGCTTAAATTGGTTCTGCTTAGATACTTTCAGTGCATTTGTACGAAAGAATTTGCATAAAACATGTTTTACGTGGTATATTTATAAAAATGTACTTATATATCTGTGACCTTACTTTTATTTTAAAAAGGGTCGGCGTTGCTTATTCATTGAGTATCAAACTCATTTTTTTTTAAATTATTTTTTTCAGAGAGCAGTACGGGCCCTACCCTACCCCCAGCAGCCTTCTAGAGTCGATCTCTTGAGTACTTCTTTTAACCAGCCTGCAATTGCTCATATGGGTGTATTTTGGTTGTATGTGTATTTTGTTTGAAACTTTGTAAAACTTAGTAAAGTTAGCTCCACTGACTCATGGATGGGTCATCCCCACTCCCTGGAAATTTCTTTTAATTTGATTAGATATAGGTCATCCCTTTTGTTGTATTGTGCTGGCTGACAATTTGTAGAAATATCAGGAGGTCTAATTTATAGAGGAGACTCTGCCGAAATTTCTACAAATGTCCCCTAAAGAGAAATTTATATGTTTTATATGATTCAAATTGATGCCCATAAGTATTTTCTTTATGTTTCCGCTTTTGCGTTAGAGTACTTAAATTGTGGGGTGTGACAGATAGAAGCCAAAGAGTTTTTAACCATAGTAGGAACATTCCTAGAAAAAAAAAATTGAAGATATACCATGATTGACCTTATGACTAGAAAGTTGGCAAAAAATAACAAGACAATGTTTAATGCTCATAATTAGCTCCCAAGAAGCCTTGCCAAATAAAAGAAGATCATTTGCAAACATAAGATAAGAGATACATGGCCCCCTCCTACCAAAATGAAATGGTTTCCAATGACCATGTTGCACCTCTTCCTTAATCAAATGAGAAAGTTTATTTATACAAAGCATAAAAATATAAGGGGAAACGGCATCCTCTTGTCTAATTCCTCTTAAGGGTTGAAAGAACTCCGTCTTATCTCCATTTCAAAGAACATTCATAGTGGGAGAGGTAACACAATGCATGATGATTTAATGAAATGGGCCTAACTTTTGGAGAATATTTTTAATAAAGTTTCATCTCAGTCAATTATAGAGTTTTTTTAAATCAATCTTAACGGCAAAGAATCCCTTATTACTTATCATCTTATTCAAGAAGTGGATAATTTCTTGCCTAATAATGATATTATCTTGAATACCCCTTCCAAGGGTAAAACTAACTTGAAAGTGAGAGATAACTTTATTGAGAAAATGTTTAATCTAAAAAGAATGGGACTTTTGAAACAAGAGAATTTCCTTCTAAAGGGTGACCTCTTCCAACTCATCTTGCTGTGAATTTTCAATATTCCTCATAAAACTGGAATAGGGGAACGAAGGACTACTCTAGATACCACATAGATGTTTGATGACAACACTGTTATGTTTCTTAATATGGCTAAAGACATTTTTATTTCAGTCTTGAACGTCTTCTCTGAAGAGGTTCAGATCATTATTGAGATAAACATCAAGTCTCCAGGAACTCTTTAAGGAAAGAAGCATAATCCTTATGACTAAATCAAGGCACTTCAAATTGGAAAGAAGGCTTCCTCTTGTCATTACAACTAGAGTCATGGAAGCAAATAAATAAAGGATGGTGGTTAGAGAACTTGACCCGAGCAAGGGTCTTCACAGAGCAATCCAAAAACCCACAACGCATTATCCAACATCGTGTTAAGGGGTTCAAAAATCCTCTCAAACCTTTGCAACTTAGGGCCAAACCAGCTCCACGTAACCAATATCCAAGAGGTAACATCTATTAACTCTATCAAGAAAGGTAGAGCACCTTGACATGCAAAGCAAGGCACCACCTTTCTTTTCGTGAGGGCCAAGACAATCATTGAAGTCACCAGTATCTAACCAAGGAGTAGTTATATTATTAGCTAGATCAGTAAAAACATTCCACAAAGTGTTGGAGTAGGTGTGTCAAAAGCCTAAGTCCCACATTGCCTAGAATAAAAAGAGTCTTAGTGTATATATACTAAAATATGATATTGGGCAAGTAAATGGGCTAAGAAGAGGAGTGGACTCGCGCACACAACAACGGGCCAACGTAGGGGCAATGCAGTTGAAAATCTTTACTTTTCCCTCTGTGCATGAGTTAGACACGGTACTAGGCATTTTTTACTGGAACTATTTTTGTAAAATACAAAAATATTTTATATAAATAAGCTTATTGGAAAAACTTTATTTTTAGCAATTTTGAAATTAGAACCATGAATTTCTTAAATTTCTGGACGTTGAGGCTTTCAATTCACCGCGTTAATTTCTCATTAACTAGCTTTAATCCCAACGTTCAGAAATGGTCTTTGCTTTTAATCCCAAAGTTCAAAACGAATTTTATTAAACTGTGATTAAGCTGCCATTAATTATTTTTAATATTGCCCAAAATTTTTGTTCACGTCCTTAGCCTATAAAAGGCAGTGCATGATGCAGTTCATGATGCACTGAGCTCTCGGACATCTTCGGAGCTCTCTCCTCTCTTCCCCCTTCATTCTTCTGAGTTCTTTAGTTCTTGCTATTTTGTTTCTCTATTATAGAAAGGATCCATTTAATCCTGGGGAGTTGCTGACTCGTAGAGGAATAACTCTTAAGGACAATGTCCTCGCGCATGACTCGAATCAATTTATACTGACTGTTTTGTCTGTTCCAGCCAACAATCTTAAGAGTTATTATGGAGTCACACCAAGTTGGCCCTAATTATGTTAATGTTGCCGTTGCAAGTTTTGGTGGTGGTTCTAGAGGGAGTGGTACTGTTGCTTTAGCTTTCATTCCTACTGCAGTACCTGCTGTGACGTTGCCTAAGCTATTCCTGGATATATCTAAGATTGAGGTGTTTGACGGGGAGAACTTCAAAAGGTGGCAAAAGTGGATCTTTTTTATCCTGGACATGCACGGAATTACAATGGCGCTGACCTAGTCCAAACCTATTCCTGATGCTGACCAAAACCAAAGAACTGCTTGGGAATATGCCAATAAGGTTTGTAGACACACAATTATTAGTATTTCATCTAACAATCTGTTTGATATGTATTATGTCTACAAGGAGGCCAACAAAATCTGAGAGTTACTAATCATAAAGTACATTGTTGAGGATGTTGGAAAACAGAAATTTATGATTGAAAATTATTACTGATGGAAGATGTTCGAAGACAAAGACATCAAGTTGCAAATCAATGAATACCATAAGCTGTTGGAAGAACTCCGAGCTGAGAAAATTAACCTTCCAGACCAATTTGTAGTTGGGATCCTGATTGAGAAATTGCCAAATTCGTGGAAAGACTACAACAACAACTCAAACACAAGCAGAAGCAACTGTCATTGTCAGATTTCATCACTCATATCATCATTGAAGACACTAATCGAAAGGAGATTCGAGCTGCAAAAGGCAAGGAAATAGCCTTAAAGGCAAATTTGGTGGAGAAAAAAATTACACAACAAGAGGTATGATTCACATAAAAAATCTAGTTACAATCCCAAGAATTCTAACCCTAAATTCAAAAGGAAGGACAATTGCTTTATTTATGGCAAGCCAGGACACCATGCTGCACAATGTAAAAAGAGAGTTAGAAATAATAATCCTCCCAAGCCAAATGTAAATTTGGTTCAAAGAGATGAAAACAATGATGATGTCATTGTGGCAGTTATTTTTCAAGCTCTTGTTGTCTCCGATGTAAGGAAATGAGTAATAGACTCTGGGGTTACCAAGCACATCTGTGCAAATAAGAAAATGTTTACCTCTTATGATCCTATCAGGGAAGGAAAAGATCGTATTTATCTTGCTGATTCCCAAACTACAAAAGTTCTTGAAAACAGAAAAGTGATTTTTAAACTCACATCTAGAAAGATCTTGGCTCTCAATGATGTTCTGCATGTGCCTGATGTTAGAGCAAACTTAATTTCTGTAGCTCTATTAGGAATAAAGTGTTATTCGAATCTGACAAGATTGTGATGACAAAAAATAATATTTTGTGGGAAAGGGATATTGTAACCATGGACTATTTGTACTGAATGTTGCTAAAATGAATGAAAATGCATTCTCTTATGCTTATTTGCCTATTTATATGGTTGATTCGTTTGATGTATGGCATGTTAGATTAGGGTATATTAGTAAGTCTTATATTCAGAAAATGCAACAACTTGGTTTGATTTTTAGAATTAAAAATGATTGTTTAAACAAATGTGAAGTATGTGCGGAAGCTAAGATAATTAAAAGATCGCATTTTTCTACACAAAGAGAAATTGAATTGCTTTCTTTAATACATACTAATTTGGGTGATTTAAAACAAACAATGACTAGAAGTGGTAAAAAATATTATATTACGTTTATTGATAATTTTTCAAGATACACTAAAGTATATTTATTAAAAAAAAAAAAAGATGAAGCATTTGAAAATTTTCTTTTATATAAGGCAGAGGTAGAAAATCAACTAAATAAAAGGATTAAAAGAGTAAAATCAGATAGAGGAGGAGAATATGTTTTGTTAAATGATTTGTGTGAAAAAGAAGGAATTATCTATGAAGTAACTCCTTTATATTCACCTAAGTTTAATGGTATAGCAGAAAGAAAAAATAAAACTTTAAAAGAGATGATGAATACTATGCTTGTAAGTTCTTCTGCACTATATAATTTATGGGGTGAAGCTTCGTTGTCTGTCTATTTTTTGCAAAATAGAATACCCTATAAGAAAACAAATAAGACACTTGATGAACTATGAAAATGTTATGTACCTAACCTAAAATATTTAAAAGTGTGAATGTATCTTGCTAAAGTAATGTTGCCTGATCCTAATAAAAGAAAAATTAGGTCTAAAACTTTTGATTGCATGTTTATTGAGTATGCTGAACATAGTGTAATTTATAGATTTCTGGTTTTGAAATTTGATGTTTTGGATCATAACATTGTTATAGAAACTAATGATGCAAAATTTTTTGAACATATCTTTCCTTTGAAAATTGAACATAATCTGAGGAATTTGGAAATGTCTACTTATTCTCTTGAACAAAATACAGATGAAGATTTAGCTGAAAATTTAAGAAGAAGTAAGAGGCAAAGGAAAAAGTCTTCTTTTGGAGATGATTTTTATACTTATATGGTACAAGATGATCCTTTAAATTTTTATGAAGCTATTTCTTCCTTGGATGCTCATCTTTGGAAAGAAGCTATTAAGACTGAAATTGATTCTCTTAATCAAAATAAAACTTGAATTTTAGTAGACTTGCCTCTAGGAGTTAAGCCCATTAGTTGTAAATGGGATTTAGAAAGAAACTTAATCCTTATGGGTTCATTGATAAATATAAAGTTAGGTTAGTAGTTAAAGGTTTTGCTCAAAAATAAAGTATTGATTATTTTGATACTTTTTTTCCGGTTACAAGAATTTCTTCTGTAAGAATTCTGATTGCTTTAGCTTCAATACATAAGCTTTATATTTATCAAATGGATGTTAAAAATGTTTTCTTAAATAGTGATTTAGAAGAAGAAATGTATATGGTACAACCTGAAGGGTCGCTCTTGGATAAGAAAATAAAATGTGTAAACTTGTTAAATCTTTATATGGATTAAAACAAGCACCTAAACACTGGCATGAAAAATTAGATCAAGTTTTGACAAGTGATGGCTTTGCTATTGTTGAAGTAGAAAGGTATGTTTATACAAAACTTGTAAATAATGATTGTATGATTATTTGCTTATATGTGGATGACATTTTTATTTTTGGTACCAGCATGAATGTTGTGATTAAAACTAAGTTTTCTTGCATCTAAGTTTGATATGAAAGATATAGGAGAAGCAAAAGTGATTTTGGGTGTTAAAATCATAAGGAGTGAAGATGGTATCTTACTCTCTCAAGAATATTATGTGGAGAAAATTTTTAAAAAGTTTAGACATTTTGATGATTCTCCTTTAAGCACTCGTTATGATTCTAGCATACAACTATCAAAACATAAAGGTGATTCAATAGCTCAATCTAAATATGCACAGAATATTAGAAGTTTGTTGCATCTAATGAATTTTACCAAACCTGATCTAGCATATGCTGTATGTAGATTGAGCAGATATACCCACTGTCCAGGCAGTGAGCATTAGATGGTTCTGATTAGATTGATGAGATATTTGAGAGGTACCATGAACTATGGTATATTTTATAGTGGATTTCCCGTCGTACTAGAAGGATACAGTGATACTAACTGGTTCTCAGATTCAGATGAGATTAAATCCACTAGTGGATATGTATTTACTCTTAGTGGTGGTGTAGTATTTTAGAGATTAGCTAAACAAAGTATTATTACAAAATCCTCAAGGGATTCAGAGTTTTTTGCTATAGAACTGGCTAGTATTGAGGCTAAGTAGTTAAAAAACTTCTTAGCAAATATTCCATTAGGAGAAAAACTAACACCATTAGTGTCTTTACATTGTGACAATCAATAGGCAATAGCTACAGCTAAAAATAAGACCTTTAATGGAAAAAGTAGACACATTTGGTTGAGACATAATATTATCAGGCAATTGTTAAAAGATAGAGTGATCTGAATCAAATTTGTAAGGTCAGAAGTAAATATGGCAGATCCATTGACTAAACCTTTAAGGAAGAAATAAATTGATAACACATCGAGGGGAATGGGAGTTAAGCCAATTTGAAATTAACAACGATAGTAATTTAACTTCTGTGATTGGAGCATGAAGGAGGTTCATATGGGTAAGAACAAGTCATATGTTAATTCTGCTAGCACTAAATTTGTTGTCTCTTCCTATGATTTGAGAAAGTGCTAGAATGTATTGTTGGAGAGGCTGAGCAAAGCTCTTAATGATTTCATATTCCTTATGGATAGTGTATTCATTGCAGATGCACTTGATAAAATCACCTAGATGAATGTGAAGTGGAGCTATTTCTATGAGACCGGGGCAGAGTCTCTAGAGCATTCACTAAACACCAGGCATGTGTACGGCCGTTTAAAGTGCAAAACTGCTGTTAACAGAAAAAACTGTGGAGGCATGCTCTGACTAATAAAATATCTAGTACACAATAAAGATTTGGTGGTTCATAGAAACGTACGTTTCATTGACATTTTTGTGTACTAAGTGTTATTGGTCTAAGTCTGGTTTATAATCTAAAAGATACTAGATTCGAAATGGTTATACTCATGCGTGTAACTCAGATGATAATGTTCTTTTAACATATGCGGGGGATTGTTGAAGTAGGTGTGTCAAAAGCCTAAGTCCCACATTGCCTGAAATAAAGAAAGTCTTAGTGTATATATACTAAGATGTGACATTGGGCAAGTAAATGGGCCAAGAAGAGGAGTGAGTTCGTGTGCATAACAATCGGTCAACGTAGGGGTAACGCAGTTGAAAATCTTTGATTTTCCCCCTGCGCATGAGTTAGATATGGTATTGGACATTTTTTACTGAAACTATTTTTGTAAAATACAAAAATATTTTGTATAAATAGGCTTATCAGAAAAACCTTGTTTTCAATAGTTTTGAAATTAGGACTATGAATTTATTAAATTTCTGGACATTGAGGCCTTCAATTTACTGCTTTAATTTTTCATTGACTAGTTTTAATTCCCCCTGCGCATGAGTTAGATGTGGTATTGGACATTTTTTACTAAAACTATTTTTGTAAAATACAAAAATATTTTGTATAAATAGGCTTATTAGAAAAACCTTGTTTTCAATAGTTTTGAAATTGGGACCATGAATTTATTAAATTTCTGGACATTGAGGCCTTCAATTTACTACTTTAATTTTTCATTAACTAGTTTTAATTCCAACGTTCAGAAATGGTTTCTGCTTTTAATTCCAATGTTCAAAATAGATTTTATTAAATCTTGATTAAGCCACTATTAATTATTTTTAATATTGCCCAACATTTTTGTTCGCGTCCTTGGCCTATAAAAGGCAATGCATGGTGTAATTTATGATGCACCGAGCTCTCAGACATCTTCTGAGGTCTCTCCTCTCTTCCCCCTTTGTTCTTTTGAGTTCTTACTGTTCTGTTTCTCTATTATAGGAAGGATCCGTTTAATTTTAGGGAATTATCGACTTGTGGCGGAATAACTCTTAAGGATAGTGTCTTCGAGCACAACTTGGATCAATTTATACGGCCTATTTTGTTTGTTCCAACCAACACAAAGAGCTTTTCATGTTCGGGTTAGGAATAGCATATACCGCAATGAGAAAAAGAGAGGGTTGTCCAAATTATTCAACACCGAAAGATGAATAAGTTGATCAATGTAACGTTCCACTATAACCGTCGCTTCAGAAGTTTTCCAGGCAACCCATAAATCCTAGAAAAACTATAACTTGGCACGATAAAACAACCATCAAAGCCAAGCCTCTCAAGTTTCGCTTTAGCTTTATCACCCGACACCCTCGTCTCGACCAAAGCTATACAATCAGAAGAGTGAAGCTCGCCGAAAAAAAAAAAAAATTTAAGGTGGTAATGAAGGCTCTTGCCCCCAGCACCTCTGACATTCCAACAGAAAACTCTGTTCATAAAAACGGTTAAAAGAAGGAGAGACCCGAAGCACAGATGAAGAACCTCAACGCAGAAGGATCACGCGAGTTGCACGGTGTCGCCCGCTCCACTGTTCACGTGGTTGGGCACATCTGCATACACAGAGTACTCACTTGGAGCTAACGCTGCACACTCATGTTCCATGGGGTCCACATTGCCCCCTTCATTACCAGGGTCAGGTTGCTCGGGGTTAATGCATGACACCATGCCCCGAGGCTTGCAGCTTTCAGGAACGAAGTTGAAGCCTGGAGAATTCAGTTTGGGTCCGACAATCGAATGGGCGGGCCTACCTCCAACCTGATTGACCAGTTCATGGCCCAAAGCATTCTGCTTTTCCTTAGCTTGAGGGAATCTCCTGGCCTTAGCAGATTTGGGGCCCAAATTCTGAATATTTTTCTCACCTAACCCCACCTTGAAATGCGCCACTGGATCAATCTTAAAAGAGCCCATACTCGGAGTCCTTTTAACCACCCCCTCGTCACGTGATGCCCCATTAGTCAAAGCCGCACGTCAATTATTGTCCACGTTATTTCCTGAATCCAATCCAAGGTCAGATCCCAGGTGATCCTCCTCGAACGTCCCCACCATGTTAGCTAGCAAACCAAATCGAGGTCCTGAACTATTAGGCGCTAGATTCTTAGTTCTCCGTGATTTTTGCACCACCTTCCAAGGTCCTGGAACTCCGGCAATGGTGGTGCAGTCTTCGTGGAAGGTGGCAACCCCTGCTGCAACCGACAGCGCCTCCTCTTGATACATCGTCTTTGAAGCTTTCAACGGACAACCTTCGATATAATGGCCAACTTTACACAATGCATGCACAAAAGATGAAGCCCTTCATATTCGATTCAATAGGATCTGCCTTTAAATTTGGAGAAAGAAGTCAATCGTTTTTCTAAATCAACCTCCACACAAATACATGCATAGCGGCCACGAGCATGCAAAGAGGGGTTAAGGTCAACTTTAACCGTCTTGCCAAAGCGGTTACTCATACAGCGTAAAATCTTTGTATCATAATATTCTATCGGCAAATACGGAATCCTCACCCAAGCTGCCACCTTGTCCACCGTGTCTTTTATTTTTTATTTTTAAAAGAGTCTTTCTTTAGAAAAAAATCATTTTAGCAGTTATTTGATTTAATTCAAAACCTGAATGGGCCCTCACTCAAATATAAGCTTCGATTGGGGCCAGATCACCAAGCACCCATTTCACCTGATTGGTCCTTTTTCCACGACACGTCGAAAAAATCACTGGAAATGGGCCTGGACCTCCAACCTTGCAATGACTTCAATGAAAAGAAAAGGCTTACATACAAAATTTTGTACCTCTATTTTTCTTTTCTTTATGAAATTTCATACCTTTATATTGTTTAATAAAACGTTTTAATTTTTCTTCAATTAATTTAACTTTGTTACAACTTTTTCCTTTTAATTATAATCCTTCACATAGTAGAACACATTTTTTATTGTTATTTAATTAGGAGAACGTAAGGCACTGTACAATGAATTCTTCAACTCCAGCAAGAGCTAAAGACCAAATGACGGAAACACATATTCAAATCCCTATAAGTCGTCTTTTGTAGAGTAAAAGATTTTTTAAAGAATGGAAAGGAGAATAACATGGAATTATGTGATCTAAAATTATATTTGATATGATTGAAAATGAATGAGAATATTTTTTTATTTTGATATTTGGTAGGGTAAAAAATAATACAAGAATAGAAATGAATGAGGAATAAATGATTAAAACATTTTTGGAGCCAAAAAATATTAAAAAAATAATTTTAATTAAATTAAATATATTTATATTATAGTACCTTAAATTTTAAAATTATTTTAAAAGATTTAAAGATAAAAAAATTAAATTGCATAAGAAAATTACAATTCAATACCTTAAATTAAAATTTTTTTTATCATTGGGCATATCAAAATAATTTTAAAATTTTAATATATTCAATATAAATATCTTTAATTTGAAATTTTTAGTTATAATTTTCCTAAACAAAATAAAATAAAATAAAATAATATTTTTTTATTTACTCTCTCCTTCTTTCTTAAACAGTAATATTATTTAAATATTTTGATACAATAAACAGTACAGCCTAACATGAAAGATGGAATTTGAGTGAATTCAATTTAAACCTTAATTTTTGGCTCTTTTCATATCTCTCTCTCCCCCTCCCCCTCTCTCTTTCCTTACCTTTCTTTCAAGACTACCAAACAGGTTCTAAGATTAAAGGATCCGAGTTAAAATCTTGACAGCAACCAAATTCACCAAAAAATACAAAGGCAAAAGGTCTACTATGCATGTGGCCAAACACTAATTCTGATCCGTTCTTCTGCTCAACATGTGCATCAGATTCTTGGCCCTAGATAATAGATAGCCCTTACCTTGTCTATGTTAGTCACGACAAAACATACAGAGCTCCAAAATGGATTATGCTATCGATCATATCACCAGCCAATTAGTTTGAATTGAATGGCAAAACCTGTTGACTCTCAAAAGACTTCACATTTCAAAAGAAGAAAACTTGGGTCATAGTTTATATATATATATATATATATAAAGCCGTTGCTATAAATCTGAACTATGCAATATGAACAAATTTGCCTGGATGAGAATCGAGAAATGAAAGGAATCCAAGACAGAGACGGCACTAAAACCAAAGGGACTGAAATGTTTTGCAAACGACACTGTCATCTGCTTCACTCCTTCGTGAATTTCGGAAATAAGACAAGCTTATTGTGTCCCCACATACACATATGGGTAGGTGTAGTGGCTAGTGGAGCTGCGTTTGTACCTAAGTCACATGCCTCAATCTTACAATTTATTGCTCTTTCAAAGTTGATAATGTCGTTTAATTTATGGTGTGTTCAGAATGTTTTTCTAGTAAATTTCTGTGTCTCTCTCAAGTTTGGAAAGAAATAATGGATCTAACTACTGCTTTTGCTTGGCAAAAAAAAATATAAAAGGAAAACTAGCTAGCTTCATAATTTCGTATCGTCCTTTCTTTTTATCGTACAATATTCACAATGGTGGATGCATGTTATCAATCCCATCATCAAAACGTGATAATTTCACCGGTTGATATATATTGATTTGCCCTATCTTGCAAACTCAATAAATAGATAATATTAATAGTTCAACTCAATGGGAGAAAGCTTAAAGATATATTTCTCATTTGGGAACGCAGGTTTTTGCTTTTGTTTTTTTAGGAGTTAACTGAGCAGCTTTAATGTAAAAGAAAAAGGAGAAAAAAAAAAAGAGATGGGTAAGATCTATTTAAATGGATCTCATACATTTTTTTCATTTCTAATTGGGGACAGCTTTTCTTTCTTTTTTTTAAAAATAATTTAGGAGTTAACTACACACCTTTAATTTAAAACAGAAAAAAAAGGATAAGAAATAAGTGGACGAAATCTACCTCAGTGGGTCCCGTACACCAAGTTACTCTTCTTCTCTACTTATAAGATGATCTTTCTATTATGGGAAGAGATTATGTTCTTTAATTTAATTATAGAAGTAAAAAATAATTAAAATGTGAGGTGTTTGGATGAGTGGCATGAGTAACGACACCATTTTTCAATTCTTTTTTTTTTTCTTTAATGATCCTTGTTCTTTTGGCAGCATATTGAAGTCGCTTTTCATAAAACATTATTTTCAAATTTCTCTTCCATCAAATAATTGTCTTTTCCCAAAGAATGGATGACATATGTCTAACAAACTTTAAGCCAAAATTTGTAGCTGCGTAACAAAATGACGTTTGGAGGGATTTAAAGCAAATGCCAAACCAATAATCACATCATTTATATTGTTTTTAATAAGTCCAGTAATATATATATATATATATTAAAGATATAACATCTCATTTTTTCCTTCAAGTACCAAACCCTAGATGGCTTGTTGAATTTAATAATTTACCGAACACCCCTTATTCCATCCAGTTGCAGCTTCATTTTGAATTTAATATAGATATGAATGCTTGGTTAAAGTGATAATTTGATATATCAGTAGCTCAACAACGGTCATTATTCAATCATAGCCTCACATGTTGCATGTGGCCCTACGGGACAAGGACAAGTACGTAAGAATAAAGAGAAACAAAATAAACGGCGTGAGAACATTTCATAGAGCTCAAAGAAGGAGAGAACATTTGGAGGGTAACTTTTTTTTTTTGTTTTTGTTTTTGGAAATATCTAAATTAGATTTTTTAAATATATATTCATTTCCTTTGAAATAATAAACATAAATTATATTTATTTTGATTAAAAAGATATTTATTTATTATTTATATAATATAATATATACTGAATCAATATGAAATAATTAATTTTTTTAAAATTTAGCATATTGTAAAATTGTTTGGAAAAAATATAAAAAAAATATTCATGAAATAATTTTTTATTTAAATAATTCATAAATATAGTTTAATTCCAATAATAATATTATTAATTATTGTTGTAAATTTAATAAGATTGTAAAATAAATTAAATTTATAATTCTCAATATAGAATATATAATATTAAAAGAAAATTTTAAAAAAATATATTAAATAATAAATTACATCTTTAATAAAAAATTATTATTATTTTTAGGGCATTTCATCGTATTTAATTTAAAAAAGTAAATATATATTTTTAAAATAAACATAAATTATGTAATTTAGAGATCTCAAAAAAAATATTTTAGAATAAATGCTACCCTATTGTATAGTACTAGCTAGCTATGAGGGTAACAAGTTAGACAACTATTACCTCATCCAACTTTATCATATCATTCATCAAACCACACATCAATGAGAAGCTAAAGAAAGCAGGGGTTAAAAAAACAAACCTGAATATCACACTCACATCTCAGTTCCAATGGAAAAAGATCTCAAAGTAGGGCAGCGGTCCTCGTACATCTCCGGCGCCAGCTGCATGATGTCGCCGTCGTGCTTTCCGGTGCACGACGAATTTCAGTACTCTCGCATCCAGAATTGTCCCAGCAAGAGGGGCCGAAGGTGGAGAAATCTCCTCAGGAAGTTCATCAAAGAAAGCAAGACTTTCTATGGATCAAATAAGCCTCCATCATTTCAATATGATCCCGTTAGCTACTCACAGAATTTCGACGACGGTTTCCATCTTGACCAACCCAGACGGCTTTCCTACGTGTTTCAAGATGTTAGGTATAATTTCTAGCAATTAACTTCATTTGTGACTGTTTAGAGTTTGAATGGCTATAAAAGCATCCATATGCTTCATTTGCAGATAAACTGGTTCTAGCCTCTTTGTTCTTCTTCATATATGCTTAATTTGTTAATCTTTTATGTTGTATTTTTTTTTGGGCTGTGTTATTGGGTAGTGATGCTGCGCTTGATCGGTTAGATTGTCAGTGCAAAGTATGAGTGGGCTCGTTACCTAGTCACATCACATAATAATGCTCACAACTTCTAGTAGGTGAGCTAGTGCTGGTCTGGCTTTTCCCAGTTTCCCAGAAAATGGTGAAGAAAGGATATACTCTTTCAAGCCTATATTGTAAATAATCATTCATGACAGGGAGGAATATATGCAGATTCTCTAGCTGATACACAATTAGTACCTGTCTCGATATGAAGGTCTCAAGAATGAGTTTGGCTTTCTAAATTTTTTTATTGTAAAATTGGTCTAGAGTTTAAAAAGAAAAGAGTGAAAATAGGGAGTGTGAAAAAAAAAGAGAAAATAATTACACACCTTCATTTTCTACATGACTCTCTCTCTTCAAACTTTATAAAAATTTTACAATAAATAACTTTAGAAAATTCTTACACCTTAAGAATTGCATGGCCATAAATGAAGGGAAATTGTGAATATGTTTGGTACTATTGCAAAACTGAGATGTTAGCGAGTATGCGATGAATGAATTCCCTTTTGTTGTTTTTCTTGTTTCCCTTATGGGATGCACCACTATATAATTCCCTTCCTATTACTGTTTAGCATAAAGCAACAGCCATATCATGAATTAAATGCTGTTATGTGAAATTGGACACAGTCGATGTAAATGTACAATTTTGAGGTATTATTTTATTATGAAAATTGCTATTATGGTTATTGCGCACCAGATGATATATTATGAATTGTTAACTATAGCCCGTATACAGTAATTACAAAAAGCCATGCAATGTAACTCTCCCCCCCCCCCCCCCCCCGCTCTCCAAAAAAAAAAAAATCTGCATTTTCCCAGAATTACAGGAGAGTATATAGTTGTGGGACGTCAACTCAGACCAAGTCAGCCAAAGTAGCAAATTGATAAACACAAAATGAAGTTAAATGGTTACAAGAACAATTCCAGATCACACTCGCAATGGGGGAGTATTTTAATGAATGAAATAATACAGGAGCTTAGGATTGTCATATTGGACCAAGGAATGTCAGTTTTTTTTTTTGGGGGGGGGGGGGGGGGGGGTGGGGGGTAAAGAATAAAAATTAAATTAAATGAAAAACAGAATTAAATAAAGGTGGATCCCTCTTACAAAGCAGGATACAAGTAGATGTCGTTGTTGGATGTGAAGGAATTTATTTCTCCTTTTGACAATGTCAAGTCCTTGACGGTTGTGGCGTCCATGAATTATTAGTTTGGTCCCGAGATACAGAATTAGCACAATATTACACTCAACCTTGAAATTTTTATTAAAAAAACTAAAATATTCTTTTTGAGATAAATAGCAACAAGTCGCTAATATGGTAAAAAATTTCATTTCAAACAACTGACCTTTATTTTCATATTATCATCTGTTTGTTCGTGACCCACTCTTCAGAGATATGAGATATATATTTTTTTCTTTTTTTTTTTGGGTGAAACAACGCGCAAACCACCCCCCCCCCCAAAAAAAAAAAACTAAGAAATAAGACGTGGAGCTGAGGCTCCTGAAATCTCCGCGCAAGTATTTCCTTTTCTCCATGTGTAAAGAACTTGAACCTGCCAATCAAGCTCTATAACCTCTTAGTACGACCTAAAATCTGTTTGCCATCCCCTCCTGAGTCCTGCAGATTGATGGTTTTAAATTGAGGTTGCCCTTGTAATTGCGGACATTACAGGTACTATAAATTACTGACGTTGTGGACAATTATATTACAGATTAATGGGGATGCGGCACGGACCACATCCGATATTACGGCCATATCATGTGTTGCAATCCACAATTTAAAACCTTACTAAGCATTGTCACAACTACCTGGGAGTCACTCTCAATTATAATTTTATCAATCCCCACTCCCTGAGCTATTTCCAAACCAGAAAGAACACTCTATAGAGGTGCACAGGCCAAGATTATTAGTAAAACCTTTGACCCATGGGCCAGCATCACCCCTTATCAAACCAACACATCTAGCTAAGCCAGATTGCCCCTTAACAGCCCCATCAACATTCAGCTTAAACCGACCACAAGGAGGAAAACGCCACCCCCTCCAACCAGGGGGCGGGCCGGGGGGCCGGTCAATCCATCTAGTACTTGGTTTCACACCTCTCCACCTTCTTACCCGCAAGCAAAATATTCCATATACCTCATAATTGTCTTCAAAGCATCATGTGGCTGCTGTGCCTCTTCATAAAAGATTCTAGCGTTACGCCAGTTCCATAAATGCCAGCAAGTTACTCTGAAAATGGGAGGTCTCACCTTCGAATGATCATGGCAATGGCTGTCTGTTAAGTTGCTCATGAACCACTCCGCGTTCTTGTGTATAAAAGACGGACAATAAGGTTGAAGGGAGAAGCCTATTCCAATGCATTGCAGCCTTGCGACAATCTCTTAAACACATGAAGAATTGATTCCTCACTCAATCTGCTTTCCTCGCACAGCGTTGAACAATTGGCCCACTTCTTCTATTATTTGAGATCAACTTATCACTTAAAGCTTGCCAAATGAATATTTGAATCCACTCAGGGCCCTTTCATCTGCTTTGGGTACCAAACGTGCGTGAAGTCGCAGAATATCCTTGTGCTACAACACGTCTCTTAGACGCTCAAAACTCCAATTACCTTCTGCAGAAATCCAGCCAGTTATTAACGTCTCGGCTAGATCAGCAGAAGGGGGTGTATGAGCTCTTTCAAGGTTACATCTTCCATTGTCCAACCAAACATCCTTCCATAAATGAGCATGGGCACCATCACGGACCTCCCAAGCCACATTGTTGAGTATCTTAGGCCACAAACGAGCCAAGTTCTTCCATAAAATGGAGTCCCTTGGTCATAAAATGGAGTCCCTTGGTTTGATACGACATTCACGCCATAGTTGACACCCCTACTTTATTTTCCCTTAAGAACTTCTGAGCATAGGCTCTCATCCCATTTCTTTACATTTCTTAGGGATGTGCACAATATACACATTTTATTTCAATCGTCCAGATTTAATGGTCTAGATTTAAGGTTTTTATTTTTGATTTTATTTAATTTTAATTTAAATAATTACTTTCGTTTTAAGTTTACAATTGAAAAATTGTTTTTATTCTATGTTATGTATCTTTTAAATTTAAAAAAATCAAAGAAAGAATGTGGACTGTACAGATTAAACGGTCCACAAATGATGTGCAGGGAACTTGCACCATGGGCTATCCGGCTTTGATAATATTTCCCAACCTTTTTCGCACAATTGGGCATCATTCATATTCCAAAGAGATCCAAGACCAAATTCTCCTAGATCCTTTGGTAAGCAAAGGTGCTTTCATCCCATTAGCATGGTATTTCCTATTACTATTTATAGAGCCCTAATTGAAGCTTCTTGAAATTTTTCTAGCATGTTGCAAACTGAAGATAAAATTGAATTTTCTTCTAGAGTGTCTCCCATTAGTGATGAAGGAGCCCAAATATCTCCTTAAATCTATAGGAAAACAAACTTGAATATATTTTTCTCAAAATTTAGAATTTTTGGTTCAACTTCTAAAAATCATATCTCACTCATTTATGAATGAATTTGGATGAATTATAACTTGTTTGAAAGCTCAAGAAGTCTAGTTTCAAATGCACTAAACCATGCATGAATTGGAGTTTTCTAGAAGAAGTTATGGATAGTTTATTGAAGGTTGTGTTGGCTGCCTAGGAAATACCCCTAGTTATTTGAGTATTGTTCATGTATTTACATATTCTAAGTCATTAATGTGTATCTTTACATTATTTTCTTCAGTAGTATAAATACCCCTTGTGATATGCATTTGTTATGAAGCAAGAGTTGTAAAACAATTGTGATCAATAAAAGTTTTTCTTCTCTTCTCCTTTATTATTTTTTTCTTTTTGTGAAGGAGTGAGTGCCCACTATTTCTAACAAAGTGGTTAGTGGGAAGTATAGCCACAAAAAGCACTTTTTAATATCCATAACTCAACAAAGAAGACCATGACAAATAGGTAATCTACATGAAGACTATCCTTAGTGCTTAAGGTGTGTGGGATGTTGTTAATAGTGGCTATAAGGAACCCAAGACCAAGTAACCCAGAATCAAGAACAAGAGGAAGCTTTGGAGAAAGAGAAGAAGAAAGATCAATATGCTCTTGCTATCATCCATCAAGGCTTGGATGATGAAATGCTCGAGAAGGTTGCTAACTAGGTAAGCATGGGAGATTCTTGAGAATTCCTTGAAAGGAGTTGATAAAGGAAAGAAAGTTCATCTTCAGACTCTAAGAGGTGAGTTTGAAAAACTCTTCATGAATGATAATGAGTCTATTATATACTACATCTCAAAAGTCTTGGTAGTGGTCAATTAAATGAAAAGGCTTGTTGATGACATACAAGATGTTCATGTGGTGGAAAAGATCCTTTGTTTTCTCAATTTCAAGTTTGAGGCTACTATGGTTATTATCAAAACATCTAAGGATATTGAAAAAAAATGCATGTTAATGAGTTTTTAGGCTCTCTTCATGCCTATGAAGAAAGGTTGAATAGAGGAAAGCTTGAGATGGAAGTCAAAATGTTACAAGTAGAGGTGACTTTAAACAATATAAGAGATCTTCATGGAAGAGGTTTGAGAGCTTGTGGAAGTGGAAGAGGTCATGGACGAGGTTATGGCCAAGGAAGAGGAAAGGGAGATCATCAAAGTTCTTCCAACTCAAATAGAAGCCAGAGTTGATTTAAAGAACATGAAAGAGGAAGAGGAAGAAGTTATAATTCACAAAATTATGAAAAGAGCTAAGACAAATCCCTTGTTGAATGTTATACTTGTGGTAAGCATGGTCACTACTTTAGGGAATTTTATAGCAAGGACAAGTCTAACCTCATGGAGAGAAAAGGAAGATAAAGAGGAGACTTTATTGCTCATAGTCAAAGATGTCCAAGAAGAAAGTCATTTTTGGTTCCTTGACAATGGTGTTGGTTGCCACATGACCTGTGATAAAAGTAAATTTTTGAAGCTTGATAGCAACTTCCATGGGCAAGTGATGTTTAGAGACAATTCTAAGGTGGAGTAAGGCAAAGGTACAATTCTAATTCAATTGAAAGATGGTATCATAAAATGATTCCTTATATCTACTACAGTCCTCAACTAAGAAGCAACATTTTGAGTTTAGGACAACTCTTAGAAGAAAGTTGCTATAAAATTTACATAGAGGATTATAGTCTTTGGCTTCATGATAGAAATGGTGATCTTATTGCTAACGTGTTAATGACAAAAAATATGATGCACCCACTTAATTTTCAAACTATTGGAGCCATGTGCTTAAAAACTTATGTGAAAGATTCTTCTTGGAAGTGGCATATAATATTAGGACACTTGCATTTTGGTGGACTTAAGACCTTGGAAGAGAAGAAACTGGTGAAAGGCATTCCAAGGATTGATTATCCTAATCAACTATGTGATGCATGTTTAATTAGTAAACAAATAAGGAAGAGCTTCTTAAAGCAAACTATCTCAAGAGTCTTTTAAGCCTTTAAGCACATGTCGATATTTGTGGTCCAATCCCACCTTTATCTCTTGGTAAAAATTCTTATTTCTTATTTTTCATTAATGACTATAATAAAAAAATATGGGTGTATTTTTTTAAAAATAAAAGCAAAGCTTTGTATGCATTCAAGAAGTTCAAAGCACTTGTGGAAAAGGAAAGTAAGTATGAAGTCAAAGCTTTAAGGATAGATAGAAAGGGAGAATTCACATTTAATGAATTCAAGAACTCCTGTGAAGAGAATGAAATTTGTTGTCCTCTTGTTCTGCCTAGATTGCCCCCAAAAAATGGTGTGGCCAAAAGGAAGGATTGAACTATTTTAAATATGGCTAGATCAATGATGAAGAGTAAAGAAATGTCAAAAGAGTTTTAGGATAAAGTTGTGTCTTGTGTAGTTTATTTCTCCAATTATTCTCAAATCAAAAGCTTAAAGGATATGACACCTTAAAAAACTTAAAGTGGGTGGAAGCCAAGCATCTCACATTTGAGAATGTTTGGCTCCATTGCCCATGTTTATGTACCAAATTAAGAAAGGTTCAAACTTGATGATCAAAATGAAAAATATATTTTCATTGGTTATGATGAAAAATCTAAATGCTATAAGTTGTTCAATCCAAGTTCAAAGAAGATTGTAATTAGTAGAGATGTTGAATTCAATGAAGAAGAAGTGTGGGATCAAAGTTCTCAAGTGGAGTAATCTTATAATTTCTTCCCATACTTTGAAGAGGAATATTCCAATTATGAAGTTTTTCAAAACAAGACTTTCTAATATTTTCACCACCTCAATTGCCCTAAGGGGTTGCATCACCATCCTTATCTTTAACTTCATGTTCAAGCTCAAGCTCAAGTGAAAGGAGGAAATTTAGAATGTTTGTTGACATCTACAATGAAATTTAAAGGTTAGATGGTGTATCTTTGTTTTGTTTTTATGCTAATCATGAACCTTTAAGCTTTGCAAAAGCCGTCAAGGATAAGAGATGGGTTCAATCCATGAATGAAAAAATCTAGCCACTGAGATGATTAAGACTTGGGAATTGGCAAGACTTCTAAAAGGACCATAAAGCCATTGGAGTCAAATGAGTGTTCAAATTGAAGAAGAATGCAAATGGAGAGAAAGAAGGATACAAGACAAGGCTTGTCACCAAGGGGTATAAGTAAAAAGAAGGCATAGACTATGGAGAAGTATTTGCACTTATTGCTCACATAGAGACTATTCAATTAGTTTTTTCTCTTGCTGCTTATAATCATTGGAAGATTCATTAGCTAGATGTTATAATGGCTATCTTAAGGAAGAAATCTACATTGAGCGACCTATAAGTTACATGGTGAAAGGGTAATGAGGACTAAGTGCTAAAGTTGAAGAAAGTGCTATATGGCTTAAAGCAAGCACCAAGAGCTTGGAATAGCAATGTTGATAAATATTTTTAAGGGAATGGCTTTACTAGATGCATGTATGAGTATGCCCTCCATGTCAAGAAACAAAATAAAGACTTATTGATTGTTTGCATCTATGTGGATTATCTCATTTTCATTAGCAATCATTCGAACATATTTGAAGATTTTAAGAAGACTATGTCAAAGGAGTTTGACATGATTGATATTGGTCTTATGGGTTATCATTTGGGAATGGAGGTAAAGCAAATGGAGGATGGAGTTTTCATTTCTCAACAAGCCTATGCAAAGGAATTACTAAAGAAATTCAATATGGTGGATTGTAGCTCAGTTATTACTCCTATAAAGTGTGGAGAAGTTGTCTAAGAAGGATGCTTCTCAAGAGAAAGTGGATCCCACATTGTTCAAGAGTCATGTTGGAAGTTTTAGATACTTGACTTGTACAAGAATTGACATTCTTTACCCTATTAGGCTGGTAAGTCATTTCATGGAAAATCTTTCAAGTTCTCATTATAAGGCAACTAAGAGAATTCTTTGCTATATTAAAGGAACAATTGATTATAGGTTGTTTTATTCATTCTTAAAGGACTTAAAGCTTGAAGGCTACTATGATAGTAACTTTATTAGAGATATTGATGATAGAAAAAGTGCAATTGGGTTTATATTCTTTTATGAATGAAATGCAATTTCATGGTGTTCCAAGAAGCAATCCATTGTCACACTCTCCACATATGAATTAGAGTATGTCACTATTACTTCCTATGCTTATCATGCTAATTGGCTAAGAAAATTATTAAAGCAGTCACATTTGGCTCAATAATAAGCCACTCAAATTGATTAAGGACAAATTTTCTTGAGCCTTAGCAAGGAATCCAATGTTTCATGATCGAAGCAAGCACATATACAAGATTTCATTTTATCACTGAATGCATTGCTAACAAGGAGATAGAGCTTAAGTTTATAAGGTCTTTTGAATTTTTTTTTGATATTTTCACAAAGCCTTTTAAGTTTGACTTATTTCAAAAGCTAAGAATGCTGCTTAGAATTTGTAAAGATTCAAGTTTAAGGAGGAAAGTTGGAAAGAAAACTTGAAAACTTGAATCTATTACTCTTAAAATCTAGAATTTTTGGTCAACTTCCAAAAATCATATCTCTTTCATTTATGAATGAATTTGAATGAATTATGGCTTGTTGGACAGCTTAATAAGTCTAGTTTTAGGTGCATTAAACCGTCCATGAATTGGAGTTTTCTAAAATAAGTTATGTCTAGTTTACTGAAAGTTGTGTTGGTTGCCTAGGAAATCCTAATTTTAGTTAGTTATTTGAGTCTTGTTCATGTATTTACATATTCTAAGTCATTAATATATGCCTTTAAATTATTCTCTTGAGTAGTATAAATACCTCTTGTGGTATGCATTTGGTACAAAGCAAGAGTTGTAAAACAATTGTGATCAATAAAAGTTCTTCTTCTCTTCTCCCTTATTGTTTTTCTTTCCCCCCCCCCCCTTTGTTATGTAAGGGAGTGAGTGCTCACCATTTATGACAAAATCTTCTACTTTAGAAAGACCATATTTTTCAATAATTCCTTTTTGTAGTTGTGGTCTAACATTATAAGAAAAATAAATGCTAGCTATAATATTTTCCTCCTTATTAGGATTTATTGAATAATATTTAAGAAATATAAAATAAATCAAATAATATTAACAAAATAATTAGGAATCACTATATGGCCAAATAATAGAGACATAGTGAATGTTATATCTATAAAACATAAAGAAAATTTTTTAAAATTTTTTAAGATTTAATATGATTTTTTTGGAATTTTTGAGAATTATTAATAATTACTAAATTAGAAGAAATTATAAAATAAATATTTGGGGAGTTATTTTCTAAAAACTTCCAAGACCAAAAATACCTTTAAAATATAAGAAAAATATTTATAAAAAATAAAAGTTTTTAGGTGAAAATTTAGGGTCAAAATATAATTAGTAAAAGTTTAAGGCAAAACTCATAATTTTCATAGGGCTAAAATATACGAGACTAAAGTGTAATTTAACCTATTTTAAAATATAATTCTCACAAACAAATTGAAGCTATAGAAGTAATGAACCTAAAAAGTTAGAAATTTTAATATACTTCTTTTCTTAATTGGTAACAAATTTTATACCTAATATTGAACAAATGAGGATAAAATTTCAATTGCCATGGTACTTGTCAGAGAAAGATGATTGACTTCTTCATGAATTCATGAATTAGAGAGAGAGAGAGAGAGAGAGAGAGAGAGAGAAGGAGGGAGGGAGAGAGATAAAGATATGCTAAGATAAGGGAGACAACTTGGTACATTTATTTATTACATTCTCTCTATTCTTTCCATTCTTTTCCATTAGAACCTAAAGGCAGAGAGAGAACTGAGAGGTAGAGAAAAAATAGAGCAAGTAGAAAGAGAGAGAGAATGAGCAACAAAGGAGAGGAACAAGAAGGAAAAAGGAGTTTTAAAGAATAAAACTCGAAGTCCACCAGATAAAATGCCTTTTGTCTTACTGAGTTTCATTTTAGCATTGAATCTTTCCTTTTTCCTTTCATGTGTTCTATTTTTCTCTCTAAACAAATTGGAAGCTTAAATGGTGAATTTGACTATTTACTTGTTTGATTCTTTAATGCCATAAATGATGATCTTGCTTTGCTTGAATGCTTACAATGTATTTAAAAACCTCATATGATTGCATCTTTACCTTTCAACCCTTCTTTTATCATTTTCTCTCTCTATGGGTCATCACTCCTGCAAGTGCACAGGATTAGTGTAGTAGAAATTCCCAAAGTATTCTGAGGTTAAACTTATAGAGAGGTTTTGCTTTTACTAATCCAAATAATTAATAGTTAAAAAATAATATAAAATAAATTAATTGATGAGAGTATGTAGAAACTGTAATATCTGGTTCTCCGAAAGTCAGAGAAAACGTGAGAAACATAACGTACGGTTTCTCCATCAATGAACAAAATTCACCGAATACAAAAGGAAGTCCCTCGAGATGATATAGTTAAGGTCCTAAAAAATTTTGGAAGCATTATAGACTTCTAAAAATGAGAACCTCAGGCTCAGACGAAAAGAAAAATAGAGTTAGAATGAAGAAACAATTTCTTAAGAAAAGCTTACGAAACATAATGGCACTTTCGTAATTTTGAGAAAATTTTGGAATTCACATAGAAGGACTTTTTAAATGAAAACTTTGAGTTCCCCAGGGTTCTCAGAGGCCCTAAAAACTACGGAAAGTCCCGGGACAATTAAAACCCCTATAATGGATGTTTTCTAATATCGGTGTACTCGAACTTTGATAGATTCATTTGGAAAGGTTTTAGCTCCAATTTGAGTGATTCCAAAGGTATTTTACTAAATTGGGAACCTAAATTTCATAATAGAAAAGACGATTCTAAAAAAGGAGCTAAAACGAAAGAGAAACGAAAATGCCAAGAACAAATGACAAAATAAGAATTTTTGAAAAGTTTAACCTTCTCCCACCTATATATATGATGCACCCTTCTTCTCCCTTCATTATGCATGACCATGTTATGCCCAAAACCAGAGGAAAACCTTAGGGGATGAGGTGCACAAGAGGAGGAAGAAAAGGAGGAGAAATTCAAGGTAGAAAGGTATAGATTTTCATGACTTTTTCATGCTCTTTCTCTTCCAAACCTCTTCTCCTTCATCCCCCTTTGTTTACTTTGATTAAAATGAAGTTTACAAATCTGTTTTAAGGGATAAATTGAGGGGAAATTTAGGATTTGAAGAGAGGAGTTCAAAGAACACAAGATTCAAGTGAGAAAAGCCATAAAAATAAGGTATTTTCTTCTTCCATGGTTGCTATCCTTTACCCCCCTTTTTCACCATTTTGCCCCACTTGAGAAGACTTAAGAGGAGTTAATTTTTAGGTAGGACCAAGGGTGATTCTAAGGAAAAAGGATGTGGAGATTAAGAATATGCAAAGAGAATTAACAAATAACCATGAAAATTCAAGATATAAAGTTTAGGGTTTCATATGTTTCTTATAAAATTTGATTTGATACCTTGATTCCTATGTCTAAATGAATGTTTAAATGAATTCCTAAGATCCCTAAGAGGCTTCCCATATGCTTCATCCCTCAAGAAAACAAAGCAAAGTCCATGAAGCCATTATTCCTCCATAGCCTCAGCCTAAAGGGGTTTTTATAGCTAGGGAAAGTTTTAAATTTTTCTAAGTCCATTCTTGAGTCATATATGATGAAGGAAAATGAGGGGAGGCCTTGGAAAAAATTTAGAACTCATGGAAAGTGAATTGGTACTTTAGGTTCCATATTATGACCTAAAGAAGAAACATATTGTTAGGCTCTTTATTTTAATTGTGTGATGACTCTAAGAGGCTTAAAAGGCATCAAGAATTATATTTGAAAGGAAAGAATGGAGCCTAGAAATTATTTGAGGGGTGTTGCTTCATTAGGTGCATTTATGGACCATAATGGGGTTTATAGAACAACCTAGTGTCTAAGCAAATTGTGTGGCCTTAGAATTTGTTTCATGAACTTAATTGGCTTCCATAAATTGTGTCTAGGCTAAGAGAAACCTTCCTCGCACTTTTGTGTGTGTGTGGCCGAAAAGAGGAGCTTAGATTCAAAGGAAAAAGTGTGTGATTGTGTACAAGGTAGCTCTCTCCACCTTCTCTCATGCATAGATGTGTGCTTAGCTTGTCTTGAATGTATGTATGTGCATTTTAAAGCCATGAAAATTGTTCTAGCATGACTTTAATTCCATGGTGCCATGATATTACAATATGCTCTTATATGATATATTTGATGTGTGCTTGGGTTTGCTTGAGTGTGGTAAGTCCAAGAACCCTTAGCTATAGTGAGGATAAGCCAAGAACCCTTAAGATTGGTTGAGATAAAGCAAAGAGTCTCCTAAAAGCAAGATGAGCTCCCAAGAGTTTGGTTGAGTCCAAGAATATCTTAAAGAATGGGCGAGGCAAGTCCAACATCTTCAAGAAATTAGGTGAGGCTAATCCACTTATTTGGTAAGCCTTTATATGCTATGTATAACTTTTTCAAATCATGAATATGCCTATTCAATGTTTGCACATGTTCACATGACCATACATGCATTTATGAGACTCATTTGCATTCATTATGTATGATTGAATGAGAGATGAGTTATTGGGATTCTTTGAATTTCATTCCCTCCTTTCCAATGATCTCACATGCTAAGTGGACCAAGTGGACAAAGTAATAGAGGCCAACCACCTTGAAGGAAAGAGTTTGACAATTAAATGTATAGTTTTTAGTTCTTTAAGGTCATAATGGTGTCAAATGATGTAATTCAATGATGTATATGGTCTATGAACTCTTAAATATGTGTAATTATGATATTATGCTATGTATGAATGAGAGAATATGTTTTATAGTCATTAGAATGTGAAAAGGGTATATGGTGGCAAATTAGCTTCATTGGTGGATTGATGGAATTATGCATATGTGTGGATGAAGTGGCCAAAATAAGATGCATGAAGTTTGGGACTATTTGGGAAACTTACACAAGTCTTAATCATGCTTTTAGACTTGCCCAAAGGGTACCAAACCCTAGGGAAAGCCATTTGGTTACTTTGGTACCTCATATGGAGTCAAAATTGACTATAATGAAATCCTACGTCATTTTTTAGCTAAATAAGCTCTTCTTGATATGAGATTTGGTATAAAATTAGAGTTTGTTGAGAGTTTTTTGGAAAGCTAAAGAACATAATTTTCAAAGGTATATAGAATATTTGATGAATTTTTAAAGTTGAAAAATTTTCTAATTTTGGTCTGCTGCACTATTCATTTGGTCTAAAAATGAAATCTGTCACACATGGCTCAAATGATGTCCAATTGCCATGACATTTTATACAGAGAAACTAGATGTTTACAGTGACTCGTGCCAACTAGAAGAACCTCATTTGAAGGTCTAGAGAGGGAGAAATGAATTTTTAAAAATTCTATCCAGTATCAGGAGCCTTACCTGACTTCAGTTACTGTTCCATTAAATTCTGAGGCTTGGGCTACCTGAATTGGTCTAAAGTTATTTTTTCCATCTAGCTAACATCCACAACTTTGTAGATTGGTATCCTTTGAATAGATTGGATTTTTGTAAAATTAATTAGATATTTTTGAAATTTGTTGCAAAAATCTATGATAGCACCAGTGAGCAGTTGACCTCTGGACTTTTTGGATGCTAAACGCCCTCTGTGATAGATGTTATGGTTTAAACATATTTTTAGTGTGAAGTAGATATCCGTAGTTTTCCATAATAGCCAAGAATGCATGATTGTAATTTTTTTAGAATTAGTTATGAATTTCGAAAATTTGGTTAGAAAAAGAGCAAATTCTGGCCGAATTTTAATATGCATATTTTAAGCTTCCCTTCGTGATTCTTGAGTTGTGAGCCATATTTTATGATGCAAATAAGTTGTATTTATGTAATTAAATATGAGAATGTATGATATGAGCCCACACGGTCCACGTGACACTGAACAAAATTTTCATACGTGACATAACGTTAAATTATTTATTATTTTATGCTATTTTCTTTGCTCTTTTATGAATTACATGATGTGAAACATGAGAATATTATGAGAAAAGCTAGGAAATATATGGTGTTATAGAAACTATAAAAATAAAAGTAAGCGAGAATTAATTATAAAAAGAACACAATCATTAGAAGTTTTGGGGTTCAGGATTTACCCTATAGGTTACTAGTTTCTACTCGTTAGATTGATTTTTAAGCAATTATAGTGACAACTATTTTTAAAGTGCCATAATATTCTCTCGAATTACTAGTTTGTATTTAATTAGAGTTGAATTCTATTCCAAGATACCTGAACAATTAATTAAATCATGAAGTAATAGTTTTAAGTCACCATAAATTTCTAAAACTATTCTAGCCTAAATATTTGTGTCTATTTCTCTAGATCTAGGTTCTTTTTTCATTGCCAGTACATCAAGATCACCCATATATTTGATTTAATGGTAGCCAATCATAAAATCAATATTAAACATGAGAGAAATAGATATAATTGAATTTGAAAATATATTCATAAATAAAAATTCATAGAGAGTCAAAACAAATATTAGAAATTAGTTCCCAATTGGGTTATATCCCTACCCCCAACTTGGAAATTTAGAAACATATAATTGAAGAATTCACAAATAACGTCGTTCTAAAATTCTCAATCTTGAAAAATCGATCACAAGAATATAAATAAATAGAGAAGAGAAATTGATTCAGTTTTAATACTCCTAAAAATTCTTGCACTTAACTTCAGGATTGCTTCCATAGACTCTAAATATATCAAAGAGAATTCTTGAGATACTCAGAATAGTGATTGGATGCCTTTTTTCTTTTTAGAATCTGAAAAATACTTTTTATTTTTCAACTAATAGTAAAGTTCATAATCCTAATTTTTATGGACTATATATAGAGTTTATAAATAACTTCTAATAACAAATCCTAATCCTAATGAAAGAAAACTTCTAATAATTAAAGATAATATTAAATTTCAATTTTAACAAAAAAATAATTATTAAAGCCTAACAAACAGATAATTAAGAATAACAAAATAACTAATAAAATAAAGTAATTTAAATATTAGTTTCTAATTCTAATCCTAATGAAATATTATTTCTTATATTTTTTACTCATAATTTTCTATCCAAGTTTTGTTTTTGTCTAATAATTAAATTTAGGAGAAAAATATATAAAATAGATTAAGTGGCTATAAAATATTTATAAATTTTATCTGC
The DNA here is from genome assembly GCA_026724425.1 of Erythrophleum ivorense. NCBI lineage: Eukaryota > Viridiplantae > Streptophyta > Magnoliopsida > Fabales > Fabaceae > Erythrophleum > Erythrophleum ivorense. The sequence continues at coordinate 4,542,232 of JAIUCV010000085.1, read as the reverse complement.
TATATCCCAAAATCTACATCTATTTAATTATAAACTATGCACTTATTAATGGGTCATTCATGACAAATTTGGGAAAGTGTTTAGTGGTTGTAATTTAATTCGTTAAATGGTGTTTTGGTTGAGCTTTAATGCTTAGGGTTGATACTCCTTAAAAAAAAAACAAAAACAAAAACTCTACCTTTCTTTTACTCTTATTTTCTCTCTCTATAAGGTATATGGTGGTACTTCAAATCTTCATGTTCTTCATGTTAATAAAGATTTGAGATGATTATAGAATGCTCAGAACAAAATAAAAGCTCATCCTTCTCATTTCTTCCACTTTCTTTCTTTAACGTAGTTTAACGACAAAACTTGATTTAGATATTTAAAATTTATTTGGAGAGTTATTTTGTTTTTTTTAAGATGCCTATAACATGTTTAGAATGCATAGTTGGGGTTGCTAGGAGTAGGGATTGAAAAATGATAAAATGAACAATAAAATTTCAGACTTCTAGAAGAGGCAAAATATGTAGTGCTGCAATGTGGCACAGTGCCATGGCTACTGGAAGTTAGGGGAATGTAATTTTTTTTTACAATTTTAACGGGTGGGTTTTTGCATTAATACCTAGTGTGCATATAAATTAACATTTATAAGTTATTAAGGATCCACATTCTAGTCTTTTAAACATAATTATTTCATTTGATTGATTAATTTTTGAGTCACTTCATTTTTTCCATGGAACCTTATTAAATATTAATAGATTAAGAATTAACATAATAATTTTCCTATATTGCATTATGTGATTAGACCACATGCATAAATGATTTCAATATAGATTGTGCCTATGTGTGGATGACCCTACTTTTTTATGGACTATGATTCCTATACATGGATAACTAAACTTCGAACGATACTTATGTATAGATGACCATATTTTTATATATGTACCATTATTCCTATACACAGAAGATTAAGCCCTAAGATACACGTGTATGGATGATAGTGTTTGGGATTATTATATATGTAACATCCAATGTTTCAGGTTTTTCTAAGTCTTCCTACTATAGTTAGGATACCTGTTTGCTATAATGAGGGTTCTAGTTCGCTATAGTGAGGATGCCAGTTCGTTATAATGAGTTTGTGTCTCATACAAAATCCAAGGGATATCTTGCAATAGCGCCAGCCGTGGCGAGAATAGTTGGGACCTGGAACTGATAAGTTCTCACCATAGTGAGAGGTGCTTTCTGTTATAGCGAGACTTATTCTGGAAAAAAGTGTGAAAAAGTATAATGTTGTTTTTTAAAGAGTCCAAAATCCCCTCCTTATTCTAACCGACTTTATTCTATTCAAAAGAGAGAGAGAGGTGAAGGGAGATAGATGCATAAGAAAAAGCTCCAAGAGAAAAGATAATTAAGGCAAGAGGTATGGAAAATGAAGGTTTTCTTAATTTTTCCTTACCAAGTTCCCTTCTCCTCCTTCTTCTCTCCCTTTTTATAGTTTTAGTGGATGAGATAGGATTGTTTTGGCCTTGGCTTAGAGGAGAAAGATTAGACTTTAGAAGATGAGGCTATACCAAAGGAAGAAGCTCTTGAAAAAGTAAGGGAATCAAGGTAGATATTTATGTATCTTTGCTTTTTCTTTTTTGCTTCTTGTGTAGGTTAGTTATGCCAACTTAAGAGCTAAAAAAGGGGAGGAAGTTTTGACCTAGAACTAGTAAGAAACCATTAATTTAGAGTGGAGGAACCTAGGAAATGCAAAGAAAATGGAAGAAAAACTAGTGAATTTCAAGAGAGAGCAATTAGGGATTCTTGAACACTTTGCAAATTCTATTTTGATTCATGAATTTTCGAGCCTATGTAAGTGTTTATTTTAGTTCTTATGACCTCTAGGAAGCTTCTCAAGTGCCTCTCCTTTCAAGAAAAATTTAGAAGCTAGATTAAGAGTTGGGTCAATAGGTACTGTAATGTAGCCTTAAGAAGCAACTTGTATCTAGACTCTTAGGAATAAGTTTGTGATGACTTTAAGGAGTCTAAATAAAACCAAGAGGCCTAGATATGAGAAGGAAATGAAGCTAAGAGATTGAATTATGGTAGTTGCTTCATCAGGCCATTAATGGAGTTATTATAGAACCAATAGACTAAGTATGCTTCTTAAGTGTGTGTTTAATGCTTTGACTTGCTCCAAGAGTATAATTGAATCCTTCTTGTTGTGCCTAGGCCAAAGAACTCAAACTTCATCTATTTGCGGGTGCAAGACCAAAAAGAAGAAAGAGTAATCAAGAGGGAAGCTTGTGTTTGATTACAAGGTAACTCTTAACTTCTTGTTTACACTCTTGGATGTATGATAGTCATTGTATGCTTATATATGCATTTGTATTATGAGACATGCCATTTGATGTTGCCTTGTAGCATTGGTACTAATATATTTCATGAATTGTGTTTTGGTAATGAAAATTGATCTTAAGGGTGAGATGGTGCCAAAAATCCCTTGAGATGGGTGAGGTGGAGCCAAAGGTCCTTAAGAATAAGTGAGACAAGACCAAAAGTCTCATGAATGAGTGAAGCTAAGTCAAAAGTTCTTAGACTAAGGGTGAGCCTAATCCAAAAGTGTAAAGTCCCACATTAGATAGAAGGGGCTTGTGGCTAGCCCATATAAGTGGGGAGAATCCTTCCCCTCACGAGCGCGCTCTTCCTATGAGAAAGGACAAAGCCCAACGAACTTGGAAGGCAGGGTCAAAGACCCACGAATCGGGAAGGAAGAGATAATACTCGTGAGGGCTCTGTATGTGTTAGTATTAGAGCAATCCTGGCCCATATGCGACCCGAGGATGGGTAGGCCTAAAAAGGGGGGTGGATTATAAAGTCCTATATCGGCTGGAAGGGGTTTATGGCTAGACCATATAAGTGGGGAGAATCCTCCCTTCACGAGCATGCTTTTCCTATGGGAAAGGACAAAGCTCAATGAATTAGGAAGGCAGGGTCAAAGGCCCACGAACCGAAAAAGAAGGGATAATACTCGTGAGGGCTCTGTATATGTTGGTATTAGAGCAATCCTAGCCCATGTATGACCCAAGGAAGGGTCGGCCTAAAAAGGGGGGTGGATTATAAAGTCCTACATCGGTTGGAAGGGGCTTGTGGCTAGCCCATATAAGTGGGGAGAATATTCCCTCTCACGAGCGCGTTGCTCTTATAGGAAAGGACAAAGCCCAATGAACTGGGAAGTCAGGGTCAAAGACCCACGAACCGGGAAGGAAGGGACGATACTCGTGAGGGCTTTGTATATGTTGGTATCAGAGCAATCTTGGCCTATGTGTGACCGGAAGACTGGTCAGGCCAAAAAGGGGGATGGATTGTAAAGTCCCATATCGGCTGGAAGGGGCCTGTAGCTAGCCCATATAAGTGGGGAGAATCCCTCCCCACCAAGGCACACTTTTCTCGTGAGTTAAGCTTTGTCCTTCCCCTTATGAGCGCGCTCTTCCTACGGGAAAGGACAAAGCTTAATTCACAGGAAAAGTGTGCCTTAGTAGGGAGGGATTCTCCCCCACATATATGGGCTAGCAGTAGGCCCCTTCCAGCCGATGTGGGACTTTACAATCCACCCCTTTTGGGCCGACCCATCCTCGGGTTGTACATGGGCTAGGATTGCTCTGATAATAACGCCATATAGAGCCACTAAGGTATTATCCCTTCTTTCCTGGTTCGTGGGTCTTTACATGTCTTATAAGCTATTGGTTGCTTGTACCAAGAGCATTGAATTTCTATTGCTTTTAGTTAGACCCATTGCTATATCTCAAATTTGGATGATCTTTCCATCCGAGATTGTATGTTGCTACATAAGGGTTGTATCTATTTTGTTGCAGCTATAAAGGTTTACCAAGGAAGATGCCAACACATGATTTTGTATTATCTTGCAACTAGGGACATTGATATGTAGCATGTGTAGTTAACAAACAAATGCCACATAGAGGTGCAGGGAGTTGTTGGAGTTATCTTTGCTCGAATGCTAGTTGTTTGATTATGGAAGCTAACTCCTCTAATTTATTTTCTATTCTTTATTAATCCATATGAGTGGTATAGATTTCGTTCACACCTATGGTTGGTATATTTATTCTAGTGTCCAATTGTTGTGTATTCTATGTCATATTTGCAATAATGTCTCTGGCAGCTACTAGGGTTTTATTAGCCAATGCTCCACCCATAATTGCATTAACCATACTTTTGTCCATTGGTAGCTAGCCTTTATAGAAGTATTGAATCAGAAGTTGGTCACTGATTTGACGGTAAGGATAGCTTACATATAGTTTCATAAACCTCTCTCAGCACTCATGTAATGTTTCTCCATTCATCTGTCTAATACCATTAATCTCTTTTCAGATGGCAGCAGTTCTTGAGGTAGGAAAGAATTTTTCTAGAAATACCCTTTTCAATTCATTCTACAAAGTGATGGCTTAAGGTTGAAGATAATAAAGCTAATCCTTGCCCATCCCATCCAGTGATGAAGAAAATGCTCTAAGCTTGATGTGCTATTTTGAAACTCTTTGTGGTTTCATGGTGGAACAAACCACATGAAACTCCTTGAGATGTTTATACAGATCCTCACTTGCAAGACTATGGAACTTTGGAAGCAAATGTATTAATTCATATTTAAGTTCTATCTTTATTAATCCATATGAGTGGTATAGATTTTGTTTACACCTATGGTGGGTATGTTTATTCTAGTGCCAAATTGTTGTGTATTCTATATCATATTCGCAATAATGTCTCTGGCAGCTACTGGGGTTTTGTTAGCCAATGCTCTACCCATAGCTACGTCAACCATACTATTGTCCATGGGTAGTAAGCCTTCATAGAAATATTGAATTAGAAGTTGGTCACTGATCTGATAGTGATGATAGCTTACACATAGTTTCATAAACCTTTCCCAGTACTCATGTAATGTTTCTCCATTCATCTGTCTAATACCATTAATCTTTTTTTAGATGGCAGCAGTTCTTAAGGCAGGGAAGAATTTCACTAGAAATATCCTTTTCAATTCATTTTATAAAGTGATGGCTTGAGGTTGAAGATAATAAAGCTAATCTTTGGCCGCCTCATCTAGTGAGAAAGAAAATGCTCTAAGCTTGATGTACTCTTTTGAAACTCTTTGTGGCTTCATGGTGGAACAAACCATATGAAACTCCTTGAGATGTTTATACAGATCCTCACCTGCAAGATTATGAAACTTTGGAAGTAAATGTATTAATTCATATTTAAGTTCAAAAGTAGCTTCAAGTTGAGGATATTGAATACAAAGTAGTTGGTAATTAACATCGAGTGTAGCTAATTCTCTAAGAATTATATCATTATTACTAGCCATATTTGCTACTTTAGAATCAATATCAAAATCCAAATTCAATTTGTAATTACTTCCTATATTATCTATTATCTCAAAGATTAAATCAGTAACTATAGTTTCTTGAATCTTATGATTTCTAAGTTGTTTATGAAAACTCCCATTAATTTTTGGATCAAACTCAATTAAATATCTATTAAAAAATCTTGTCATACACAAAGAATGAAATAAAATAAAAGAAAACACCTAAAAATTACTAAGAGAAATCAAAATAAATAAAAAAATAGAAAAAAATCACAAAAAATTAAAGAAAAAATACTAAAAAATTGAAAAAGTGATCTAAATAATGGAATTTGGCAAAAAAGTGGCTTAGTCCATAGCCTAGCTATGATTTCGATTTCTCACAACACCTAGAACCTATATACCAAGTTTTAACTCAATCGGAGTTAGTCACCTCTTATACTGTTATTACTTGAAATAGTCACAAAACACCAAAAACACAAAATTAACTACAAACACTAAATAAAAATGCTAAAAACAAAATTGAAACTAAGAAATTTCCTATTCTAACTAATTGTGATTGATGGGCTCTCCAGTAACGGTGCCAAAATCTTAGTAAAGAAATTTACTGCTTACTTGTAATTGTCAAAATGGCCAAGATTAGTGAATTTTTACTAGTTTGCAATATAATGTTTATCAAGTCGTTTCCCATGGTGCTATTAATCAAATCAACTAGTTTAGGATGCAAAAATATAAAATTGCGATAATTGAGGGTTCAAATATAAAATTGCATTAATTAAGCCAAATAGTAAATTAATTAATAAAACCTAATAAAACGAAATTCTATCAGAATAATATGTAACCAATCCAAAATTCTTCTTTCGATAGTTTTCTATCCTTGTCACCTAAAAATACCTCTGGTTTAATTTTTAATCTTTAGGTTATTTCAATTAATGTTTCTAAACTACCATTTAAGATTTTAATTGGTTTGTATTGCTAATCAGAATGCAACTGTATTTTTGTTAACAATACGAAACCAAACTATTTCATACTTGACTAGAGACACACGCAGAATCTTAACATGGTTCAGAATGAATTAAATTGATTAATCAATCAATTAAATCAAAACATATTCTTAGATAAATCAAACGAATCAGAATTCATGTAACACAAATCATCTAACCAGAATGATAATAATTGCACAAAAACAAAGAGAATAAAAATGAAATACATTTTGAAATCAAAATTCAAACCAGAGTTTTATAGAAATATGGACTCAAGTTCCTTATCAGGTTCAGACTCTAGATTGATCACTGAGAAAATTAGCAAGCCATGGAAGAAGATGGAAACAAGAATAAGAAGTAGAGAAGATGGAGTGTGTGTATTGATGTATTCTCCCATTTAAATAGGCAAAGTTGCATTCTCCCAAAAGAAATCTAATACTAATCTTGAAGTAGTATCTAAATTATTTAGTAACTTAATAAGATAATATTCAAATTCTTATAGGAGCTTTCTAACCTAATCTTTTTAGGAATCTTTTATCTTGCAAAATACAATTAAAAAATAATTGGGCCTTTGTTGGATAAATATAATAAAAATGCATTTAAAGTCCATCAATTTAAATTAAACCTGCTTAATATAAAATAAGCCCAAAGTCATCAAATTACCTATAATAATTTATTATTAAGACTAAATATTAGGAATATAAAAAATAATAATATTGAAATATCAGGTTTACAAAAAATAAGAAATGTTTAGAGGTGGGAAAGTGGGTGACAGTGATAGGCTTCAAGAGGTAGTGAAAAGATGATGAATAGTGAGGAAGTGATAAAGGAAGAGAAGGTTCAAAAGATTTGGGAGAAAAAAGGAGGTTGAATTTCTAAAATGGGGATGGGTCAAGTAGGGGAGATTAGGGTATAGGCAGGTTTAGCAAAAAAGAATGACTCATTGTTTCTTTTTTTTTTTTCCCAAAAATATTTTGCTTGAACCATAGGCATGTCCATGGCCACAAACTACCCGTGGTCATCTCAAGTTTGCTTGTCAGTTGCCCATGGTTAATAGCACAAGTAAATCATGTTGTCAAGAATATAGGTGTGGCTAATGAACACGACCAACTTGGGGTTGTTTTAGGTTTTTGTAGGTTGAAGGGAAAATAGGCCCACACAACTATGTTAGTTAACATGACTTGGCCATGTTGGCCATAACTAGGAGAACCAAAAAACTGAAAATGCTTAGAAGACCAAAATCACACCATATGACTCAACCAATATGTAAGACACTTATGGAAGGAAATAAGAAACTTTAAAGAGATTGGCAAACATTGGCATAATATGCAATGCTCTTCTAAACTTTCTAGCCAGTTGTCCACAACAACACTTAACACTAAAAAACACAAAAATAAAAACCAAACTAGCATAAGATCAAATACAATATAAATAACTAACACTAGAGAATTAGGATAAAGATATTTCCAAGTTATAATTGTTAACTTAATTTTCAAAACCTTAAGTGCCAAGACGTGGCCAAATCAAAGGTGGTTATAGTCTCCATTACATTCCAACCAAATATGGTTTGAGCTTTACCCATTAACTTTGAAGGGTCCAATAGCTTCATTGCCAATCCTAATTGCACATGTGGAAAAACCTACAAGATTGTGAATGAGTCAAACCACCTGGATTTCAGCTTGCTTGGAAAGAGTTTGAGCCAAGAGTTGAAAAGTAACACTTGTTGTCCCACCTTAAATTTCTTTTACAAGATAAGCTTATCATGTAATGAAATGGATTCATCATTGCAGGAAAACTTCTGTAATGCTTGAATTTCTGTAACTCTTATAACCTCCTAATAATGAGCTATTTGTAACCTCCATTACCCTCATTTAGCTTTAATGTTTTGTTTGAAAATTATAGACAAATATAACCCTCTGGAAGTAGTATAAATAGGACCCATTGTACTATGTTTGAAAGTATGAGTTCTTTTCCAATTAAATTGAAAGTATTTTCTCTCTTTCCTTTTGGTTCCTGAGCCATTTTGGTATCAAAGCCTAGTTTAAGAGTTCAGGAGTTGAGTGGAGTGAGAGGAGTGTTAGAAAGTGGCTTGAAAGTGAGGTTTTTTCAAAGGTGCCACCTTTGCCGATTTCGAAACCATTATTTCTGGTCATTTTTTAGCCAAATTGACATTGCCTCATGCTCAAAAGGTCAAAAACCTTAGATTGGAAATTCTTGTTGTCCAAACCATAGCATATGTCACCACGCACCACAATTTGAGAATCATGCATCATCTGCTTGCATCACATGTAGTTCAGAGGTTAAAGATGACCATGTCATCACTGAGGTGTCTAGTTAACGATATGTCAAGCAACTACTAATTGCCACATGTCACTATGGCCATGTCATCACTTCGTTAGCCAACTTTTTCCATAATTATATTTTGATCATAAAATTTTTTCTAATTACATTTCTACTCCTAATATTTCTAAAATTATATTTTGACCCTTAAACTTTCTAAAATTATATTTTAGCCCTTTAACTTTTAGAAATTACAAACCAACCACAAAACTTTTCAAAATTTATACAAGCATCCAATTTTACCCAAAATTATATATTGACCCCTATACTTTTTGAAACTTCACATAGGCCCTTAACTTTTTGAAATTACTTTTTTTCCTAATCTTTGCCAAATTACACACCAGTCCCTATACTTTCTAAAATTATCAGCCCATAAACTTTCTATAATTGGTCACCAACCCCTTAACTTCCCAAAAGCCCATTTTAGCCCTAGTTTTCCAAACTTAATTTTTGATTTCATCCTTAAGCCTTCTTAAAACCAAATCAAACCTTTAAACTACACATCTGGCCTTCATTAGCCTATAACATGCTTCCAAGACGAAGACTGATGCATGAAGTTGAGATAGAAGAATTAAGATGCTGAGTTCAACTATTACAAGAGATAATAAATGTCCAACAAACTCAATTGGAGGTACGAAAATAAACAGGAGAAGATGATTTTGATAGTAGCAGTTCCTTAATAGCTAGCAATCATCATCCACAAAGACTAACATTCTTAAATAGTGGTATCAAAGTAGAGATTCTAGACTTTGAAGGAAAGTTTCAACTAGTCGAGTTTGTGGATTGGCTCCAAAGAGTTGAGTGAGTGTTCAAATATAAAGAAGTACTAGAGGACTAGAAAGTCAAGATTGTTGCCATCAAGCTTAAGAAGCATACTTCTATATGGTGGAAATATCTTAAGAAGAAGCATGAATGTGAAGAGAAAAGCAAGATTCAAATGTGGGAGAAGATGTGATAGAGCTCACCCAAAAGTTCCTATTAAAACATACTATTAAGATAGCTTTATCTTACTATAGAATCTCTGCCAAAATTCCTTGTCTGTAGAGGAGTATACCAAGGAATTTAAAAAGCTTATGATGAAGTGTAATATCCAAGAAAAGGAGGAGTGTATAATAGCCCACTACCATAGTGGGTTGAATATTACCATTGCCCATCTTGTTCAGCTTTAACAATCTAGACTATAGATGACGTCATCCACCTAGCAATTCGCATTGAGAAGCAGTCTACTAGAAGGTCCTCATATCAGCCTTCTTCCTTTACTAGGAGTCCTTCCACTGACTACAAGCTGCAAGTTCAACAATCAAGTTCTTCAAGCAAACCCTAACCGAAGGCTACCAAGGAGTCTAACTCCAAAGCACTAAAGTGCTTTAAATGCCAAAGGTTTGGTCACATTGCATAAGAATGCCCAAATCATACGATTGTCGACATTATTGAAGAGGAAGCCTATTGGGTATCTGGAGAAGGGGATAAGCCTGTGTTTGAGAACAGAGAAGTCACTTTTGAAGAAAAGGAGCCAGTGTATGACAAAGAAATCACGCTTGCAGACCATGGTGAAATGCTAATGATTAGATAGAGCTTACATACAGCACAAGCAAAAGAGAAACCCTGACTACATTAAACATTTTTCATACACGATGCATTGCTTAAGGTAAGGCCTATGATGTCATTATTGATAATGGAAGCTATGAAAATGTAGTATCTAACTACATGGTGGAGAAGTTGAAACTGTTAACCCAAAATCATCCATACCCTTATAAGTTATAATGGTTTAACAAAGGAAGTGAGGTAAAAGTTTCCAAATATTGTGTTGTTGTTTTTTCAATTAGCAAGAAGTATCAAGACAAAGTTTGGTGTGATGTTGTTTCCATGGATGCCTATCATCTCCTTCTTAGAAAACCTTGGCAATATAATTGTAGTGCTTTATACAACAGATATGCCAACTCCTACTCATTTGTGAAATATGGCATAAAGATTAAGCTAGTATTATTATCGCCTAATAAGTACAAATAAGGCCAAAAGGAACTTAAGCCATTAGTGGCTTTAATTGATAAGGAGCCATTTAAGGTGACAAAATCAGAAGCCCAAGCCATGAGTTCTATTTTTTTGCTTGAGGCAAACAACAAATCCACTATTTTGCCAGAAGTGAAACAGCTATTAGCTAAGTTTCTAGATGTGATACCAGATTAGATTCCAAGAGGATTATCGCCTATGCGAGACATCCAATATATAATTGACTTCATCCCAGGAGCAGTAATTCCTATTAAGCCTGCTTACAAGATGAGCCTATAAGAACATGTTGAAATTCAATGATAAGTTAAATTGTTGAAGAAAGGTATAATCTGAGAAAATGTTAGCCCCTGTGCTGTGTTCGTACTTTTCATACCCAAGAAAGATAGGAATTGGAGGATGTGTATTAATAGCTAAGTAGTCAACAAAATCACTATCAAGTATTGGTTCTTCATTCCCTGACTCAATGACATGTTAGACCAATTACATGGTGCCACTACCTTTTCCAAGATTAACCTTTATAATGGATATCGACAAATCAATATTCAACCCAAAGATGAATAGAAGATTGTATTTAAGACAAGAGATGGCCTGTATGAATAAGTGGTGATGCCTTTTGGGTTATTAAATGCCCCTAGCACATTTATGCACTTGATGAATTAGGTGCTTTGCCTTTTCATCAGTAAATTCATAATTGTTTGCTTTGACAACATTCTTATTTATTGCAAGAACCAAGAAAGGAACTTAAACCACTTACAACAAGTATTGCAAACCTTTTGTGAACATAAACCTTATGCCAATATGAAGAAATGCTCTTTCTTGACTAATTAAGTGATTTTTCTGGGATATATCATCACCACTAAAGGTATTCAAGTTGACCCAAGCAAAAGTAAATCCATTAACAGCTGGCCAACTCCAAAATCTCTCTATAATGTTAGAAGCTTACATGTATTAGCTTTCTTTTATAAGAGGTTCATCCAAAACTTTAGCTCTGTTGCTATATCACTTACAGACTACATCAAGGGAGATAATTCTAATAAACAAAGCAAGCCCAAGAAAGTTTTGAGAACTTGAAGAAATGCTTGATAGAAGCACCTGTGCTAGCCCTTCTAAATTTTGACTAAGTGTTTGAAGTAAGCTATGATGCTTGTAATATTGGAATTGGTACTATTTTGAGCCAAAAAGGACATCTAATTGCCTTCTTCAATGAGAAACTCAATGAGGGGAAACTCAAATACTTCACCTATGACAAACAGTTCTATGTCATTGTTTAAGCTTTATAGCATTGGAGTCACTATTTGTTGAACAAAGGAGTTTATCCTCTATTTCAATTATGAAACCCTCAAGCACCTGAATTCTCAATAGAAGATTAATCATAGTTTGCCATATAGAGTGTGATCCGACAGGTTATCCATTCCTACTTAAGCATAAGGTTAAAAGTTTGAACTCTGTAGTTGATGCACTTAGTCAACATCATTCTTTGCTGACTACTTTCTAAGCAAAAGTTATCTGATTTGAGACTATCAAAGAACTATACCAGGATAATCTTGATTTTCGTGAAGCATGGAGTTTCATAGAAGCACAACCCTTCCAATAATACCATAGACATAAAGGTTTCTTATTTTAAGGAAAAGTTTTTTGCATTCGTCAATGTTCTTCATAGGAAGCAATCATTTAGGAGGCTTACGATGGAGGATTAGTATGTCATTTTAGGTGAGGCAAAACTGTGGCCCTAGTCAAAGAAAATTTTTATTAGCCAAAACTTGAATGTGATGTAAATAGGCACATCTAAAAGTGTAAGATGTATCATTTAGCCAAGACCAATGGCTAAAACACTAGATTATACATGCCCCTTCCTATTCTAGAAGCACTATAGGAAGATGTGAGTATGGATTTTGTTCTTGGACTATCCTGGACTCGAAGACAGAAAGACTCCATAATGGTAGTTATGGATAAATTTTTGAAGATGGCATGTTTTATCCCATGCCAAAAGATGAATGATGTTGTTCAAGTTGCAGACTTATATTTCAAAGAGATTATTCGTTTCCATGGAATTTTGAAAACTATCACTTCTGACTGGGATGTCAAGTTCTTAAGTCACTTTTGGAGAATCCTATGGAAGAAAATGGGAACTAAGCTTCAATTCAGTAGTGCTAGCCATCCCAAGACAGTTGGACAAACTAAAGTAATTAACAAGATCTTAAAAACCTACTTTAGAGCTTTGTCAAGAAGAATTTAAAATAGTGGGACCTTATCCTTGTATAAGTTGAGTTTGCCTACAATAACTCAACTAATCAACCTACTGGGAAGTGTTCATTCGAGGTGGTTTATGGTGTTCATCCACTTAGCCCCTTAGACTTAACCCTTTCAATTGACAGTCAACAATACAGTACAGATGTAGACCAAAAGGCAAAGGAAATCAAGAAGTTGCATGAGCAAGTTCGAGAGCGAATTCAGAAGCATAATTTGAGATACAAAGCTGAACATGATAAACATAAGAAACAATATACTTTTAAAGTGGGAGACTTGGTTTGGATGCATCTGCAGAAAGAATAATTTCCCAATCAACCAAAGGCCAACTTGTCACATAGAGTTGATGGTCTATTCAAAGTTGTGTAGAAAATCAACAATAATCCTAACAAAGTAGAGTTGCCTGGTGCCTATGGGGCCTTTGCCAACTTTAATATTGTCAACCTATCTCTATATTTTTATGACGATGCCGAGCTTGACTCAAGGGCAAGTCTTGTCTAACTTGGGGAGGATGAAACTTATTCATCACTGCAGCAAACTTCTAGGACCCTTTGTACTATGTTTGAGACAAGCAAGTATAAGTTCTTTTCCAATCAAATTAAGAATGTTTTCTCTCTTTCCTTATAGTTTCTGAGCCATGTAATGCTTCATTCTTTCCTTATAAATTTAGACATTTCCATAAGCATCTAGTCTTAGATTTTCTAGTTAACTTAAATATAATAAGCACTTTTCACTTACAGTTTTAAGATTAAAATAAAGCACCTTAATGGCCCAATAAACCCTGTGTTTAAGCTCTATTGGTAAATGAGGCCTTGCCAAACACTAGTCAGTATGGAGACATGCTAAATGGTGTCTTAAGTATGATTGGATAGGCTCATATAGACCAATCTATTTGTAAGGAGTTTATTGTTTTCTCCAAAATTTACTTTAACTTATGGTTGGATATTTCAACTTGGCTATTGGTCTAAGGATGGTATAGGTTGGTTATGCGATGATGCATCTTATACTTCTTAAGAAGTGCATCCAAGTGTTGATTTTAGAAATGCATACCTTTATCGTTGATAATTACTCTCAATACTTCAAAGTGAGAGAAATTGTTTTTCTTGAGGAAATAGAGCACGACTTTCAAGTTGTTAATGGGAGTTGCAAGTGCCTCAACCTATTTGGAGATAAGGTCCATCACTACTAGAATGCACTTATTGCCATATGAGACCAGGAAAAGGGCTTATGAAGTGAATACCTTAAACATCAAACAACTTAACCTTTAGAATACTATAGAGGGGCATTTGATTCTTGTGGGATATATTCCCTATTTGTCAACACTGGTCATTGGCAAAAATAAACTAACTAGTATCCGAAAATATTGTGGGCTAGTAAAAAATAGATTAGAGAATTTTGGCCACATTTTTCAAAACATTGAAGTGGACCTGACACTTTCTAAAATGACAATGCTTGATAACATTAAGGTCTTTTCCTTGTGGAGCACAAATGCAAATAATACCATTGGAATGGTGCTTATATAACAATGATTCTTTCCAAAAATAATATTTGACATCTAAAAGGAATTTCTTTTGCTTCATTTGGAATGATACCATTCACCAAATAGTTCACCAAGTCTATACACTAAAGGGTGGTTAGGGCTATAAAAAATAGTTGCTCATCTAGAAAATCCTTAATAATCAACAACTCAACTACTTTTCCTAAACAAGAACTTCCATTTGAGGCATATGGTTAGCCACCATATATTTAGTTCCTTTCTTGTCCCTGATCTCTAAGTCAAACTCATGTAGTAGTGGTATCCATTTGATTAATCATGGCTTGGAATCCTTCTTATAGAGCAAGTACTTAATTGTTATATAGTTAGTATAGATGATAGTCTTAGACCCAATAAGGTAAGAGTGGAACTTGTTAAAGAAAACATAATAGCTAGTAACTCTTTCTCAATAATAAAATAATTAAGTTAAGCATCATTCTGTGCCTTGTTGGCATAGACAATGATATGAAGGCACTTATCCTTCTTTTAACCTAATACTACACTTAATCTAGAATCATTGGCTTTGCATATAAGCTCAAATGATAAGGATCATTCTAAGGCTACCATGATTAGAGCCAAGATTAGCTCATTCTTTAACATGTTAAATGCAAACAAACACTCATCAATAAAATTAAAAGCTACATCTTTGTTAAGCAAATTGCAGTAAAAAGGGTAAAAATTTTAGAAAACTTTTTAATAAAATGACAATAAAAGTTGGTATGGCCTAAGAAGCTTAGCATGCCTTTGATCAGAGTTAATGGTGACATCTATTCAATGGTTGCTATCTTGGTTTGGTCCACCTTAATTTTATGCTTAAAGATTTTATGGCTTAAGATTATGCCCTCTATCACATGAAATGACATATCTCTTAATTCAAAACTAGGTTAGTCTCTTTACAATACTATGAAATAAGGGAAAGATTAATAAGGCAATTATCAAAAGAGAAACCAAATATAGAAAAATTAACTATAAATAATTCTATTATTTTCTTTACATAATTAGAGAAGATTGCCATCACATAGTATTGAAATGTGGTAGGAGCATTTCACATGCCAAAAGGACTCTTTCGGAAGGCAAAAGTACCATATAAGAATGTAAATATGGTCTTTTCTTGATCTTATGGAGCTATGGTAGCCATATTATACCCAAAATAGCCTTTAAAAAGGCAATAATAAGCATAACCTACAAACTTTTCCAACATTTGACTAATGAAGGCCAATGGAAAATGGTCCTTATGGTTGCCATTGTTTAACTTTCTATAGTCAATGTATATACCATTCTATCACAATCTTAGTGGGTATTAACTTATTGTTTTCATCCTTGATCACTGTCATTCCTCCTTTTTTCAGTATCACCTGCACTGGGCTTACCTTTAAGTTATTTGAATAGGGTAAATTATGCCTATATCTAACAAATAAAAAACTTATCCTTGAATTACCTCTTTCATATTGGGATTGAGTCTTCATTGATGTTTAATAGATGAATTATGATTATCTTTCATAAGAATTTGATGCATACATAAGGATGGGTTAATGCCTTTGATATCAGATATTGTCCATCCTATAGTCCATTTCCTTCTTTCAACATTCTCAGTAGCATGTCCAATAATGATATGAGCAGACATGATAACTAGCAAGGTCTCATTCTCTTTTAAATATGTATAGTTCAAGTGTGATGGTAAAGGTTTCAGCTTGAAGGGTGGTGCCTTTTTAGTTGAAAGAGGTGGAAGTGGCTTGCCCTTGCCTAAATCTTCAAATTTATGTCTTTTCTGGAATGAGATAAAAAGGGTCACCTCTAAAGTGTAAGCTACAACTAGGAGATCTTCACTGACATCTTTAGTCGAGGTAGCTAAGGATAGACATGCTCCCAAGAGATCCTTTATGGTAGTTTTTCTAAATGTATCTCTTATCACATCATCAATCGTAACTTTTTGATAACATTGAGTTTTATCTAAAGAATTCTCTAAAGCCTTGAGTAGATTGAATTCAACTATTTCATCTCTAATAATTAAGGTTACCTTGTTATTTTTCACATTAATAATGGCCCTTGTTATGGCTAAGAAAGGGCTTCCTAAACTTAAAGGCATAACTCGATCTTTTCCATCTCTAATATGATGAAATCCACTGGAATGAAAAAACTTGCCAACCTTCACCAAAACATTTTCCATAATGTTGATTCGTTATTTGATTAAGTGGTTAGCTAGCTACAAGTGATTGTAGTAGGCTTTAATTCTCCTAAGTTGAGTTGCCTACCCATTGAAGAGGCATCAAACTTACATTGGCATCAAAATCACATAAAACATGATAAAAAATAATGTCACCAATAAAATAAGGAATAGAGAAACTTTCTAGATCAACAAGTTTTAATGGAAGCTTGTTCTAAATAATTGCATTACATTCCTCATTAAGTGCAATCATGACATACTCCTCAATATTTTGTTTATTTGATAAAATTTTCTTTAAAAACTCCACATAGGAAAGCATCTATAATAATATTATTTGTAAAAGGAATATTCATGTGAAGCTAGTTAAATATATCGAGAAACTTATCAAATTGCTTATCTAGCTTTTATTATTATATTCTTTAGAGGAAAGGCATTAGCAGAATATAAGGCATGACAAGTACTAGTGCTATGCTAGAGGCTGCTCTACCTCAAGTGTAGCTTGCTTAATCTAGATTGGAGGGTTGGTATGCTTTTCATTATCAATCTTGTCTTGTTCTTTAGGTATATCAGTCCTTATATGGGGACTTTATTATTGCTTATTTGTCCTTAGTATGGCTGCTTTGTAGTGCTTTCTTAGATTAATCTCAGTCTGACTAGGCAGGTTTCCTTGAGGTCTTGAATTCGATGTGCCAGCCAATTGTTCCAATTGCATATTTAAAATTTGATTGTGGCTCTCTAACTAGTCCATCTTTGATTTTAACTTTTTAAGTTAATCGATAGTGACATTACAAAACTTTTCAAATGTAGTTTCCCAAGATGGCTTACTTTCATTCTAATGGTGACTACTTTGATTTCTTAGCTATAAGTTTTGTCTAGGTAGCCTACCATGATTCCCCTAATTATCTTGTATTTCTTATTACCCCTGGCCAAGTTGGGGTGATTTCTTCAACTGAGATTATAGGTTGCTAAATAGAGATTATTTTGCTACCTTGGCTTGTTTCACACATATTACACCCACTTTAAGGTGCATGACCCTTAAGAGTTATTCATTTAGCATTTACTATAAGCATACTCACTACCACAGAGCTTACAATTGGAATAGGATAGGGAATCAGACACTATATTTTTCACTTATTTGATTAAACATTTTTATTAACATGTCAAATCTAGCATCAATCTTAGAGTTTAGTGTGTGAATATGATCTATCTCCATGGCATTGATAACTTTTCTCCTTTCACTAGGCTAGTTGTAATGATTAGTAGCCATTTCTTCTATGATATCAAACTCTTCGTTCACATCTTTTGCCAAAAAGGATCTATCGAGTGCAGCATCTAAGTGGACTTTGAGTTGCTATTCTAAACCATTATAGAATATCTAGCCTAACATCTAGTCTTGAATGCCATGATGGGGGCATTGCCTTTACAAGTCCTTATATCACTCTCAGGCCTCATATAGGGACTTACCATCTTTTTGATAGAAAGTCTATATTTCCACTTTCAATTTGGCAGTCTTGTCTAGTGGAAAATTCTTAGTTAGAAAACCTTATGAAAGCTTATCTCATATGGTGAAGGATTGAGATGGCATCAAGTTTAACCATAGTGTAGCTTTATCTCATAGGCAAAATGGGAATAGGCAAAGCTTGGTTGTATTTGTTGACACCCCATTCACTTTTATTATATTGCAAATCCTTATAAAAGGGGTTAGCTATGCATTTGAATCTTCAAGAACTCACTTTCCATATTCATTTTGTTGCATTATTTGAATCATACTAGACTTAATTTCAAAATTGTTAGCTATAATTGCTAGGCTAACTATACTATTATTCAACCCATTTGCAACTAATATGATAAACTCAAGCATAAGTTAGTAGCGATTACAGATAGCCATTTCTACTTGATGTAAATTATTTGCTTAAGTTTCTTGTGGAGCATCACCCTGCCTTCTTTTAGCATGAAATATGTGCTCTAAGTATGGGTTAGATTCCAGAAGTGCTACACCTGATGATTAACTCAAAGATATAAACAACTTGGAAAAAAGAAATTTAAAAAATGAAAAATAAAATAAAATAAAATATGAAAATAAAAGAAAATAAAATAAATAAGAAGAAAAATTTAAATTAATAAGAATGATTTTTCAATTAATATTAATATTGTCTTCCCTAGCAATGACACCAAAATCTTATTGTGAAAAATCCACAAACTCATAGATCCTCCAAGTAGTATAGAAAAAGTGAGTTGAGTGTCATTCCACGAGGAAGGTAGATCAATACCAATTTCTAAAGTCAATCCTATTATCTAGAAGATTAATAAAAGTAAATAAATTGAGAGTTAAGAGAAAGCAAAACTTGTGAAAATAACTAATGGGATTGTCTAATGGTAAAAAGCTTTAGGATTTAGATTGTAATGTTATTTTCTAAGAATGGCCAAGGTCCACTCTTGTAAACTAATTTCATTTTTTGTTAAAAGCCGGTTCCTTAATTTATGCAAGATTCCCTCTTGAGATAAGTCACATGTATTTGTGTTAGGCTTATGTCTATTCTTTTGGTTGCATGTGTTAACGCAAACTCTTTAAATTTTATGGACCTCAATGTACTCTTGTATGTAGTAACTTGGCAAGCATGTAGGTTACAATCCCTCATTGGCTAGATTATTATCTCCAAAAACTTATGCCTAAGTTTGTTATTCAGGTGATCCCCTATAGTGATTAACCATTTTGTCCCTCTCACCAGGGATATAACATTCACAATAAGTGGCCACAAAATTATAAGAGCAATATAAACTAAATAATAAATTAACTTCAATGAAAAATCATTACATAAGTATTCCAAGTTTAGTTAAAATCCATAAACATATATATCTAGATCCTAGAATGAAGGGTTTAGCTATTCATACTAGAAAATAAAAACAAAAAATCTAAACAAAACAAAGTCATACTAAAATGAAAGAAAAAAGTAGAAGAATAGAAAATCAATAAAGGTAGTGTAGCAATATTTGAGTAGAAACTACAATTTCTTCAAGATTAATCAAAGTTTTTAGAGTTTTCCTAAGGTTGTTAAGTGAGGGCTAGAATGTTTTCTAGGGGTTCTTATGTGTTATGCCTAGGATTTCCCAAAAAGCTTCTAAAAACTTTGCACAACTTTCTTAAAACTATGTCCATAATGCCAAACATGGCCTACCTATGTTGAGATGATCATATAACATAGCTTGCCTGTGTTCACTTCTATCTTGACATTCTACTATAAGGATTTACAACATGGGCATGTTAGCCAACATTGGTTACCCTTATTGGTCCTTGTGTTGCTCATTTTAGCTTTAAATCTAGCTTATATCCTCCAACATGGCTTAGGTATGGCGTTTGCTGCAGTTGACCCTTGAATTGCCTAATTTCTCATAATTACTTAACTTTCTCTAAACTTGATCAAATCACAAAGAATTTGCACAAATATCAACCCATAGAAATTAAATCTAACATGTTTAAGGTAGGCAAAATATGCATAAATTATACTCAATAATGTGATTAAGAGAAATTTTAATGATGGCTTATATGCCTGGCTATTATTATTGTTTTATTGAAAATTATTATGATTCTCACATGGCGTGTTAATGTGTTTAGAAAACAAGGATACTTGTCACTAAATATGTAGTAGAGTTAGAATGGACGTGTGTACAAATATTGGGTATTGGTCAAGTACAGGTGATCATAGATATGAAAACCATAGTATCGATTGAGGAAACACAATAGGTGCCTTATGTTATTGGGATGCTTGATGTGCTAGGGATATTGGACCTGAATGATTAGGTTCTAGAGTATTAAGTTGTAATATTATAAAGCCTTTTGTTTGTACATATTAGCTCCTTTATCTGACTTAACTATGTAAGACACATGGACCCTTTTGTCTATATGATATGTATATATATAAGCCTTAAGCATTTGACTGACGCTTGATATTTGATGATGTATGAATGGTGTTGTTCTCATACTAAGAATATTTACTGACTAGTATGTTAACCATATGCTTAGTATCCCTAATGGCATGGAAATTTATAGTTCACGTTTATGTTTTGTGTAATTTTCCTACTACCTTATGTTGTCATTAAAAGATTAGATAGCTTTCACTATAAATAAACTAGACATAAGATAGTTAATTTAAATGTAATTAGTAAGAGGGTTACACTAATTTTTTGCTTACTAATCTTTTGTCCAGAGATGGTAAAAAAATTATCTAAACACTACAAAACAATATGAAATTATTCCATCCTTGCCTTACAAAATATAAGAAGGTCATTTGTAAGCATCAAATGGGAGATTGGAGTATTGTTATGGCCTATCCTCAATGGTTTCCACATTTTTGAATTAGTAGCATCAACAATGATGTGAGATAGTTTCTCTATGCACAATACAAAAGGTATGGTGAGAAAGGGTCCTCTTGTCTCAAGTCCTTAGTAGGAGTTAAAGCCTCAAAATTTTCCCCATTCCATATAATATAAGTTTTAGTAGTAGAGATGCACTATTTAACTACACCGATGACGAGAGGAGCAATGCTTATTTCTTTTAACACTTTCTCCAAAAAACCCTAATTAAGCCTATTATACGCTTCCTCTAGATTAATCTTGATAGCCATATAACCTTTCTTACCCCTACATTTTCCTTATAGAATTCACCATCACAGAAGCAATGATTATATTATCTTGTATGTCACATCCAAGAACAAAACTAAACTAAAAAGGAGACATAATGTATGGCATAATAGGATAATGCCTATTTACTAGAATTTTACACAAAAGAATAGGCCATAATTGAGAGACATACATAGGCTTACCCACCTTCAGAATCACCACCATCAAGGTTTTGTTAGTTCCATAATTCTATCCAAATGATGCTGAATGCTTTTAATAAACTCACAAACACTATCTCCAATTGAAGACCAAATATTTTGATAAAAAAGTGCAAGGAAATTATCATCGCCAGGTGCTTTAAATACCCTTTAAAGAATAAATCTTTTTTAATCTCCTTATTACTAAGTCGTATGTCCAAATTGCTTAAGCACCTTCTGTCTACATCACCCCACTTATGGTCCATGACGCTTTCTATTGTCTTCATAGAAAAGGTAAGCAAAAATCTCTGAATAACATCTACAATTTCATTCTCCATCTTTACCAACTCTCTTGCACCATTTTTTAACATGTTTATAGTATTCCTTCTTTTTATTACCATTTTTGTATTATAAAACTTAATGTTATAGCCACCCTATAGTGTGATCCACTCCTCTTTAGATTTTTGATGCCATAAAATCTCTTCAGGTAATGACATTTCTTTTAGTTCTTTAGAGAATTTACCTTTAAGCATTTCAGGAAAATGATTACTCTGTCTATCAATAGACCTATGAATTCCACTAATCCTTTAAATTAAGGTTCACTTTTTTTTGGGATATCAGTAGAAAGTTCTTATTCCATTCTTTTAAATCCTCCAAAAGCTTCTGAAGCATAACATGGGTATTCATGTCATTCTTCTAATTTTTCTAGAGGAAGCTATGAAAGTTCTAATGGGTTAATCATACTGCTTCAAAACAAAAAGGCCAAGTTTTTGGATTACAGTGAACCCTATAGGTAATAACGTTAATTAGATAATAGTTAGAGTTTGTGTAGATGAGAACTTTAATTCTAACATCAAGAAATATTACCACTGGCCATTGTGTAGTGCTTTATCCAACCTCTTAGAGACTCTCTTAAGACCTTCCCATTTAGGCTCTCTTTAAGTTGAGAGAGGACCTTTAGATTTTATGTCAATAAGACTACATCTATTTATCTATTCTCGAAAGAATGTGCACTTGTTCTTGCTAGCTTTTCTACCACCTTTTTTTGTGTGAAATAAGTGACTTCATTAAAAGCCTTAGTTAAAAGCCATGGCTCTTTGATGGTTGTAACTTTATCATGTAAAAGAGGCATAACACCCTATATTGGCATAAAAGAAAAGGAGTATGTATGATCCATTTCTTTTCTTTTCACTTGCTCTTTTTTTTCTATATATCTTTCTCTAATTGCATGCCATGCATTTATTTGCTAAATGCAAAGCATTTAGATACCCCTGAAACATACATCAACTACATCTCTTATGAACCATGAAGAAACTATTTCACATGCTTAACTAGTCTAGAGAGACAAGTTTTAGTTGATGAGTTTCCTTTGTAGCATGCTTGGTACATGGCAATGGGGGGAAGGGAATGGAAAAGTTTTCCAAAAAAAAATAAAATAAATTAGGAAATGTTTATTATATGTTTGTTATTATTACTTAACAATACCTATTACCTTTTATAAAGTATGAATATGAGTGTTATTTTTCATCCTACCTATTCACTTTTTCCCCCACTCCATTCATTTTCACCATACCAAACATGGCCTTGAAGAGTTGGATCATAGCTTGAGAGTCACCTTTTAAGATGATACCATCATAGCCTAAAAGTATTAGTTTAATAATGTATAAAAAAAGTGTTATTTTAGTGATAGTAAATTATAAAACCATTAGCTATAATTTAATAATAAAGAATTTGGATGATTTACAATGTCAATAGCCAATAGAAAAAGGTATTAAGAACTTGAAGTCTTGTAGCATTCATCTTTATTTTTTACATACAAGCTTTTGTTTTTTGTCTAAATAAATTTCTTAATCCATTAAAGGTAGATTTTATTTTAATATAGTTTTTTAAAATCTAAATATTATATTTTAGTTATCTGAAGAATGTTTTGTTTCAAAATAGCTATTTGCATTAAGCTTGTTAATGACATAAGTGATGTAGCATAGATAATTATATAGTCATCAAATTGGTGTGCATTATAAACTTTATGGACTTTATACATAATTTGAAAAAATGTTATGCAATGTTGTATGGCCATGTAAGTCATTAATAAACACATCACATATTATGTTAGATCGTATGATATGCCCTCTTAATCATATGCTAATAGATTTAATGTTAAGTGTTCTATTGAACTAAAAAAAACCTTTAATTAATTTTACAATATATATATATATATATTATTAGAGATCATAGACACTTGATTATTGTTTCTCATTAATTTTCTTTATTTGCTTTTGTTTGTTCTTGATTAATAGCTCTCTATTTTATTAGCCTTTATTAGATTTAGTTTGAATTGTTATGATTTGTTGCTAATTGTTTAGGATTGTATTAGAGATTTATCTCCTTCTTGCCTTATATATGTACTATAATACCTTAAGTTTATACACCCCCATACATAACATACAAAGTCTTACATCCTCATTTATATGGGATTTGTATACTTTAGTACCCGAAAAGCAAGCACATGGATTTCAACTTTGATCATTTTAACCTGCATAAGACATTCAAACTTACCTCAATTCCATTCTGCCCATAACATACTTAAACATATCAAAATTAATATATTTGGAGGCTCACATTAAGGATCAAACACCATTTGCAAGACACATACACTTTTATCCAAGATTACTAGTGTAAATAGAGGGCCATAAACATCATCCTTGGCTTTTGGGGCCATGTGGACTTACCAACATCATTTTATGTCCATAACATATCCATACAAGTTAACAACATCACATTTCATCTCACACATTTCAGATTTGGAACCATGCTTCCCTAAAAACCAAAATTTCTCTCAAGTTATAGGGGCAGATTTCTAACATCAACTTTGGAAAATCATAATGAATTCTAGAAAAATAAAAATCAAGTAAATGATAGCTTTCTGGAAAGCCCAAAATGTCAACCATAGGTTAAAAATTATTCCAGACCATAAAAACATCAATTGAACTATGAATGATAATAGAATAGTACTAAAAGTCTAGCTGCCTAGATTTGCTATCATAAGTTTTTGATATAAATTTCAAAACTTCAAAACTAATTTTAGAAAAATAAAAATCTAGCAAATCATACCATTCTAGAAAGATTTAGATGTCTAATTTCAATAAAAATAGTTACAGATCAAGGAAATGGCATTTAACCCACAAAAATCGATAAAACAATACTAAAGGTCTGTCTGCATTATTGGTACTAACCACCAATTTCAAAAATTATATTTCCCTCAATATAAATCCAAATAAGGTGCTCTTAAGTGCTACAGAAAGCTTATCATTCCTAGTTTATGATTGTAAAATCTCATGAGCACTGGATATCATTTAGCCTTTGAATAAGATAAGAGAAGAAATTGACCAAATAAACAGTGCATATACTAAATCTGAAAATTTTTTCAAGTTTGGAAATTCATAATTTATTGTCTAGACCTCCAAATAATGTGATTTTTAGCTTAACAAAAAGCTCTAAAGGAGACCTACATTCATGTCAAAGTTTATGGGAAAATTTGTCCATTTGGTTAGTTTTGGATATAAGGTGCAAAAGTGGTGCTTTTAATGTTTCAAATGGTTCATTAGGGTGTCAAATTGCCTTCTAGATTATCCATGGCCACTTGGGCACAACCAAAACCACATTTATAGCCTAAAGAGACATGCCATTTGGTTTAAAACCTCATGGAGCCTATTTTCACTATGCTACTTGTTATCATGCACATGAAAACCATACACATAAAGGGGTCTTGAGTGGCAAAATCATGCATGCTCATTCATATAATCCTAAAATCATTACATACATCATGTCTACATACATTTGAGTGTGCTCAAGTGTCTACATCATATATACAACATGTAATTACAATTCTTGACAACTAAAGGCTATCAAAATGACTATTTAACTACTCAATTGCCAAGTCCTTGCTCTTTAAGGTTATTGGCTCCCATTTCTTAGCCCACTTGGCTCAACTAGATATAGTTAGGTATTTTAGAGGGAAGAGTGAGATTTCAAGAATCCCAATAGTTTTTAACCCTTTCAAACATACATAATGGACACATTTCTAAGTCAAAGAATGAGTGCATGAAGATCAAGCTACTTATAACCATACAGAAGACAATTACTATGTTCAAGAACTCATACAAACATACATTAGCTTTCAAAGGCATTGGTTTAGTGTTAACCATTTTTCTTAGGATTTTTGGATTTGTTTCACCTATTTTTAAAGGACTTTTGACTAAGCCACACTCTTCTTAAGACTTTTGGCTTTGTCTCACCCAATCTGATGAATATTTGGCTCATCCTCATCCTCACTAAGAGACTTTTGGCTTCACCAAACCCATTTAAGCCAAAATAGATTCATAAAATGCATTTCAAGAATATCATAATACTATGGCATGTATGGAAATAACTATAAACATTTCTCATTGTATAATCATACATACACATATCCAAAGACAAGAAAATAACCAAGAATGTATGAGAGAAAGGTTAGAGATCTATCTTTGGAACAAAACACAAGTCTTTCTCTTGATTATTCTTTGCCTCTCAAGGTCACACACTTGTAAGTGGGTAGAGCTTGATTCCTTTAGCCTAGACACATCAAAAGGATCCAATTACATTCTTAAAACAATCTCTAGTACCACACACACTTTAGAGAAGCCTAATTGCTCACATGGTTTAATTATGGTTCCATATAAGACCTAAGGAAGCAAATACATACTCCATTTTCACCTTCAATCTATGGCTTTTGACTCTATTTAGACTTCTTAGAGTCATCACACAATCATTTTGAGGAACCTAGCTATATGTTGTTTCTTTATATCATATTATGGAACCTACACCTCCAACTCTCAATCTATGGCTTTTAAATTTTTTTCAATGCTTCCTTTGGTGTTCTTCCATCATATATAGTTCCAATTTAAGTTTAGAAAACTTTAAAACACTCACTAGGTCCTCTAAGTGGGTTTGGCTGAGACATGTATCATGTTTTGGACCCATAAAGTTTGTTTTGTTTCCTTGAAGGATGAGGCACTTGGGACACTTCTTAAAGGTCTAAGGGACTCATGCCATGTTTTACATAAGCTAGAGTACCTTTAGAAAAAATCAGATTTTATCCTTTCTCTCAAAACCCCTAGTTTGTGCAATTTGAATTCTAATGCACCTTAGTTGGAATTCTTTGTATATACTTGTTTCTCATATTCCAAAACCTATAATTCTTCCTTGTTAGGACAAAAATTTTGTCTCCCTTGGTTGGGCTCTAAGTGGGACGAAACACACACTAAGAAAGACAAGGGAGAATTGCAAGAAGAACAATGGAGTTTACCTTGTTTCCAGGCTTGTTTCAAGAGCTTTTTCACTTAGTGTAGTCTTCTCCTTCAAAATCTATCTTCCTCCCTCTAAATGAGACATAAAACATCTACAAGTCATTTGTGGAAATCATAGAGAAAGAGGAGAAGGAGGAGAATAAAGCTTATGAAGGAAGAACCATGAAATTCCATACTTTTCTCACATTTTTCCTTGGCTTTTCTTCTTTTTCTTCTCCCTTTCTTGTATGCCTCTTGGAGTTGGTCTCTCCTCTGGTCTTAGGTAGAAGCAAAGTTGTTTAGGAAAGGGGAGGAAGGAGGACATGTTTTATATATAAGGAAGCTTTTTAAATTCTTTTCAAAATTTCCATATATGTTCTTTTTCTTTGCTTTTTCATTTTAGACTCATTTCAACTCTTTTTTGAGAACCATCTTTTCTATCATAAAATTTAGATTCTCTAACTTATAAAATGCCTTTGGAATCACTCAATTTGCATCTAAAACTTTCCCGAATGAAAAGGTCAAAGTTCGAGTTAATCGATATTGTAAAACATCAACCAATAGGATTGTAACTGTTATGGGGATTCCTATAATATTTAGGGCCTCTAAGAATCCTGAAAAACTCATTTTTTTTTCATTTAAAACTCCCTTATTTAAGTTTACTAAAAAATTTCTAAAATTATAAAAATACCATTATATTTTTGATAATTTTATTAAACCACTCTAACTCTAGTTTTTGGGCACCTTAGGCCGTGGATCCTTATTTTCTATTATTTAGAATTTTATTCTAATTTTATTTGACCTTATATCATTCTATTTAAGGGACTTCCTTTTATATTTGGTATGTTTCATACATTTACAAGGAAATTAGACATTACATTTCTCACGTTTACAGAGAAGTCGGATGTTACATGTACAATTTTTTCTTCATTAACATTCAAATCAAATTATTACTCTTAACTTTGAAATTCCATCAAAGCTTGCAAAAAGCTTGACATCTATGATTCAGTTCAGCCACATCTATGGCTTGAATGTAAAAGCCTATGAGGGGTAAAGTGTGATGATAGATACAATGTTATCGTGGTTCATGAATCCTATCCATGTTTTAGCATCTTGTAGGCTTCTGCGGATGCTAGCAAATTCCTCTTTCATTGACACACACCCCATAATCATCCTTAAAAGGTTCCAATTGGCTGATTCTTGAAGCCTTATTATCATCTATTGTCTCATTCATCATTAGGCTTTCTTGTCTCTTGTCACACGTGTTGACATGTAAAGGCACATCATGTATAGTCTTGCATTGCCTTTCATCCTAGGTTAGTTGACTTTGTGTCCTTTACTAATCTATGGATACCATTGTTAGACAGTCATACCTAACAATGGTTAGCATCTAGCAGTGAACCACAAAAGGATGAGTTTGTCATGTCTTAGCTAATGGTACAAGCAAAAAGCCTCAATCTTATGCAAATACAAAGAAGGGATGACATGGCATCAATTTCAAGTCACAAATGAAAACTCTAATTATTTGGGACCAATTGCCCAATCAGGTAATTATTTCACTACTTTAAGCTCTTAAACTTAGAGAAGTAGTATATGGGTGGTTAACTTTAGGGCCATTAATCATATGATGGGTACTATTTCTTGCCTTGATGAATTTGTTCCTTGTAAGGAAAACCTAGTGGTTAAAATAGTCAATGGTTCTCTTTCCAAAGTTGCCGGCGTTGATACAATATTGTTGATTGATTCCTTAATACTTACAAATGACTTTTTGGTTCCTGAATTGGCTTGTAATTTATTATCCATAAATAAAATAACCAAAGACTTGAATTGTACAACTCATTTCTTCTTTAATGGTTGTAAATTTCAAGATTTGTTGGCTATGTTAAGGAATGTATAGGTCTCTACCTGATTCAAGGAGCTAACAAGTCATGCAAGGTTGCTCACTTTTGTTAAGATCGATCTTAGTGATCTTATGTCGCTACATTACTTATTGGACCATCCTAACTTTAATTCTCTACAGAAATTGCATCCACATTTATTTCCCAATCATACTCCACACTTTGCGTGTGAAATTTGCCAATTGTCCAAACATGTGAAGGCTTATTATCTTACTCTTAGTCATTCTCCATCCACACCCTTTACTCTTGTTCATAATGATGTGTAAGAACCTTCAAAATCAAAACTATTACAAGGGCTAAGTTGTTTGTAACCTTCATTGATAACCATAATAGACTTGGATAATCAATGAGAGAAAAATGTAAAGTACCTTATATCCTTAAAACCTTCCACCCCCTTATCCAAAACCAATTCAACAACCATAGCTAAGTGCTTTAAATTGATGATGGGAGGTAGCTCATTCATTATATCTTAGGTACTTATTTGAATGACCTTGGCATAATCCACCAAGGTTCTTACATGGATATTCCTCAGCAGAATAAGGTTTCTATAGAGAAAAAATAAGCATCTCTTTGAAGTTAATAGGTTTCTCATGGGAGCATCAAATATGCCACAATACTTCTGGGGAAAAGTGGTACTTATTGCTACCTACCTTATAAATAGTTTACCTTCTAAAACCTACCTTGAAATTCACTACTCCTTGTGACCAACCACTTAAGTCCTACCTTAATACACATACAATCTCCACCTTACCTCCTAAAGTCTTTGGTTGCACTTTCTTTGTTCACTTTATCATATAGGGATGAACTTGATCCTATATCCATTGAATGTGTGTTCCTAGGTTACTCTCTTACCAAAAAAGGGTACAAATGTTACTCTCTTACTCATAATAAATTTTACATGACTATGGATGTGACATTTTTTTAAGACACAACCTCACTTCCATAAAACTTCCATTCAAAGGGAGATTTATGATGAATAGAATTTTTTTGGACACCTCTCTTACTCTGCCCAAGACCTTTGATGTTACTCCACCCTTTGCTTTTATTGTTGATCTAAACACTTGGCCTAAACCTATTATTATTGTACATTAACTTTAGCCTTCAAATTTATCTATCTTGTCCATTCTTAAAGTTGATAGGGGTAAATCTAGAAATAAATTATTTGGGGGGGGGGATAAAAAAGTTAACAAACTCATAATTTATATAAAAGCAATCAACATCATGCATTCACTAACAATAATAAGTTGAAGGGACCAAAATAATAATGATTTAATCGATGAAAGGCCATTTTGATAATAATTTGTGAAGAACTAAATTGAAAAAACCTTATCTATAAAAGAACTAAAATAAAATTTTGCTTGAAATAAAAGTACTAGTATATTGATCATGATAAACATTAATTGAAGACAGAGTATATAGAATTTTCAAACAAGCTTGCTATATCCATGAAGGTCATTTTTTAGACTCTTAGTTTTAAGTTATTAAAATTATTATAATTTATATATTATAGTTTAATTTGTTTTTTATTTCAAGAATCATATCATTTAGTTTTAAATATAGTTAAATTGAAACCTAAAATTTTTTAGATAAAAATTATTTATTTGTTAAAATATAAAAACTAATACTACTAAATTTTTAAGACATAATATAATAAACATTTCTTTAATAATGAGAATAGTAGGGCCTATGATGTCCTTTTTTTTCTATAGCACAAGAAAATGAAAACAAATTCACATGAGAACTCAGAAAAGACCAAAATAAGACCCAATAAGTCTCTTTATCTCTCACATCACATATTGTCTTTATCAAGTAAAGAAAGCTTCATATTGTTGAGAAACTTAAAAGAACGATGTTACTAAAATCCCTACAAATAAACTCCATCAATGACACAATCATCCTATCTCTGAACTTGTCTTCTCTTCTTCTATTCCTTTTCTCTCCAATCCCATTTTGCTATGCCTACCAACCTTACAAATTCATTTATGCAGGTTGCTCCTACGACAAATACCAACCCAACTCATCCTTTGAGTCCAACCTCAACTCCATAATAGTATAAAACTCAATAGGAAATCATAAGGGGTCTAGCACCCCTTGGCCTCCTATGGATCTATCCTTACAATGAGCTTCTAAACCTGTCCAAACCTGAGGTAAAAAAGAGTATGAAAGTCTAAAATGAAAAGAAGTTCAGTTTCACTCAAGAAGAAAGAAAGATAATGAGGTAGAACCCAACATACTTCAAGGAAGGCACCAAATATCCCAATGACCACACCAAATATCCACTATATGTCCAGGTAGCAAGGATACTGATTTAAACATTCATATTATCTTAAAGAAAGGAAGCGGATCTTGTACTCTTCATGGTAACTTCATTTAGTATGATAGACTCTCATTAAATTTTAAGGCCCTTGTAACTAGTATATTTATAGAAAAGATGCCTTAAAGTGTTCAAAAGTCTAAATATACCTTAATGGAAGTGTAACAACCGGGAAAAAGGGAAAAAGAAAAGAAAAGAAAAGAAAAGCTGAAAAATTTTTGGAAGGCTAAAAATTTTCTAAGTCTGCTAGCTATAGCCTAGTTATAGCGAATGTACCTATTCGCTATAGCGAGAAAGAGTCTAGCTATAGCGAGAGTGCCTTTTCGCTATAGCGAGTGTGGGCATCTCATACAAAAACCAAGGTGTTGCTGGCCATAGCACACGCCATAACGAAAGCAGGGGTCTAGAACTGATACGTGCTCGCTGTAGCGAGGGTTATTCTTCGCTATAGCGAGGGTAAGTCTGGAAAAGCGTAAAAAAAGAGAATTTGACTTCTTAAAGTGTCTAGATTCATTCTTTCTCTGAAAACTGACCTAAGCTTTGACTAAGAGAGAGAAAAGGGCTGTGGAGAGAGAGAGACCTAGAGAAGGAAGGAGAACAAGCAAAAAAGTAAGCAAGCTTGAGATTTCCATAGCTTTTCTTCTTAGCATGTTGTTTTTCTCTCTTTGCCCTCTCTTTCTATGGTTTTGGAAGTTAAGTTGGGTTTGGTTCAGAAGAGGGAAAATGGAAAACCACTCTTGAAGAAGGGTAGAACTCATGTATCTTCACTTCTTCTTCTTTGCTTTCCTTTTTGAGAGTATGAGAGAGGAAAGAGAGTGAGTGGAATTCTAGAAAGAGAATCCCTAGTTTCCTACATGTGTAGTGGGGGTTTGCTTCGATGAAGAGCCCCTTTAGCTTTGTGAGTGTTTATTTGAGTTATGAGAGAATAATTCCATGCTCTTTGTTGTGCCTAGTCTCAAAAGAAGCAACTCCATCTAGTTGTAAGTGTGAAATCAAGAAGGAAGAAGAGAAATTGAAAGGGAAGGTTGTATTAGCCGATAAGGTAGCTCTCCACTCTTTCTTGTTGCATTCTTAGATGTGTAATAGTCATTGTATGCTTGTGTATGTGCTTGTATAATGAGACATGCCATTTGATGTTACCTTGATGCATTGGTACCAATATGCTTATGATATGAATTGTGAAAATTGCTCGGATGAGGTGGTGCCGAAAGACCTTTGAGACGGGTAAGGTGGAGCCAAAAGTCCCTAAATCAAGGGTGAGGCCAATCCAAAAGTCCCAATACTCGGGTGAGACTAGACCAAAAGTCCCTAGAGCTTATTCTTGGCATTGATATGATATTCATGGCATGGAAAACATGTGTTGTGTAATTGTGGATGGTTGCAGGCTTTGACTTGTTATATGCCTTGATTGCTTCTTGAATGAGTACAAGCTATTGAGATTCCATGAATCTCACCCCCTTCCCTCTCCCATCTTAACATGTTAGGTGGAGCTCAAGGAGAACCAAGTGCACACCAAGGAGCCTAGTTAAGCATGCTTAGGGAGTTGTGTAGTTATTTTGGTTCTTTTGTTGTAAAGAGGTGCCAAAATGAATATGCACCTATTATTTTTGAGATGTAAATATGTGAGCAAATGTAAACATATGTATAAATGATGTATGAACTGTAAAGCAAGTCAAAGCAATGAAAATGTGGAATTTGGCCCTTTTGTGGCTTACATGTAATAGTGCATTTTGTTCCGTAGCATAGTGAATTTGAAATGTATGATGACTTAGATCACTTGGACAATTCATATATGCTATGTTTATACTTTCAAACTTACCCAAGAGATGCTAGAACATATGGGAGGCCAATTGGACCCACTTTGAACCATTTTGGATGCCAAAACTTTCATATTTGTGAGCTCCGTCAAAGTATGGCCAAATGAGCTCTTCTTAATATGGAATTTGGCATGCCTCTAGAGTCTATTCAGAGCTTCTTGAGAAGCTAAAGTGGGTAATATTTGGAGGTCTAGGGAATATTTGCTGAATTGTTGAAGTTTGAAAATTTTGATGGTTTTGGTCATGGTATTGTGCAACTAGTTTGAAAATGAATCAATGTCATTCATAGACTAAATGGTGTCCAATTGTCATGAAATTTTATGAGCATAAACTATATATCCACAGTGACCTATACCAACTAGAAGCACCTCAATTGGAGGTCTGTAGAGGGAGAAACGACTTTTTGAAGTTTTGTATCAGCATCAGGGAAGCTTTCCGACCTTCATTACTGTTCCATCACTTTTCGAGGTCCAAGAGCTCCTGAACTGATCTAGACTTATTTTTCTCCTCTATTTAACATCTGTAGCTTTCCAAATTGGTATGGTTTTCCCAGATTGGATTGTTTTGGAATTAATTACGAATTTTCGAAGTTCATGACAGTAAGCTGCACTAGTACCAGGGACAGCCGGGCCTCTGTCTCTTTTTCGATGTCAAAGATGGTCCAAACGCTGAGATTGTGGTTGGGAGTTATTTTTAGTGTGAAGTTAACATCCAAATCTTTCCAGAGAGCTATGGTTTGCTTGATTCCCATGTTTATAGAATTAGTTATGATTTTCCAAAGTTAGAGCCAAAAATATGACTTTTGGGCTCATTTGAGAAATTGCATTTTCTTGGTTTTTGGCTTCATATCCGTGGTTTATGAGTTGTTTAAGGCTATGTACAAGTTTTATAAATGGTTTTTGAGTAGAAAATGTGAATGATGGGTTCACAGGAACCACGGAGCAAAATATGACTGGTTAAACCCCAACTTAAAGTAGTAAAATACCATGGTTTTGGTCATTTTCCTTGGAAATTATATGGAATCAAGCCTAGAGGGAGATTAGTTGGAGTTAAGTCATTATGGTGTTACAGGAAGCAAGCCATTGATGAAGAAATTTTAGCCTTAAAAAAAGAATAGAACATGGAAAATCATAAATCTTCCTAAAGGAAAAAAAGCCAATTGGTTGCAAATGGATCTTCATCATTAAATACAACTCAGATTGAGGTATTAATTGTCATAAGGCCAGATCATCAGCTAAAAGGCTTACTCAAACCTATGAAATAGACTACCAACAAACATTTGCATCTGTTGCCAAATTCAATACAATCAAATACTGTTATCCTTGGCAACAAATTTGGATTGGCAATTTTATTAGTTGGACGTGAAGAATGCCTTTTTGAATAAGGATATTGAAGAGAAAGTTTACATGGAAATTCCTCCTAACTTTAATTCCTATGGTAGTTGGAATGAGGTATGCAAGTTGAATAAGTCCTTATATGGCCTTAAGTAATCCCTAAGGGCTTAGTTTGATAAGTTCACAAAAGTTGTAAAGAACTATGGCTATGTGCAAGGACAGATAAGTCATACACTCTTTTTGAAGTTTTCTTTTGAAGGGAAAGTCCCTTTCCTTATAGTATATGTTGATGATATCATTGTTATAGAAGACTTTGTGGATAAAATCAAGAGGTTAAAGGAAGCTCTTGCTTGAGAATTTGAAATATCTATCTTGAGGAATAGAGGTATCTTTTAGGAATGGAAATGGCAACATCAAAAATGGGAATTACATTTCTCAACAAAAATATACCTTAGATCTCTGTGAAGGAACTAGAATGCTTAGTTGCATACTAGTAAACACTCCTATGGAATCTATATACAAGCTTAGGCTTAAACAAGAAGGTACCTTTATTGACATCGGAAGGTATCATAGGCTGGTGGAGAAACTTATTTATTTCTCTCATATTAAATTGGGTATTAGCTTTCTTATAAGTGTGGTGAGCTAGTTTATGAACAAGCTAATAGAAAAGCATATAGAGGTGGTTTATGGGATTTTAAGATATTTGAAAATAACCCTTGGTAAAGGAATATATTTCCAAAAAAGTGAGAATAGTAGAGGAATGGAGGTCTTCAATGATACGAATTAGGCAGCTTTTGTTACTAACAAAAGATCCATTTCAAGATATTAAACCTTTGTTTAAGAAAACCTTATATCATAGAGAAGCAAAAAGCAAGCAATGGTAGCAAGAAGTAGTGTGGAAGTTGAATTTAGGGCTATTGCTTATGGGATATTGATGCCTCCCTAATTTTGGTAAGTGTAAGGTATATTTTATGATTGATTAAGGAGTCATTTGCCTCTTTTTTGATTGATTGTGTATAATTTTTATTCAATCAAAGTAAATAAATAAAATATAACATTTGCAGTATTTTTATTAGTTTTATACTTCATTTTATTTTGATTTTAATCTCAAGAGAAAGGTAAAGACTTGCTAGAAAGGAATAAAGAAAAAGAGAAAGCTAAAAGTCAAAAGTAAGCGATTTAAGTCTCCTTTCTATAGTAAGATGCCAGTTCATTGTAACGAGGATGCTAGTTCGCTATAGTGAGGTTGTGACTTATACAAAATCCAAGGTACTTCTAGCTATAGTGTAGGTTGTGGTGAGAACAGTAGGGGTCTAGAACTGACAAGCTCTTGCAATAGCAAAAGGTGCCTCTTGCTATAGCGATACTCATTACTAAAACACATAGCTTTGACTTTTAGGTTCAAAACGTGATGAGTAACGAGAGATTGGGGATTCAGAGCCTGGGGTAAGAACTTCTAAGGAGAAAAATGCACCAAGGAGCTAGGGTTTGAAGGCTAGGAGCTTGGATTGAAAATTGGAGGCCAAATAAATGCAATTTCACTGATTTTTTTGATATTCTTCATCTTTTCTTCCATAAACTCTTGTTTATTCGAATCTTTAGTTTTGTTTGCAATGTGTAAAGCCATGTGTGGCTGGATTTACTATATCCTAGGTTTACTTGAACTTATTGCCATGTAAAGGAGATTTTGTAAAGTTAAATTGGTTTGATTATTGATTTGAATGCTTATTCTGGTTATTATTATGCATTTGGGAGTTTGGCCACCTCTTTTCTGAATTTGGGGATTTGAGATTAGCTCTTGAGAAAATAAAATCTTAATAGATCAGTAAATTGAGCAACTTAGGTTTAGGTTATTCTAATTTGTTCTTAGGTATAGAAATATATCTAAGAACCTTAAGTGGCTTGAAAGAATTGAGCATAATTAACCTCATTAATCGTGAGAGAAATCTGCAATTAATTGGGATAGAAGTCCGAGTGGTTTGAGAGACACTTAGACTCACTTAATTTCCTTAACCCTCATATCAATAATTTAACTAATTAACTGAGCAACTCAATTCTTAGCAATTAGGGGATAGAAATCTAAGATGCTTGTTAGTGCTATTTCTTATTAGAACAATCCTACATTTAGTATTCTTTTAAGTTCATTTTTATTTTCTCACACTGGTATTTTGGTTATCTTACTTAAACAAAAGCAAATCTTCTTAGGCTTAATTGGATTTAAACCAATTCCCTGTGGGATGACCTTGATTCAATATACTACACAAGCAATTTGTAAGTTTGCAAAATCAATTATAAAAATAGTGGTTATCTGATATGTGAGGCTTTATGGCATAAAAGATTAATGAATGAATAAAGAATTCCTATGGCTAGACCCACAAAGATATTGTGTGATAATATGGCAATGATTAACATAGCTAAAAATCTAGTGTTCCATGATAAAATCAAGTATGTTGAGATTAATTGGCATTTCATCAAAGAGAAACTTGAAACTAGGACTTTTGAGTTGACTTACACTCTAACCCAGAGTTGTGGCTAACATCTTAACCAAGGCCTTACCATGAATAAAATTCAAAGGACTAATAAGCAAGTTGGACATGTTAGATATCTACTTTCCACCTTGAGAGAGAATATTGGAGATCATTGACACTTCATTATTATTTCTCATTAATTACCTTTATTTTCTCTAATTTGTTTCTTGATTATTAGCCTTCTATTTTATTAGCCTTTATTAGATTCAGTTTGAATTGTTTTGATTTGTTGCTGATTGTTTGCGATTGGATTGGAGATTTCTCTCATTTCCTACCCTATATATGTGCATTTTTTTTCAATAAAGTGCATAACAGAGTATTACTCTTAGCTCTAAAATTCCACACACACACACACACACATATGAAGGGCAAAAACATTCATCCATTCTTTTGTTACCCAGAAAAAGAATACAAAATTCAAGATTTGAATATGTTGTTATGTAATTGCTCCCAAAAAAGAAAAGAAAAGAAAAAAAAAAAAGCCAATGCGGTAGTACCCCCTTGATTTTGTTTGGTAGAAAAGCGTTGTGGTCAATTACGTGGATGCCAAGTGGAGGCCTGTATCTCCCTTGAACCACTACTTTCAATTAATTTATTTTTTTAAAAAACTAAATATACATTTGATCTCCTAATTTTATGAAAATTTCAATCTGGTTCTCTAGTTTAAAAATAAGCAATATTATCTTCCTATTTTTTTAAAACAATCCAATTTTATTTTTATGCTACATGTATGTCCAAAATTTAATATCAACTTTAATTATTTACTGACTTAGGCATTATATTTAAATGTAAGTTAATAGTATTGGATAAATAAATAATGCCAAAAGAATATATGACAAATGGATAAAATTGAATTATTTTAAAAAATAGGATGATAAAGTGAAACATGTTGAAAAAAAGAGAAAAACTGAACACAATTGGGAAATTAGAATATGAAATTTTATTCAATGAAAAGTTGCTATCAAAATGGAATAAATTTGTTCTAATTAATTTTAAAAAGATAATGATAAATGCCAAAGAAGGGAAAATAACCAAAAAAACATCGAAACTTGCCCCAGAAAAGAAAAAAAGATTGAGCTAAAAAACAATTTGAATGGGGTTATCTCAGAACAACGACAGGTTATGAAAGAGTTTTTTATTGATATAATAAGAAGTTATAACTTTTTAAAAATTGAGGTGCTGTTTATCAACCATAGTACTTTTTCAATGTCTTGCAACCAAATTAAAAAAAAATAGTACATTGAAGTCCCCAAAAAAAAATTATTTCGGGTTTAGATATTTTCATCCTTATTTCTCAAAGTTACTTGACTCTCACTCTCTCCCTTCCCTTGATCTGGCAGAGTCAGAATCATTGAGCACGTAAGAATCAGTACTTCATCTACTAGAGCTTTGTTCTCCCTGATCTTCTTTTCATTTTTGTTTTCTCCCTTGCTTTTGCCTGCAACATCCATCATTAATAAGACTTCTCATCCCTTTCTTCAAATTTTCACTTATTTTAATGTTTTTGCAATAATTTCATTCATCAATTTTTTTTTGCCACCATAATTTCATTTATCATTGGAAGACTCTTAATTGGTACTTCAGGTTGAATAGCATTTTAGTGGAGGTGTCACTCCTTTTGCCAAGATTTTCGCGCTGAATAACATAGAGACTTAACTCTGAAGTTATGACTAGTAATTGTGATCTCGTATGGTTAACTGTAAAGAATTTGGGTTGGATTATTCATAGAACTCTCAGACCTTGTTATTTAGCAATTTATCTTTAAAGAATAGTTGGTCACAGAACTGGGAAAAGTTTATGTCCATACGATACTATTCAATATTTTCCATATGCCATTTTACATACTTTTCTTATTTGACAAATGTCACTGTACTGATAAGCTTTCATCTAATTTATCTCTCTTCAGGAAGCATATTCTTCTCTGCCTGGGATTTTTGTTGTGAGTGAACTAAGTAACATTCATCCGCAAGGATTCTTCATTTCCTTGAATATCGTTATTATCCTGCAATGTCATAACATCTTCCTTTGGTCAATGCTGTGCTAAAAATATCTTGCTAAACAAAATATGACCTTTAGCTTGTGGTACTGCCTGATGTCTCATAGGCTTCCTGTTCAGGCTGCGATAACTGAAGTTGGGTCATTGGTTGTGGATCCTCTTCTGCACGTATACCATATGAAATGAATGCATTTCTGCTTGCTACAACCACATCTGTTGTGCCATAAACCTGACACATCAAGCGTCATTATTAACCAAGGTGAGATTTCTATTGTCAGTTTTGTCACATTTTATGGCCTAAGTGGACATCATTAAAGAGTCTCCTGTAAGTTTGGAGATGCAATATTAGTGAGTAATTAGCTGGGTACCTCATTGTATAGTTGCATGTTTTCTTGTTGAATAAGGTTTACCTTCTTACAGAGTTCCACATTTTCCTTATGGACAGCGTTGCCCTGTATTTAAGAAAGTTTAAAAGAGGCCAGTTCAATGAGAAAATTGGAGGCAACTTTTTTGAAGATTTACCACTCAGACAAACCTTTCTTTGCAGCTCCTGGATTTCTTCTGTTAGAATTTGTTCCTGCAGAATTTGACTAAGCTTGTTAGCTTTTGAGTTCTTAAAATGATCTCTGATGAGGTAAACCAGGCCAATCACATTTATTTTAAATACCAAATGAAGGAAATATTGCTGCTTAATATGAATCTTGAAGGTAGCTGACCTTTTTCAAGCGGACACCTCGAAGACTCATTTCCAGTTGATTCTCTAGATCTTGTAGGTTTTTGACACTTAAACCATAAAGCTGTTCTCCCATCAATTGTCTGTGTTCTCATACATAGCATAATGAGGTATGTAAAGTCATTCTCTTCATTCAATTATGTATTGCTATGCACTAGGGAAAGAAAAACTTGTTACTGTTTGGGATTTTATTACTTGATGTATCAGAGTAGCGTTTAATTGCAATTTGCATTTGGTAGCACTGTAGCAGAACTTTTATTCAATTCTGTCATTATGAGCATCTCAATCTAAAGTGCCTAAGCCAAATTCATAGATAGACAGAAGTAAAGTTGTTTAGCCAATCTACTTGTAGTTATATAAACGACTCTCAATTCTGAATTCTCTGATGATTTCCACTCAAATGTTTTCCAAGGGTGACATTGTAAAGAAGATTGTATATAAGCCTACGAGTTAAAATCTCGATTTCCCCTTACATGAATTTAGCAATAAAGTTCTATTGGGTCATACTGTTGGATAGCAAACTGTAGTGGTTATCTAATGGTATTGTGTCGTATATAATCAGCTGTATTGTTTTCCCCATCAAAGCAATTGAAACTAGTTTCAAGTTTATACAGCAGATGCATCTGTCTATTTCTTAGTTATTTTAAAATGGGGTTGAAAGAGTTATATATATATATATATATGTAAATCTGTTAAAAAGTATTATAATTTCTTTTCTGACTAATTTAGTTTAAGTGGAGTTGGTTGGACATATTGACAATGAAGTCTTGATAATTTATTTCACAGAAAATTTGTAGGATTCAATGCAGTCTGCTATGACACAGCCAACCTGCTGTAGTATGCTGATACCGTCATGTACACTGAAGTGCTTCCAGAACTTTGATTGTTCTATTTACTTAATAAAATTATGAAATTGTTAAATAAGTAAATAAATAAATAGAAAGGATTGTACCGATGGTTTTCTTGTAGATTTTGTAGTTGCTGCCTTAATATTTCTGCCTCCCTTTGCCAGAACTATCAAGTAACAAGTAAATTGATGCAAAATAAGTAGTACAATGGAAAATAAAAAAATGAAAGGAAATGAGGTTTATCATTTTGGCTAAATCCTGCCATATTGCTTCAATATGTAGGCTTAAAGTTTAAGCTAAACCAAGGTAAGTCTCTTTGATTTTCATCTCTTTTTTCATTTCCTTCTTTATTTTACTGCACTTCCCTTGCTTTTATTATTATATTGATCTATACTCTGCCTTTTTCTTTAATTTGATAATCATTTTGAATTCTCTTTTCCTTGAAGTTTATTTGCATTACAAGTCTCTCTTAATTTTTTGTACTACATACTTTTGCAAATTTCATTGTAAACTAGTCTTTCAATTGTTTTTTATTTTAAAAAAACAATTCACTATGCTCTTGGGTGCCTAGCTAGCCATTCCTAACAAGTGATATTAGAGCTTGGGCTCTTAATATAGAAGACTTAATAGTCTCAACAGTGAAATGGCTAGCCTTGGTGACAGGGTTTTGCTCGAAAGGTTTCCTATTAACAAATCTCCTGGTCTTAATAGTTAAAAATATACTTATTGAAAGTTTAGAATGAAACTTTTCTTTGAAGTTGTTGAGATTGACCTTTGGGAGATTATTGAAGTAGGCCTTTACATTTCCATCAAAATAAAGAAAGGCCAAGCAATTCCCAAACCCAAAAGTAAATGGAAAGATATAGATAAAAGAAGAGTCTTGCCTAATACTAAAGCTTAATTTATTCTTACTAGTGCATTGAGATGAGATGAATATTTTATACTTTATAATTGTATAAGTGCCGAAGAAATGTGGGAAGCCTTCTAAATTGTACATGAAAGAACTATTAATGTTAAATAAAATAGGATCAACACTCTCATATACCAATATGAAATGTTCAAAATGAAACAAGGCAAGTCTATTAAAGAAATGCAAACTATATTTACTTACATTGTTAGTCATTTGACAACTTTGGAAAGAATCTACCCATAAAAGGATGAAGTGTATAAGATCCTAAAATCTTTTTCCTTTGAGCAGTAGCCCAAAGTGATGGCAATTGAAGAAACTAAAGGCGCCTCTGTCCAATCAGTTGTTGCACTTTTTGGAAATGTCCAAGAATATGAAATCAAGCTTACTCAACTTCTTGAAGAATAGGAAAAAAAGAAGAAGGGTTTCTTTTCTTAAGGCTACTTCCTTCCATCATGCAGGGAGAAGAGGATTGTGATGACAACAATAGCACTTCTTTTGATGGTATAGAAATAAAAAAAGATAACTTTGGTCTCTTCATTAAAAAGTTAGAAAATTCTTCAATAATAAAGACAGGGAGGAAGAAGGCCTTCAAAAAGAAACCAAAATAGCACTAAGAAGCCACCGACTTGCTATGAGTGCAGAAAAATAAGGCATATAAAGTGGGAATGCCTTTAATATCTAAAGGAGTAAGAAAATGCTAAAAAGAAAAAGGACAAAGAGAAGAAAAATTCCTTCATTTCTTCAACATGGGGAGAAAGTGATTTAGAATTTGAGGGAGATGAAGAAACTAAGAAAGTAAATCTTTATCTTACAGCCAGAGATGAAGATGAGATAAATAATCTAAACTTTACAGTTTCTTGGTGTTACATGATAAGTTTTTGAAATTTACTAATTCATTTGCTCTCTTAAAGAAAAAGATTTCACTCTTAGAAAGTGAATTGAAGAATTTGAAAGAACAAAAAGTCCTTTTGAAAGAAACAAATTGATCTACTTTTAGAAAAGAAAATTGAATCCTTGGATTATGAAAACAAGTATTTGAAGGAAAATGCTACTCTTCCAAAGCAATCTGCTTCTTGTTGTGAATGTGAGAAACTAACTTTAGAAAAAGAAAATTTGACAAATATTGTTGTAAAATTCATGAAAGAAAGAGACAACTTAAATAGATTGATTGGAAAACAAAGATGTGTCTTTGACAAAGCTGGACTAATAGCCCATTTATTACATGCTTTTATTGTTGTCTAAAAGGTCATATTTCTTAAAATTGTTCTCTAAAAAGAAAAATAGATTTTTTGAAGCAAGAAAGTACAAGTTCCGAAAGAAACAACTAACATCCAAGGATCTAAGAAAGTTTGAGTATCTAAGAGCAAGGGCTAAATGTCTCTTGTAAGTTTGTTTGAAAGAAACTAGTGGAAAATGGTATTTAAATAGTGGTTACTCCAAGTACGTGACCAGAGACAAGTCTAAATTCCTCTCTTTTCAACTAAAGAATGGTGGAGGTGTGACGTTTAAAGGAGACAATAAAAACATGAAAGTCATTGGAATATATAAGGTTGGTAAGAATTCCCTTACTTATATTGATAATGTGTTATTAATTGAAGGTCTCAATGATAACTTATTTAGTATTAGCCAATTATGTAACAAATTTTTTACTCAAAAAGCTTAATTGTTGAAAATATAAATGATAAGCAAGTTAAACTTGTAGGTTATAGAATTAATAATGTCTGTGTTATTAATCTTGATAAAGAACTTGTTATTGATTCTACATGTCTTATTAGTGTTAATGATGATAGTTGACTTTGGCATAAGAGGCTTACACATGCTAGTATGAAAATATCTTAGATAAACTTACTAAAAAGGATCTTGTCATTGGTTCGCCTAAGATCAAATTTGGAAAAAAAAAAGACTTTGTAATGCTTGAAAAAAGGGTAAACAAGCCAAGGTTTTTGTTTTTGAATCTAAAGATATTATCTCTACCACTAGACCTTTGTAATTACTTTTTATGAATTTAGTTAGATCATCTAGAATAACAAGTCTTGGTGGAAATCTATATCCGCTTTTTGCTGTAGGTGACTATTAAATGCACATTGGCACTTTTTCTTGCTTACAAGAATTAAGCTTTCAGATATTTTTTAAAACTAGCTAAGTTAATTTAAAATGAACAAGGCATGACCATTGTGAAAAAAAGAAATGACCATAATGGGAAATTGGAATATATTGATTTTATACATTTTTTATATAAATGTCATTAAACATAATTTTTCAACTCTTATGACACCACAACAAAATAGTGTTGTTGAAAGAAAAAAAATAAAATAAAACTTTGGATGATATGGCAAGGCCTATGCTTAACAAAAGGAAACTTCCTAAGTATTTTTGGATGGACGTGATAAATACTACTTGTTATGTTATAATAGAGCCATAATTAGGCCCTTATTGGACAAAACCCTATGTAAATTACACAAAGAAAGGAAGCCTAATATTTCTTATTTTTCATGTGTTTAGGTACAAATTCTTTATACTCAACAATTATAAAAACAATTGGGGTAGATTTGATGT
This sequence comes from Erythrophleum ivorense, assembly GCA_026724425.1. NCBI lineage: Eukaryota > Viridiplantae > Streptophyta > Magnoliopsida > Fabales > Fabaceae > Erythrophleum > Erythrophleum ivorense. Next base: position 4,498,550 of record JAIUCV010000085.1, on the reverse strand, counting down.
AGAGTCTAATGAAGCAATCTTTCTAAGTCATTTTAGCACTAGTAAAGCCTATAGAGTTTAACAAAAGAACTATGGTTGTGGAAGAATCTATTCATATTACATAGATGAATCTAACCTTTTAAGCCTAGAAATGTATCTTGTAATGATGTTGTAGTTGCCTTAGAAAAGATGACCTCAGAGCAGGATTAAGACAAACAAGAGTCAAAGAAGGAAGTTAAAGCTAAAAGCTCCTAGAAAGATGATGAAATTCAAGGAAAGCAACCTAAAAAGGAAGTAAAATATCTTTCAAAAGAATGGAGACTTGTAAGAGATCATCCCATTGACCAAATTATACGTGATGTAACTTAAAAGGTAATAACTCAAAATTCTATTAGAAATATTTGTAATCACCTTACTTGTCTCTCTTAAGTTGAAATTAAAGACATTAGTGAAGCAATAATAAATGAATATTGGGTCTTAGCTATACAAGAAGAATTAATCAATTTGGAAGAATCTAAGTTTAGGAATTAATACCTAAACCCAATGATCATCCTATTATGGACACCAAATGGGATTTTAGGAATAAGCTCTTGATGAACTTGTTATATAGTAGTTAGAAATAAAGCTAGATTAGTAGGAAAAAGATATAAGCAAGAAGAAGGAATAGGCTATGATAAAACTTTTACTCTTGTAGTTAGATTAGAAGACATTCGTATGTTATTAGCATTTGCAATCATTAAGGATTTCAAACTCTATCAAATTGCTTTCCTTAATGGTTGTGTTATGGAAGAAGTTTATGTTGAATGACCACCTAGTTTTGAAAACCTTTCTTTACCTAATCATGTTTTCATATTGAAAAGTTCTTTATATTGTTTAAAATGAGTTCTTAAAGTTTGGTATGAAAGATTAAGCTCCTTTCTAGTTGAAATAGAATTTTTGAAGGAAAAGTGGGTACCACCTTATTCTTTTAAAAGAAAAATCATGACATTTTATTGTTCAAATATGATGATGACATTATTTTTGGTTTTAGGTTCTACCAACAAATCTTTATGTAAAGAGTATACTAAGATCATGTGAGGTGAATTTCAAATGTCTATGATAGGTGAACTTAACTTCTTCCTGGGTCTTCAAATCAAACAACAAAAAGATGGCATTTTGTCAGTCAAACCAGGCATGCCAAGGAGTTGCTTAAGACATTTGGAATGGAAAAAGCAAAACCAATTGCTACTCCTATAAAGTCATCAGCAAAACAAGACAAGGATGAAGATGGTAAACCCTTTGACATTGCTAGATATAAAGGTATGATTAACTTACTATTACATCTAATAGCAAGTAGACTATATATAATGTTTAGAGTGTGCGTGTATATATTCTTATTTTCAAACATGAGAATCTCATTTCACTGTTGTGAAAAAGATCTCTAGAAGTCTTGTTGACACTACTTAAATAGGATTATCATACCTTAAAAGTTTTACAAGTAACTTAATTGATTATTCTAATGCTAACTTTGCTAGAAGCAAAATTGATAGGAAAAATACTAGTGGAACATGCCAATATTTTGGAAATTCACTTGTGTCTTGGTTTAGTAAAAAGAAAAATAGTGTGACATTGCGAAATGTTGAAGTGGACTATATTACGACTAGGAGTTGTTGTACTTAAATTCTTCAAATGAAGTAACAACCTGAGTACTTTACCATATATCTTAAAAATATTTTTATTGGATGTGATAATTCTAGTGTTATTAATCTTATAAAGAATCCTATTATGTATTCATGCACTAAACACTTTAAGATTAGACATCATGTCATTAGAGACCATGTTCAAAAGAAAGATATCACTTTTAAGGTTATTCCCACTAATTTTCAACTTGTTGACATCTTTACAAACCACTTATAGATGAAAGATTTTGTTTTATAAGAAGGGAACTTGGAATGGTTAATCCTAATGAAATCTAAAATCTTATTATTTCCCTTATTTCAAATTTATCTTCTTTCCAATATCCTTATTAACTTAAGCATTAGTCTCTTTAGAATTTAGTTTCCAAGTCCTCATCATGCCTTATAGCAAATGCACTTACTTGAGGATTAAAATTGTATGAAGTATTGAAAAGAATGTGATGGACCAATTTGGAAGCATATTTTGAAATATAGAGTGATTCTTGATTAGATTGAGTGCTTAAAAATATTAAGGAAATAGGGGGTTTAAGGAAGCTTGAAATTAATGAAAATTGAGTTGCTTAACATCAGGATGCACAACAATTACTTACTCCTAATATTCAATTGATTGCTCCTATGAGAATTAAAGATGGAAACATTTTATTTTCCTCTGATTGTAAAGTAAAGGGCATTAGAAGGTCAGCCCAAATAGGGTTGCTAAAGAAGATCCCGTCAAAAGCATATATAATCAGTCTCTGGGTTCAATCCCTCAGGATGGGACGTTTGATCAAACAGCACCTCTGGACAGGCTGAAAGGCTCTACTGGTTGTGTTTATTCCATTGATTTGAAGTCTGCCACCGACAGGTGGCCACTTCGCATCATGGTTGAACTAACAAAGTATCTATTCGGTCAGTCGTTTGCTTCGGCTGCCGTAAATTCAGCTCTGGCAACAAATGCCTTTGAGGTTGGTTTTAGAAAAAGGAACCTTCCAGTTTGGGTTTCATTTGTTGCAGGTCAACCATTGGGTTATCACGCTTCCTGGCCTTTGTTTGCGTTTTCACATCATTTTGTGGTGTGGTGCGCGGCAGAACAGTGTTACTCAGATCTAAAGTTTACCCGGTATGCTCTTCTCGGTGACGATCTTGTGATCGCAGATGAGCGTGTCGCCCAGGTATACATGGAGTATTTGAAAAAAATACTTCATGTAGAAATATCCAAAGTTGATTGATCCTTTACAAGCAAATCTTTTTGAAAATTTATGGATCGACAGTCAATCAATCTTTCATATCAGTAATCACTTAAGCTAATAGACCAAATCTCTTTGTTCTATGCCCCAATAGTCAATTGGCATAAGAGATCAGTCAACCTGCCAAAACCTAATTAGCCCACTTAAAATGTTAGACCTCTATTTATAGTTCAAATTTTCTTTCTCTTAGCACATACACACACACATTCCTCTCTCTCTCTCACCCTCAAGCCATTTTCAACCAAATGCTAGCTTTTTTCTTCAATTTCTTCCATTAATCTCCTTGCATTTGGACAAAAATATCTTTAAGAGCATGCCTCTCTTGTTGTGGATGGAGTTTTCTTGGTTCTAAGTGTATCTTGGCATATTAGTTAGGTTTTTCATTTAAAGCTATGTTCTTTATTTACTTTTCTCAAAATGACTGCTGAGGAAATCCTAAGGAAGCTAGAACCAAGAATCATACCATGGATTGATCTTTTTTGGGCTACACACCTTTCTTCTTCAATTAAAACCAAGAAAAGAGGTATGCGAATTTATTTCAAGAGAAAGAGGTCGTGCAATGTAGATTTGTGGATTTATATTTCTTTGAATATGAAGAGCTTGAGATTTTAGATCATTTCTAAGTCATGAATCTTGAAATTTTTTTAATCTTTAAAAATAGATTGGAGTTCTAAAAGGGTGAAGCCTTTTTACACTAATCTAACTTAAGACAGGAATCATAACACTATCTCTACTGAGGTTAAGGGTAAACGTATTATTTTGGATCAAGATACTATTGCTCAAACCTTGCAATTACTTAAGCATGAAGGACATATGTTCATTGATAATCCTTACTCATTGAAAAGTGTCCTACCTAGGATGTTGCTATAGCAAGGCTATTTGATGAAGATATATTTGAATCAAATCCCCAATCACATTTTGTTAGTTATCCATGGAAAATAGGTTGTTACACTATGTGGTTTCTTGTTGCATATTTAATGAATCTAAAAATTTGTCATACGTTAGTAATCCTGAATTATTTGCCATGTACTACAGTATGAGAACAAACCATTTCAGTCCCTTATTTGTTTATGTAAAGAATGATAGGGCCTATGAACAAAGAATCCTTTCCTTTGCTATATGGGTAAATCCTAATTGCCATCTTCAATTCCATGGTATTGATTATTTTAAGGATGATGTGGTGTCCCCTTATGAGATTGGGCATAATCTTTTTTGGATGCACTTTATAAAGCACAAAAGGTAGTAGACTAGAAAGGAAGGAAGGCTTGAGCAAACACCTAGATTGGCACACATATTAAGGATCAATTTGCTTTTACATCCCTTACCCCTCAAGTTTGGGATATCATTTCAGAGCCCATCATCTTAGTGGAACTTTGGGCCATAAACACCAAGTTTAACTCTACAAAAAACATAATGAATGAAATACTTAATTGTGTGAAGAAATTAAAGCAAGCTAATAATAAGACTTAAACTCTTAACTCCTTGTTTACTCTAACTTTTTAGTTAGTTTAGTTAAATCTTTACTCTTGTTTAGCTCCTTGTTGTCCCCATTCCCTTTTTGTGATGATAAAGAGGAAGAAATGGTACTAGCCCCTGAGTATTTTGGTTTAGCTTAATATTTTGCTCTATGATAAACCCTTGGGTGTTAGATAAATTGGTGGTGGTACTCTTTTGATTAACTCAATTTTATCTTGGTGTGATACTCATTTAATTCATTCAATATTGTCTTGGTTATATTTCTTATTTATTGGAAGAGTGCTTAGTAGACTATGTTACATATGATTTATCTTTAGGCACTTTCTAAAAGGGAGCCTTTATGAAGAATATATTGACTTGGCTAACAAAATTTTCATGAATGCTTAATATTTTGCAAAAGTGTTTATCATTATCAAAAGGAAGGATTGTTGACCCCATTGCTTCATAAATTTTAGAAGTTTAGTGATAACAAATCTCTAGAATAATTTTTCAAGAAATCAACTAAGTCTAGGTTCATATACTTTACAAATAACATCAAATTAGAATTGTGTAAGACTTAGGACATTTTGTAAAAGGATTTAAGGAATTTACAACCCTAAAAATTGTGTTTTAAAATCTCATTTGAAATTATCTTAAAGTTTTTTGAGTTTTAGATAAAATAAGAGCGGTTTGGAGACTTTTGGAAGGTCCCTAGTAGACTAGGCTTTGGCATTAGTTGATTGGCTAAGCTTTAAGTGGCACTAGGTGCACCTTGAGCATGACCAACCAACTAACCATGCTCTGGTAGTTGACTTAGATGCTTTTGGGTGGCACTTGATTGTGACTAGTTAACTAGCCATGCATTAATTGTCAACTAGCCAACCTCTTTGTGGTACATAGAGCATATTATGTATTCTAGATTGATTGGCTTTCTTCAACAATTGACTTCCTTGTCTCATTCTTTCCTTCATTTTTCAAAAATTTAAATTTTCCAAGGGGAAGTCTAAAGGGAAGTATGTGGATTAGTTGACTATCAAGCTTTGTTAGTTGACTGGTGTTGTGTGGAAAAGCTTTGTATAGCTTTTAAATGGCTTTTTTCATAGCATTTGATCTCCCTTATTTTTAATAGTTCCATTGGGATTTGTGTTATGAATTATAGGTCATATTAACTCAAAATCATCAAAAAAGCTTGCTATATCCTAGTGTAATCATTTTGAGTTCTGAATCATCCTCTTCTCCTTCAAATTCAATGTCATTTGTAAATCTATTTTTTTGTGAGATTTTTTATTCCTTCTCTGTGGTGAGATTGAAAGGATTTAAGTGGGATTGGGTGAAAACCTATTGTAAAGGGAGGAGACCCTTAATTGAGTGACTCATTTGAGTTATTTGGTGTAATAACTTGTAAGTACTTATTAAAACTTTGTTATATAGTGAAAATTTCAAGATTATTTTTAGGTACTGAATGTAGGCTTAAGGTTTAAGTTGAACCAGGATATATATCTTGAGTTTCATCTCTCTTACCATTCTCTCTTTTTTTTTTTAAACTTTTTTTTACCACACATTACTTGCTTTTACTGTTATATTGATAAGTGCTTCATCTTTTTCTTTTGATAATCATCTTAAACTGTCTTTTACCTTAGGTTATCTTGCATTACAACTCTCTCCTAATTTTTTGGTACTATATAGTTTTGGACATTTCATTGTAGACCGGTCAATTTTTTTTTTTAACACCCGGTTCATCCTCCCTTTTAGGTACCTAGCTATTTCTAACACACACACACACACACACACACACACACATATATATATATAAGACTGGCATATATTTTTGCAACCCTTTGCTTTCAAAGACTGGGCAAGGGTATATCTTGTACCTTTCTCTCTTTTCCCTCTTTTTCCTACACTGAACTTCAGTTGTACATCGATCCGCAAGGACTGTTTGGGTAAACGTATGACTTTAATAGAGAATCAAGTGCAGGTAAATTGTGTCGCACTTTGGCATATGCATTGTTGGGATTTTTACTATTCATTCAATGAAAGATGTGTAACTTAATGCAATTATTCAACAATATCGTGAAGAAATGCACAAATAGTGATGCATTCCAAATTACTTTGCATGTGGCTGTCATTCATGGTAGAAAATGTATGGGACAATACTGGAGTATTTGACAAAGATTACCTTGACCTCTGATTCCGGATTCATCAGTCGTTGATGTTCCTCTTTGCAGGTGTTATATCTCTCAATCGCTGATTTCATGCTGATCACATAAAAAGTACTATCACAATTTTTTAATTTGTGTTACGAAATTGTAAGAAAGTACTATTGGACATGAAAAGTCTGTTACTAGAGAAGTTAATAAAACGTTGAAAACAAATACGGCAGATCACCCTAAAAGGATATATATATATATATATGTACGTACGTACTTCGTTTCCCTTAGGAAAATGTTCAATAATCTGTGTAGGCCATGTTTATGTCAACAAACGAAAATGAATTAAGTCTCCATATCACATTAGAAACTAAAAAGAAAACATTTATAAATATTCATCACATTATAATGTGTTAGTTAGATAGTTATCAGTGCATGTATAGCTCTCCATTTTGCAGTATTAGTTTTTCCAGGATCATTGACGTTCCAGCTCCAATTCAATGCCCAGACTATTCTCCTTGCGGTTAAGAATTGAATTTTAACCCACAGGGTTTTTCCTTCGGGTAGGGTGGGTGTATAGAAATATTGGGGACTACAATATCGGCATTCAGTGAGGAGGACCAGTACTTGACCATTCAGAGAACTACTCTTTGACTGTCGTCCCTCTGAACTCTAATAGCCCCATTTGTAAAATGTGGGACAAGAATGGAGTAGGATTTTTCATATTTGATTCTTGACAAGTACCTGAGTAACAGGTAAATGATTTTGATGATTCATGGTATGTATTCTAGATTCTAGACATAGAAGTTCCCCTAATCATTGACCAATAGAGTTTTAAATAATTTGTACGTGTGTTTGGATTGAAGAAAATAAAAATACATGAAACGAGGAGTGAACTTTTAATTCAGATTTTTTATTTATATTTAAGTAATTTTTTAATTTCTTTTTTCTTAATGCAAATTCCAAACATATTAAAAATATTAATTTAAAACTTTAAAAATTATTATGGCACACTTTAAATTTAACAGACTAGTTTAAAATCTTAATTAAAGTCAAAAAATAAAAATACGAAGTTAACCTTCATATGTGAAATTGCATGTGGAGGTGGACCCAACGAAAGCTTCAGAGGCAGTGCTTATTTCAAAATGCTAGAACTTTAAATGGAAGTTTTCTGCTTTTAAAATGACTTAAAGTGTTTCCTGATTTTTGTGAAGTATATATATAAATGAAAAAATGCTGAAAATATTTCGCATGCAAGGAAGTGATAATGAAATATATTTAAACGTAAGTATTTTTCCTAAAAAATCATTAAACAAAATTATTTTGACATTGTTTAAGTTCTAATCGTTACTTTTTAATTAATGCACATTAATCTCAAAATTCAATTTTTTTTCAAACATTACAAATTAAACACAATTTTGCACCCTCAAAAGTTTAGTACCAAATTTAAGATGTTAAATTTTCATTTTTTTATACGTGTTAAAAATTCAGTTTTACTACACCCTATATATATAGTATGTGGAAATGGCAATTTAGTTTAAAATTCTATTTCATTCCAGAGATTGAAATCATCTATCACAAAAATTTAAATAATTTGGAATCAACTCTCAACTGGGATGGTGGGAATCAGGGAATAACAATTTCTTAAACTTTGGGATGAAAATAAGAGGAATTGAAAATGAGCAAAACAACATCCACTAAGTATAGTCTAATGATGAGGAGATGGAGGTTAGTTTGCTAGAGTTTAAACTTCTTTTTGTCATGTAAAATTTCTTTTCCCTTAAAAAATGAAGAGTGAAGATCATCTTCTCCTTAAGGAATAAAGAGGACGGAGTGTGAATGTAGTAGCCATCATTTACTTATTACATCATCTGTCATATTTTTATCCTGAAGACGAAAATAAGATTTTCAAACTAAATTTTCACATTCTTTTAATTAATATTATTCTGCGAAAGGACCAATAATTCAATATCAAAAGTTATTTAGAACCTGTTGTTAATTAGCGTCTATTTTTTTCTCCATTGTAATTTTTTACCTTATTTTATTTTATTTTTTTAACTGGTATTGATCAAACAAACCAGTAGAAACTGACATATCAGTATCATCACCTTCGGCTTATTAACTCCTGCCATTGCCTCCGTACGTATTCACTTAATGTTACCATTGTCCCTCGTAGATTTTACAGTCATAAACTACTCATCCTTATTTCACTATCATACAATGGCAGGTCGCAATGAAGAAGCTTTGTGTAGTTCTAGAAGGCTAATTTACATATACACGATATAGTTATTTGACAAAAGTTGCATGCTTAAGTAGAAGCTAAAGGGTTATGCATGATCTACTGTCATATAATTGAAATTTCAAGTTGAGGAAGGGGCCGGGTATCTAAATGTTGATTGATGGCTAATCGTTATTATTAGGAATTAGGATTGAGTTATGTTCAATTATATTATACAAGGTTTTCAATATGCTAAAAGTAGTGGCGACAATACTTTAATTATGATGCACGTTGCCTTATATGATAATTCTAAATGGGTCTTACCTTAAAAAACGTAGTTCTAAATGGGACTTGAAAATAATCTTTTGGGACATGCTAGCTCTACCAGTGGTGGTGTTCTAACAGTTCCCAAAATCCTATACAATTGTGTACAGCTTGACAAGGGCTAGCTAAAAGCATGCGGCATGGCACTATATTAAATTGATAACCAGCTACATAAGTATGTCAAGACTGGAAATTTTGAACTATTCGTGCTTTATGAAATTTTTCTAAAATTGGGAAAAAAAAATCTTGATGGACGTCAAAGACCATACTAGACAAGAGGTCTCTAAGATGATTAATTAATCAAAATTTAGCAGGAAGATTTTATAACCGAGATACAGATAAGAGAGATCACAGAGCTTTCTTTTGATTTTTTTTTTGGAAGAATTATAAAAAAGGACTTAGAAATGAAGAAATTTATTTTAAAGGATTTGTTATTATTGAGTTCAATTGTTTTGTGTTAAAATCAGTGCTAATCAATCCTAAAAAAATGATAACAGGTCTCTTTGAGTAAGTTTTTTTTAAAACTTTGGGTCCTTAAACATAATTTTTTATTTTTTCTTTTGGTGGTATTATAATTTCTGGCAAATTGGAATTTAAGAGTATATGTGTTTGAATAAAAAAAAAAATTAGAAAAAAAAATTAACTTAAAAATTTTTAATTAAATTTAAATATATATTTCGATCTTTAGAATAAGTCTGGGTGTAGGAGAATAGATGATGATGAGAAGAAATATTGATTTAAATTTAAAAACAGTCTAAATAAAAAGTTTTTTTTTTCCCTCTTTCCATTTAGAACTTCAATTCTTCCCAGTCAAACATGCACTAATTCAAGCTTACACTAATGTATTTACTCGATACTAATTATGTTTGGGAACTATTCCCCCTCTCTTAGGACCATGTAAATGATGCAAAAATATGCGTGAGCATGGTTATCTGCTCAGAAAGTCCAAGACAACAAATTATGAACTTCATTAAATGACATATCAGATCATCAGTAATTCTAAACTTTGAAGCAACAGTTGAGTCGGGACTCAATTTATATTGCAGCCTGCTCTAGGATTGGGAGGATTGTCTTGGAAACAGAATAAAGATATCACCATACACTGTGCTATGAGCATGTAGACACACACACAAACACACAGACAGTGATATGATTGGTTTATGGTACGAGCATAGCAAATTAGCAGCTTCCAGAGAAACGAACCATTTAATAAGGGATAAATTGAGGTGAAGCAGTACAAACACAAAAATATCCATGCTAGTATTGAAAATTTATGATCAAATAATTAACCTGGTGCTGGCATATTCATGAAGCCTTCCTGTGCTGGAGAATATCACAAGTCCAACCTCTACATCACACAGAATTCCAAGCTCTTTCGCTTTCTTAATCAATCCCTTTCTCCTCTTTGAGAAAGTCACTTGCCTGCTTGCAGAATCGTCGATCCTTCGTATCACAATCTTCCCTCTTCCCATTCTTTGACACCTCTATGCACTTAGGGTTTCTGAAATAAAATTCTTCGATTTGTTAATAGAAATTAAAAATTCCAAGCTTAAATAATTAAAGAAAAATTCGTGTAACGATGAATTCTTACTGGGTAGAGCCAATTCCAAAACAACGGCACTAGCTTTTATATATAGATCAGTGGTTTTGGTGGTGCAAACATAATTTGTTGCCTTTCCATTTTCTGTCCCGCCGGACCTTTATAAGCAGAAAAGTAATTCTGGGATGAAAGGGAAGCTATTTGAGGGGAAGATTTATTAAATTAAATTAATGATTTAGTTCTTCAATAATCACTCCCCATTAATTTAGTTTTTTAAAAATAAAAATTTTTAATTTAATTCTTAAAAATAATTTTTTTTCTTACTTTAACCCTTAAAAAAATAAAGTCTCTCGATTTGACTTTAAAATATTACTATTTTTGTATCAAGTGATTATTAACTATTGATATGTAAATTTATCCACATGTTTTAACCTTCAAAACACTGTTTTTTTTGTATCAGAGATAGATTTTAACAGAGAGCTATGAACGTTTTACAAAGAAATTATTTTGACCAAAAGGCTAAATTAAGAAGAAATTATTGTTTTAGAAACTAAATTAATAAAATTTATTTTTAAATAATTAAAATGAGAGAATAATAATTTTTAAGATTTAATTATTGATTTATTTAAATTATTACTATAATAAATTTTATTTTTAAAAAATAACTGTAAAGACTGTAGTACTGTACTTTCTAATTGAATTACTCAACGATCGAGGAAGAATATCATATTACTTTTAATAATTGAGCATTTTTATGGCGCCTTCAGTCGTATAGGTCTCTGACACGTTATACCAGTATAACTGTACTAATACACATTAAATTTTTTGTTCAAACATTGAATATGGAAAAACATTACATTTAAAAATCTAAGATTTATAAAATTTATAATAAAAATCTTAAAAATTAAAATTATTAATAGATTTTAAGAAATTTATTGATAAAATTCAAAAAAATTACTATTAAATTACTTAAATTGTAATTTTTTTTAAAATTTTAATAATAATTTTCTGAAAACCTTATAGTAAGTTTTAGTAATTTTGATCATTGGGAGTAATTTTAATTTTTTAAAATTTTTATTATAAATTTTACCAAAATCTAAATTCTTGAATGTAATTTTTCTTTAAATATATGTCTCCATATACTTCTCCATTTTAATTAATTAATTATACTAATATGTATTATATGTATATTTAGGTGGAGAATCTTCTTATATATACTAGAATAACTTGCACTTAGTAACATATATACATGTGTGTGTATATATATTTAAAAAAAATTATAGTTTAGAACTTCAAGTGAAAATAATATTAAAAGTCCTTAAATGTTGAAATTATTAAGAATCTTAGGATAAAAAATTTTAATTTAGAGTTTTAAATTGTAATTTTTTTGTTCAATTTAAATTTTAAATTCTTTAATCCTTTAAAATAATTGTAGAATTTAAGATTCTTAATATAATATCTTTAACTTCGATCCGACTCAAAATTTTCCTTTCATATATAGGCATGAATCTAGTAAAACTTTATCTCAGGATATATTAACAGTCATTACATAATATTTTACTTTTCAAATTAAATACATACTTACTAGTGTTTTCAAATCGAAAATCTTATAACAATGCAGCCAACTCAAGTTATGGCGGATAATATATTTATGATGCCAGTCACCATATTGTTATTTCTCTTTAATTTGCTGATCTATGACAGACTAGTGTAAATTGTTTGCTGATCTATATATACAGTTGATTTCGTTTCTCTCTATTTGCATAATATCAATTTAAGCAGTTTAATCCGAAGGGTGCTGCTACTATCTTTAACATGTAAAAGTTTTATAAGCACTCGTCAGATTCTGACAGGAGAAATTTTTAATTGCATTCTTTGTACAGCCAAGAAGTGTATGTTAATAAATTCTACCACTTATAATACCCACTTTAATAACTTCTTATTGGCTCACTATTTGTATAGGCAGGGGTAATCTCCTAAAAGTTTTTCCTGTGACTAACATGGAATCCCATCCGCCAATCGAGGGAAGCCTTGGCACGCCGGTATCGAGCTGAGGCCAATTCTAAACAAAGAATCCGTACCCCATAAAGGCTTAAGTACCGGGAGACCCCCAATATCATATATACTTGAAAGTAACTCTGCAAAAGTATGCATGATTTGGTTGCATTATAATATTATAGTGGGCCAGCTGAGGTGCAAGTGGCCAAATATAAAGTTTAGGCGACTGTCTCTGAATCCAACTATCTATTGGCTAAACCCATGTGAACAAGATTTCTTAGGCCAATTAGATTCTACTTTACAGGAATTTAACTTATAAGACGGCACTCTTGAACTAAATTAACACAATACTGCATTAATTAGTCTAAATTTGGGGCTTACATCAAGGACCATCGCCAGGTGTCAATGATCAGTAAATCATAAATGTGCAGAAACCAAGCAAGATAGATTTTGCGTCCAGTCCCAATTTAGTTTATTATTCCAACTACGGAAAATGATGCCTTTACTGGGTCATTGTGCCAAGATATTGATAATTATTTTTCAGTTTGTGATGGAAAATAGTGGTTTAAACTTTAAAAGTAATGAAAGTAGCACATGAACTTGATCATTATTACTCCCCCATCAAGTTTATAGCACAGAGGGAAAGAAGGCATGGCTTTTTCTTGGAAGTAGGAGATGTATGTCCCTTGTGAATTATGCTTCTCAGGGTTGATCAGCACATCAGCGTACGCAGTGTTTCTCAATATTTAGTTAACTGCGCATGACTTCGTTGAAGTAGAAGATTAAGCCGCTTCCTTATTTGCCTCTAACACCAAAATCTAACATATGGTGATCGCTAGGGTTGGTCTCTGCATATTCAATCTAAGACTTGGCACAAATTGAACTAGGTCTTCTCTGCAATTAATTGATAAAGAAAGATTATATACAAAAAGAGATGGTAGCTTTATAAATCCTTGTTTTGTGTATACAATATTATTTTTATTCTAAAATTAACGGAGATATTAAAATTAGTTAACTTACTTTTTAAAGACAAATTTATCTTTTTAAGAAACACAGTTTAATGTTTTAGGGTTTATTTTTTAGTGTTTAGATTTTTTTGGGTTTTATGAGCTTAGGGTACTAGGATATTTGGGGGCTTAGGATTTTAGGAGGTTTTATTGCTTAGGTTTAAGGGTCTAAACTTAATTTTAGGTTTAGGTTTTAGAAGTTTAAATTATTAAGGTTAATTTGTGGTTTAAGGGTTTTGATTTATTGGGGTTGGGATTCACATTTAAGGTTTTATATAGATTTTTTTTTTTGGATTGTGGGGCCGGGGGGGTTTACAGCTACGGTTTTAATTTTTATGATTTAGGAGTATATGTTTTTGGGGTTAGGGTTTAAGTTTTAAAAATTTAAGCTTTAGGGTTTTAATAGTAATTATGTCATATTTATGAAGGACCTTTTGTAATATATATATATATATATATATATAGCATCATTACTCGGTTTATTTCAACTACAGGTCTACAAACAGAATCTCTTTTTGTTATAAATTTGTTAGTAATCTTATACCTTTACTAGACCATATGCTGATAACAAGTTGTTGCCTACTTTTTCACTTATTCTTTTTAATAAAGCAAATTCATCATGGATATGGTTTCCATACAACATATTTTTTGGTTAATAAGATTCTCAATAATGTACATTGTACATAAGGATAAGAGAGACAAATAGAATCATCCACTTCTTATGGTGGAGAATATAATCAATATTAAAGTACATCTATAATACTGATTTTCGCCATCATTTTATTAATGGGAGTAGAACTAAAGTATTTTTTATGATTATCCTTTTGAAAAGAAATTTAAAATATAAGGTCAATTAATTTAGAGTTCCAAACTTGCTGTTGACCAACCTGAAAGGACACACTACACAAGCCTAAATTGTACATTTACAAGGTTTTGCTTTCCTCTCTGAGCTTTTCAGTTTTCAAGTTGAATGACCATGAAAAAAGAGCCTTCTTTTAATCTTATTAATTATACAGGAAATTCAATAACTTTAAGTGAAGAGATCGTAAATATTTACAACAAAAATAACTAGACACAAATCCAGTGCCATGGAAAGCTTTAGGCCAGATAAGTGGTTGTTTTAGGCCCCATAATTTACTAGGCCTCTAATATATATATATATATATATATAAGTATCATCAATGTCTTGTATATTTGCCAAGGCCCATGTATACACGCTATCTCATGTTTGCTTGGTATATCCCATAGGAAAAAGAAAAAAAAAGGGATGATGATAGAAAAGCTTCTCATCTCCTCCAATGACCAATAATATTAAAAGGTTTCATAATGACATTAAAAGTTATTTCACAGAGTCAAAGATTTTTTTTTCTTTTCGAAGAAAAACAAATAAGCAATCAAAGTTTCTAACGTCTCTAGCCTTTAGTCTTATTAATTCTCATTCCTCATATTTCCTTTCTGGCTTTTCAATTTCTTCTCATCGCATCTTATCTCTGAATCTTATTCTCTTATTTCTTCTCACTTTGTTTAATTTCATCACTTCACTTTTGTCTTTTCTTTGAAAAATATTACAATTGCTCATTTGCTCCCAGCTTACAATACAGCAATAGATGCCCCTTTCGTCCTTCATCATTTCATCAAGGTATTATTTAATACTTAAATACTTTATGCCTAAGAATGATGCCCTTTTTTTTGGCTTCATATGTTCATTTCCTTTTTTTTTTTTTGGCCCAAGGTATTGTTTCCATCAAATTGTCTCCCAATTTCAAATCATTGGTTGAAGCTACAAAATAAAGAGAGGTGAAATCTTTCTTTTCTTTTCTCTTCTTTTCTTTTCTTTTTCTTTTTTTGCTTTATTTTGAAATTTTAAATCTAAATTTGAGGTGTTTTCCCCTTTTCTCATAGAATTGCTATTTTTGCAATTGATATTTTACATATATATTTTTTGTGCTGCTTTTTTTTTTTACTTTTATTATTTGTATGAATAGAAAATGTTATAAAGTATGAATCTGGTTTTGAAAAATTGAAGAAAAAGAGAAAACTTGAAAAATTAATTCAATCTCAACATGGTGCTCTTGATAAATTTGTTACTATTCATAATAATAAGGATGTAATAAAAAGTGTAGTTGAGCAATCACTCGCAGATGACACTAAAAAAATGATGGAACAGTCACCCATAAATGATGTTAAAAACAACAATAGTTCTCATTTCTATCAAGAACAAGAAGATGATGCAAATTTAAACAAAGATAATTTATTTGAAGAGAATAATATTAAGCATAACAGTACATCAAGTGAAGTTCCTAAAAATATTTATGATCTTAGACATTGGAAAAACATTGATGAAAAGTTTAGTGATTTAATGGTAGAAAATGGTCCAATCAAATATGATAATTTACAATTTCCAAAAGATGAAAATAATAGACATTTTTCTTCATTTTTTTACCAATGAATATTGCCAAATGGAGAAAAATATGATAGAAAATGGCTAGTTTATTCAAGAGATTTAGATAGATTTTATTGTTTTTGTTGCAAATTGTTTTGTTCAAAAAGTAGTGTTAATCAACTAGTTAATGAGGGGACTAAAGATTAGAGAAAACTTGATTCTAAACTTAAAAGTCATGAAATAAGTCATGAACATATCGCTAATATGGCTAAATAAATTGAAATAGAAACAAGATTGAGAAGAAAAAAGACAATTGATAAAAATATACAAGAACAAAATTAGGAATATTGGAAAAAGGTCTTACTTAGAATTATAGCTATATTCAAACATCTTTCTATACAAAATCTTGCCTTTTGTGGGACAAATGAGAAGATATATGAAAAAAATAATGGGAACTTTTTGAATTTGATTGAGATGCTTGTAGAATTTGATCCATTTATGCAAGAGCATGTTCGATGCATAAAAAATAATGAACTTTGTGCACATTACTTAAGTAATACTATACAAAATGAACTTATAGATTTGTTAGCTTTTCATATAAAAAATATAATAATAAAAAAGTTAAAGAAGCAAAATATTTTTATGTTATTCTTGATTGTACTCTTGATGTAAGTCATCAAGAACAAATGACTCTTATTTTGAAATGTGTTGATATTTTGAGTTCTCTAATAAAAATAGAAGAATACTTTGTAAAATTTTTATAGGTTGATGATACATCTGGAAAAAGGCCTTTTTAATGAACTTATTAATGTATTGAATAAATATAGGCTTGATATTAATGATATAAGGGGACAAGGTTATGATCATAGATCGAACATGAAAGGTAAAAATCAAGGAGTACAAAAAAGATTATTGGATATAAATCCTAGAGCATTTTATACATCATGTGGATGTCATAATTTGAATCTAGTTTTATGTGATATTGCCAATTCATCTCCTAGAGCTATTTCTTGTTTTGGAGTTCTACAATGCATCTATTCTTTATTTTCTTCTTCCACCAAAAGATGGAAAATCTTGCAAGAAAGTGTACCTAAATTTTCTGTTAAATCACTATCTCAAACTCGATAGGAAAGTAGAATGGAAAGTGTCAAAGCAATAAAGTTTCAAGCACCAAATATAATAGATGCTTTGATTAAATTATCAAAATGTAGTGAAGATCCTAAAATAAAAAGTGAAGCCATGTGTTTAGCAACTTATAAGATTGAGAATTTTGAATTTTTATTAGGAATGAATATTTGGTATGATATATTGTTTGTTATTAATTTTGTTAGTAAGACTCTACAATCTAAAGATATGCATATAGATATTGCTATAGATAATTTAAGGGACCTTATTACTTATTTGAAAAATTATAGGGAAAATGGTTTTGCATCTACTTTGGACTCTACAAAAAAAAAAAGGCTATTGAAATGGATAGAGAGTTTAAATTTCGTGAAAAGCGAATAATCCATAGAAAAAAAACATTTTGATAAACATGTTGATGATGAGATAACACATTCAGTTGAAGTTTCTTTTTCATATTGAATATTTTCTATACATAGTAGATCAATCTATTTCTTCTATTGAGAGTCGATTTGAACAATTTTTAGAATATGAAACTATTTTTGGTTTTTTATTTGAATCCAAACAATTTAAAACTTTGGAAAAGGATGAATTGAAAAAAATATTGTATTAATCTTGAAATATTTCTAAGTTTTAGTGAACACTCTAATATTGATAGTTTTGATTTATTTTCAAAATTGAAAGTATTGAGGAAATATTAATAGAAGAAATTAATACACCGATATAAGTGTTAAACTATATCAAAAGATTATATTCTTTTCCAAATACATGTATTGCTTATAGAATATTATTAACAATACATGTAATGGTTGCTATTGCTGAAAGAAGTTTTTCAAAATTAAATTATTTAAATCCTATTTAAGATCAACTATGTTAGAATGGATTAGCCTTATTATCAATTGAAAATGAAATATTAGAATTACTTGATTATAGCACTTTGATAAGTGATTTTGCTACTCAAAAAATAAGAAGAGTAATATAAAAATTGATGAGTTACATTAGGCCTCTTTAATAATTTTGCTTAGAGCCCTAAAATTTCTAGACACGGCCCTATGCAAATCCACCTAATCCTGAGAACACAATCTCGAATTCTCATGCTTTCAAAAAGATGTTTACTAGATAGAAAGACAGAATTAAAAAAGAAAAGGGAAAAAGCTTTCTTAGTTCCTATAAATTCATTGAACGCTTAGCCAATACTTTGATTAAGGATGACAGACCCACATTTTGCAGATTATGTATATATAAAAAAATGTTTATATGTATAATATTATTTTTAAAAAATCTTTTAAATTTCTCCTTTTAAAATTTTTATCTACCACTTTTAATGTTTTTAAAGTTTTAAATATATTTTTTTAAAAAAATATATCTACTTATTATATTAATTATAAAAGTAAATTTTATAAAATAAATAAAATATAACAAAACTTCTCCAAAACACTTATTATCTCCATTATCCAAAAATGACTAATCATATGCTTTCTATTATCTAATTCTCACTCTTTCACAAAATTCTTTCATTTTTTATTTCTTTAACCATACTTTCTTTTTATTGTAAGAATATGACTTCATAATAAAATGATAGATGACTCTCTTACAATAATTTGATTGTTTATATTAAGAAAGAGATTGCAAAGAATTTCAATATAAAGGAGGTATTATACACAAATTCTATTCAATTAAAAATCACTTTTATTATATACTTTCTTTATATTAAAATAGTTATATTTATTTTGATATTATTATATTTCTCTATTTTTTTAGTGTTATGAGTCTATGTTTTTAATTTAGTAAATTTTATTGTTATATTAATGTAAAAGATATTCAAAGTTTCATTTTTAGTAATTATTAATATTTTTATTAAGTATAATTTTCACTCCTTACAATTTGTTTTGGTTTCGTCCCTATGTTGATAACTAGATTCCTTGAATTGTGACTTAACCTAAGTTGTTGGATTCAATTGTGATGTCAAATCCCTTTCCAAACACACGCTTTCTATTTTTTTTAGCATAAATTACATTTAATATAATTTTTATTTGATTAAAAGTATTATTTTGCTACGTTTGAAGTGTGAGATGGCAATAACAAAAAATAACAGCTTAAAAAAGAGAGAGGGAGTGATATTACTTAAAGAAATATTACAATAAGAGTGTTATAATTAGAAAGTTAAGTGATGCAAAAGAAATGTTAACTATGAATGACCATGTTTTGTAAAATGCCGTAAGGAGTCCTATTTATACTAAGGTAAAAGGTGAAGCTTTGTGATAGTAGGTTTTGGGCTTTAGTAACGCCAATTGGGTTATCTTTAGGCCTCTGAGGACTTAAGGCCTACATGATACTTATAACACTTACCTTCAAGTTTGCTAGCAAGGTTACGAGCTAGGTGGACTTAAAAGAAGTGTTTGAAAATTTGTAGACTTTTTTCCTTTTTCTCTCTTTTCTTGTTTTTTGGGTTATCAAAGGTTGATCTTTCTTTGATGTTACCTAAAGTGATGGATGCTATAAACACTTGGACCATAGGGATTTCTTGTCTATTCAACACTAAGGAAAAGGTCCTTAGTGTCACATCTTCATAGTTGAATGACTTGAGGCAACACAATCTAATTATTAGGCCTTGTTGTGCTCTTTAAGGCATAATCCTTCCTAGTGAGTGTCTATTCAAAAGACTATTTAAATTTCTTTTGATATTTTATAATCATGCCATGTAGGAAAACACGTGTTTGCACATTGAATGCTTTGGTTGCCTTGTTCATGTTGGCCCTTGCAAAAGGCTATTTGTTCTCCGTTGAAATCTCATTTGTAATATAGATGCTTCTTCTAGTTATAATGTTTATTGACCTTTTAGCCCTTGCTCTTTTTGCCTTTATAAAGTTGTAAGATGGCTTTCTTCATTGTGCATTTCTTTTAGATAGAGTTGGCCCTTCTTGATCCAAGGAAGTTGTAGGGGCATTCAAG
The DNA here is from genome assembly GCA_026724425.1 of Erythrophleum ivorense. Classification (NCBI taxonomy): domain Eukaryota; kingdom Viridiplantae; phylum Streptophyta; class Magnoliopsida; order Fabales; family Fabaceae; genus Erythrophleum; species Erythrophleum ivorense. The sequence goes on along the minus strand of JAIUCV010000085.1, from coordinate 4,478,520 downwards.
GGCAAAGCCTCAAGTCCATTATAAGTTAATGAAATCTTCAAAGAGATGCATTTCCATATGCATAGATGCCTGATCTACTATTGCATGGGTGGGTTTGTGAATGTTGTAGGATAAATTTTAAATCGATAAGCTCTTATTAAGCCATAGAAAAAAAAAGGAAGATAAAGCGCAGATCAAATGTCTTTATTATATATGGCTAATGTGTTGATGAAGTCTATAACACCATCATTGCTAGCTCAAACTCATCATCCCTTACATGCCCATGTGAGATATAGTAAGAATAAAGTGAGAACTTCCATTGGATTCATACACTTTCTTACATTGCGTCATAGTTAAAAATTCATTTCGGTGTCACATGGACCGTGTGAGCTCATACTATGCGTCCTCATATTTAATTGCACCACACAACTCATTTCAATCCCAAAAACAAACTTTCAACCCATGGAAACCAAAAAGAGATAGGGAACATGTCTCTTCATTTTTGGCCAGACTTGGCCCCATTTCTAGGCAAACTTTGGAAAATCAAAACTAAATCTAAAAAAATTGAAAACATACACTCTTGATCATTATGGAAAGATTAGGATGTCTACTTCATAATAAAAATATATAGAAGTCTTAAAATCCCACACACAAAGCGTTTGACATGTGAAATCATCTGGAGGTCGGATTGGGTCCTGATGCTGTCACAGTTTACTGATATGAACTTAAAAAATATCTAACTAATTCCAAAAAAATCCAATACATGCCAATGATACCACTATGCAAATCTATGGATGTTAAATAGAGAGAAAAAATATCTCCAGATCAGTTCATCAAGCCAAACTCTCAGAAATCAATGGAACAGTAATTTTGGTCAGGCAAGATGACTGATACTGGGCAGAAAATTCAAAATTCCATATCTTCCTCTCTAGACCTCCAAATGAGTTGCTTCTAGTTGCTACAAGTCACTGTTATTGTCTAGTTTATGTCTATAAACTTTCGTAGCCATTGGACTACGTTTGCCTCTTGGATGACTTAATTACACAACTGACCAAATGAACAGTGCTTGTGCAAATCTGAAATTCTGATACCAACTTTGAAAAATCATAGAAAATTCCACAGACCTCCAAATGACCTAATCTTTGGCTTTCCAAAAATCTTTAGGCAAGATCTAGTCACATGCCAAATTTCAAGGCAAAAAGAGGTCATTTGGTCAGACTTTGAAATAAGGGGGCAAAGTGTCAATTTCTTTATTAAAAGAGGGCTCCAAGGGTTCAAATTTGCTTCTCCTACTCCTAAGGTTCTATGAGCACGTGGGAAAGTATCAACATAGGCTATTAAATATGGCTCAAATGTTTAACAACCCAGATTTGCAAAACTCACTCTCCCACACCAAAACATACACCATGTATATAATGCCAAGATCTTGCTATTTATACCAAAACTTGCTACATCATTCAAAATAGTTCTAATTCTCATACATATATGATAAATACATTCATTTACAAGTATTCATACGTGCTACATCAGGTACATGATTAGATTACATCTCTTAACTTAACTACAAAATGGTGACAACATGACTATTTCACAACTCCTTTGCCAATTTCCTAGCTTTAAGCTTGGTGGCTCCCATCTCTTGTCTCACTTAGTCCGCCTAGCATGTTAGGATAGTGGAAAGGGGGAGTGAGATTCAAAGAATCTCAATAACTCATCTCTCATTCAATCAGACATAAAGCATGCATTACTAGTCTCACACATGTATGCATGGGCATATTAGCATGTGAAATCATAAGAAAAGCATTTTCAACATTTGAGTAAGCCATACATAACATACAAAGGCTTATCAAGCAAGTGGATTAGCCTCACCCATTCACTTATGGATTTTGGACTTGCCTCACCTATTCTTTAAGAGGTTCTTAGACTCAACCTTACTCTTAGGAGTCAACCTCACTTTTGGGAGACTCTTTACTTTGTCTCAACCAACTTTAGGGTTCTTGGCTCATCCTCACCATGGCTAGAAGGTTGTTGGCTTTTCCATACTCAAGCAAATCAAAACAATCACATAAAACATCATTGAAATACATAAGGCATCATCATGCTAACATACTTTTCATGGTTTAAAACATACATACACACATGCAAGGCAATGTAAGCACACATCTATGCATGAGAGAAGGTGGAGAGAGCTACCTTATCGGCTAACACAAGCTTTCCCTTTCTATTTGTCTCTTCCCTTATTAATTTCATAATCACAACTAGATAGGAGTGCTTCTCTTGAGCCTAGACACACAAAGAGCATGGAATTACTCTCTTAACACTTTATTCATGAAGAAACTAGGGTTTCTCTCTCTAGAATTCCACTAACTCTCCTTCCTCTCTCAAGTTCTCAAGAAAGGAAAACAAAGAAGAAGAAGTGAAGATATATGAGTTTTAGTCTTCTTCAAGAGGGGTTTTCCACTCTCCCTCTTCTGAACCAAGCTCAAAACCCAACTAATTCAACAACCAAATCTATAGAAAGAGAGGGCAAAGAGAGAAGGACAACATGCTAAGAAGCAAAACCATGCAAATCTTACCTTTTTCTTATTCTTCCTTCCTTCTCTAGGTTTCTCTCTCTATCCACAGCTCTTTTCTCTCCTTTGGTCGAAGCTTAGGTCAGTTAAAAGAAGAGGAATGAATCTAGACTCTTTAAGACGTTAAATTCTCTTTTTTCACACTTTTCCGGACCTACCCTCGCTATAGCGAAGAATAATCCTCGCTATAGCGAAGAATAATCCTCGCTACGGCGAGCACGTATCAGTCCCAGACCCCTGTTTTTGCTATGGCGCGTGCTACAGCGAGTAACTCCATAATTTTTGTATGGGATGCCCGTACTCGCTATAACTAGAAACATTTTCACTATAGCGAAAAGGCACTCTCGCTATAGCTAGACCATTTCTCGCTATAGCGAACAGGTACATTCGCTATAGCTAGGTCATATCTCGTTATAGATAGCAGACTTAGAAAATTTTCAGCCTTTTAAAAAATTTTCAACTTTCTTTTTTTCTTCTTTTTTTCTCTCTTTTTATTTTCTGGCTGTTACATTTCCACCCTCCTTAAAAAAAATTTCGTCCTTGAAATTAAATAACATACCTCATGGGAAGCAATTCCACACCCAAGAAGGTAGAGATCATTTCTCTTACTCTTTTATCTTCTTGTTAATTGTTCTTTTCTTTCCCTTCTTCCTGACTCCATATGCTTTTCTCTCTAGTTTTGCCTGTTTAAGTTTTCTCTTAGCCAGGGAATTTTTTTCATTGCTAGTTCTTAAGAAGGGCTCTATTGCTATAAAATACTAGCTAGTTTTTTTTTCATAAGGGAAAGAAATTTCCAACTCTAGAGGCCTATCTTAGGAGAGCTTACTAATCATATAAGGTCAATGTTAACTCGTTTGCAGGATTAACGTTAGTGGACTCATTTACACATCTCGGGAGGTAACTTATTTCATATCACATCTCTCGTATCCTCTCTGAATGGCTTCTCATAACATCTTATCATATCTTTTCTGATCATTAGAGCTATAAGAGGTTTTTATCTGTCTTCTGTTTTGAAGTATATTGTTCATTGTTCATTTTTGCATTCTTTCTTACTAGCTCATTCCATGATTACGATTCACATTTCTTTCTATCACCAGCCTCGTATCACTATTGCTTACTGGGATCATAGCTCCTTTAAGGAGTTTCTGCTTTTAGTGATCCCAATTTCTTTGTTTATTACTATATCTGCCTTTGTTGGCTGGGACTTTTTCTCACTTTCTTTGCTCATTTATAGTGGCATTTTATAATCCTTCAATTCAATACTGATTGGCCTAACTTGTGTGTCTCATATTAGTACCGAAGAGCTACTATCACTGACTACTGTTGATTTTTATTGGGATGCTAGCTATTCTCATAGTTTTACTCACTGGAGATATACTGTATCACTTACCTTATATAAAATTGCACCTGACCCTTTCCTAAATACATAAGCTAGCATATGGGGATCTCTCTATCCCTTGATCAGGGCTACTATCTGCTAGGTAGTGGTTCATCTGGCTCTAACTTTGGAAAGCTAATTTCTTGCTTTCTTCATCCCATACATTATGCTCATCATTAAAGGGAGCTAGTTAGTGGTCTACCTATCTGAGGAAAGCCTTCAGGTCTCTATGGCAGCGGTTTACCAGACTCAGGAGGTCTATAGTCTTTGAGACAAAAGTTAGCTAAAAATGTACTGGTCTCTGAGACTAACTGCTTTGTAATCCTATCTCAGACTATCATCTCTACTAGAGATCTATCCTACTATGGCCAAAGCTCTCTGTAACTTTATGGGATCTACTATGACCCCTGGGTCTACTGCGACCTCTCAGAGCCCTGCTAGGATCTGTTGCAACCAGCTGTGATATGCTAGGATCTACTACGATCCATCTCTAGGAGACATCAAAGCCTAAGATTACTATATCTGACAGTACAACATATACTCACTAAGTTTGGTTACCATCGCTCATAATAGTTGAGGCTAAACTCAGAAGTACATCATGCTCTTTGTGCGCAGTGGGTTCTGTGTCATATGATTCTCTAGGATCCCATCATACTGATACTAGGGAGCATTTTAATTTTCACTCATCGGTTCTCATAGGATCCTCAAATTTCCACTTCAGCCTTTTTTTGCTTGGGCTTTCTTTTCTTACTCTCTTGACTTACTCACTTTACATATATTCATTCTAGCCCTCCTCTCATATCCTGCAGTTTCTAACTATGCCCACATTCTGCTTTTAAGTGCTTTGGCACTAGGGCATCTCATATATTAAGTGTGGTTAACATCTCTGGCAGGAGAAAGGCTATGCACTAGTCCCTTCCCATTTCATTTACATATACTATAAAGGACTCAGGCTATGCATACGGAATCTGAACATTTTCTATTGGGGATTCCTTTCTGCATGCTTTTCTCATTATTCTAATATTACCAGAATCCCTTTTACTTTTCCTTTATGGCTTATCTCATTTTTTTAACCAGGATACCCTTCAATTACTAGGGCACATTGGTGATTGATGCCATCGTTTGCTATGCACTCAAGTCACATTACTACTAGGTTGCCCAGACCCAATATCATGTAACCAGTGTTGCAAGCAAACCATAACCTCAAACACTAATACACAAGTGCCTCATGACTGAGCTCAAAGCCATTATTTCTTGTATACTACAAGTTTCCCAATAATCTAAAGTACCTCTCGTTTACCTTTTTTATCAGCCCTATTCTTGTAGAGTGCTCGGAAAGAGTAGGATTCTTCCTCTATGACTTCTCGGGATCTCTTTGCATTGCCTCGCTATTTTTCTTCGGGCGTTATCATACTAGAAAGGCGTCTATGCCAAGGACAAATGTACTTTCTTAAGTACTCGAGCACATTAATTGAATGTCTGTTCTTAATCTAATATATCCTCGGCTTGAATACTGTCATACCTCCTCTTTCTACCTTTCTTATCCTTTTACTTAGGTAAAAGGAGGCTTTACCACTGGCTGATTCTATTGCCAATTTAGGTTTCTTTATGCTCAAGAGCACCTGTATTTTCCCGGGTTCCTCTACTAATTTACTCTCTGTAACATCGAGGGGGTCTACCTTTTGTTCATACTCTTACTCTGCTCTTAGCTAGACCATCCCTTGGTATCCTAGGAATTTCACTCTATGGCATTCTCGGCTTACACTCTTTCTCTACATAATGCAAGACTCACCTTCTGAGGTGGTCCCTAACTTCCTCAAGCTTCCCTAAGGGTAAGGGTACTAAGGCACTAACTATTTATTTCGTCTTATTTCTATGTTTGGATCAGAGCTAGGCTTTTTCTCTAGTTAATCTCTTTAGCCTCATCCCTAGGAGCACAATATATTAATTTTAGGGTTCTACTGACCCAATCCAGGATGTGTACTCTCAATGTCTGGATTCTACCTTACTGAAACTGATGCTCTACTGGGTGCTCTAATCACTCATGTGCCTTAACTCTATATCATGCTCACATTAGGGAGCTCGTTTAACTAACTATTGAACCCCTATCTGTTTATCTTTCTGGGCTTAGTTTACTCATCTAATCATGATTAGAGCGAGGGCATCTTTTTTTTTATAACTAGTTTCTCAGCTCTTCCTCGCTTCCCTTATCATTATACCTTTATAATTCGAGGGGTCTATCTAGGGGGATTTACTAACCACTACTGGGTGGTTTTTCCCGACATGAGGATGTCTTATCTTTCCTTTTTCGATCCAGGGAGAACTCTCACTGAATCTTTCATTCACATATCTCACCGGGAATGATGCTACTAGTCATCTTCTTAGGCTTTAGCTTATGCTCAGCCTAAGCTAGTCATCTCATCGGACCTGTAGCTTACGAACTATCCTTATTCTTTTTTTAGGTCTCTGTTACTGGCTACTCATACGTACTTCTAGGTGTTACCTATGAGGTACACCTTCTTAGGTCACTCACTATATGCTTGACTGCTAGTAGCCTTATCTCACATTATTTCAAGGCTATACTAGTATTCTATCATTTAGTGTCTCACAGGGTAGCACCTTAGGTTAGAGTCAACGCCTTATAGGCGGGTCTCAACCACCTCATCCTCCCTGTGTCTAACTTTCTCTATGTTAAGCTCTTTTCTCATTTTCAACTACTAGGCCCACGGACTTTTACTACCTTTCCATAACTATTTACTACTCTTTTCTCTAGTTATACTAGGGGTTCCCGCTCTTTGTGGTTTGTCTAACCCCTTATCAACTCTTTTCTTAAGTTGGCCTAAATGTGACCAACAAGGCATTAGCTTCGGGTTTGCCCTAATTTTCCTATCTGAGTATTGGTCACGGCTAACTTTTTAATTGCCCGCAACGAGAAACTCTCTGGATTGTCTCGCTGCTTTTCTAGAATAATTGGCTGCGGCTAAGCAATTAATTGGCTGTGGCTAACGGCCTCCGATTGGCTTATTTTTTTCAGGGATTAGATCTTCATCTTTAGCTACCAACCTGAGCCTCACCGCCTCATCAAGCTAGAGGGTTCTACCTCTTACTTTGTTCATACATAACTACCTATCATTTTTGGGCAATCAAGCTTTAGGGTGTAGCTTGTAATTCAAACTCTTGGCCTGAGGGAATTAATCTTTCGGGCTCTAAAACTCATCTAGACATTTAGGTGTTGTGGCCAGGGGTGACTTTTTTTCTCACTTCCCTTCAACATTGGTCTTGTGCAACCACAGTCTCATCTCATACTGCGCTGCATTATTACTTATCTCTGTATTGAGCAGGACATCTCGGAATGGCCTGACTATGGCTACCAGGGAGAATTAGGCCTCACATACTCTCACTAGCAAGCATTTTTCTATCAACGAGATCATTTCTCATCATTTATGTCTAGGGCTTGCCACTGATCTCGGTAAGCTATCATATCTCATCAAGCTCTAACCGTCAGATCCCTTAGTTCCGCTCAAGCTTAGCTCTGCTCAAGCTACTCTAGAGGTCACCCTGTCTTGGTGTCCATTAACTATTCCAAGACCACCCTACAACTTACTCATCATGAATAAAACCACAAACTATACTTATACACCCAACATGTCTTATATACGACTTTACCTATTCATTTCAGCCTTTACATAGCCCAATTGTTACATCTTCAAGCCAAATCCAATCCAAACGATCCTGGAACTTTGCTCTAATACCAAAAATGTAACACCATCATTGCTAGCTCAAACCCATCATCCCTTACATGCTCATGTGAGATATAGTAAGAATAAAGTGCGAACTTTCATTGGATTCATACACTTTCTTAGATTGCGTCATGGTTAAAAATTCATTTTGGTGTCACATGGACCGTGTGAGCTCATGCTATGCATCCTCATATTTAATTGCACCATACAACTCATTTCAATCCCAAAAACACACTTTCAACCAATGGAAACTAAAAAGAAATAGGGAACATGTCTCTTCATTTTCAGCCAAACTTGTTTTGGAAAATCACAACTAAATCTAAAAATATCAAAAACATGCACTCTTGGTCATTCTGGAAATCTCAGGATGTCTAATTCATACTAAAAATATGTAAAAGTCTTAAAATCCCACACACAAAGTGTTTGACATGCGAAATCATCTGGAGGTTGGATTGGGTCCTGATGTTGTCACAATTTACTGATATGAACTTAAAAAATGTCTAACTAATTCTAAAAAAATCGAATGCATGCAAATGATACCACTATGGAAATCTGTGGATATTAACTAGAGAGAAAAAATATCTCTAGATTAGTTCATCAAGCCAAACTCTCAAAAATCGATGGAATAGTACTTCTGGTCAGGCAAGATGATTGATACTGGGCAGAAACTTTGAAATTTCATATCTTCCTCTCTAGACCTCCAAATGAGGTGCTTCCAGTTGTTATAAGTCACTGTTACTGTCTAGTTTCTTTCTATAAATTTTGTAGCCATTGGACCACGTTTGCCCCTCGAATGACTCAATTACACAACTAACCAAATGAACAGTGCTGGTGCAAATCTGAAATTCTGATACTAACTTTGAAAAATCATAAAAAATTCCACAGACCTCCAAATGACCTGATCTTTAGCTTCCCAAAAAGATCTAGGCAAGATCTAGTTACATGCCAAATTTTAAGGCAAAAAGAGGTCATTTGGTTAGACTTTGACATAAGGGGGCAAAGTGTCAATTTCTTTGTTAAAAGAGGGCTCCAAGGGTTCAAATTTGCTTCTCCTACTCCTAAGGCTCTATGAGCACGTGGGAAAGCATCAACATAGGCTATTAAACATGGCTCAAATGTTTAACAACCCAGATTTGCAAAACTCACTCTCCCACACCAAAACATACATCATGTATATAATGCCAAGATCTTGCTATTTATATCAAAACTTGCTACATCATTCAAGATAGTTCTAATTCTCATATATATATGATAAATACATTCATTTACAAGTATTCATACGTGCTACATCAGGTACATGATTAGATTACATCTCTTAACTTAACTACAAAATGGTGACAACATGACTATTTTACAACTCCTTTGCCAATTTCCTAGCTTCAAGCTTGGTGGCTCCCATCTCTTGTCTCACTTGGTCCGCCTAGCATGTTAGGATAGTGGAAAGGGGGAGTGAGATTCAAAAAATCTCAATAGCTCATCTCTCATTCAATCAGACATAAAGTATGCATTACTAGTCTCACACATGTATGCATGGGCATATTAGCATGTGAAATCATAAGAAAAGCATTTTCAACATTTGAGTAGGCCATACATAACATACAAAGGCTTGCCAAGTACATGGATTGGCCTCACCCATTCACTTGTAGATTTTGGACTTGCCTCACCCATTCTTTAAGAGGTTCTTAGACTCAACATTACTCTTAGGAGTCAACCTTACTTTTGGGAGACTCTTTACTTTGTCTCAACCAACTTTAGGGTTCTTGGCTCATCCTCACCATGGCTAGAAGGTTGTTGGCTTTTCCATACTCAAGCAAACCAAAAGAATCACATAAAACATCATTGAAATACATAAGGCATCATCATGCTAGCATACTTTTCATGGTTTAAAACATACATACACACATGCAAGGCAATGTAAGCACACATCTATGCATGAGAAAAGGTGGAGAGAGCTACCTTATTGGCTAACACAAGCTTTCCCTTTCTATTTGTCTCCTCCCTTGTTAATTTCACAATCACAACTAGATAGGAGTGCTTCTCTTGAGCCTAGACACACAAAGAGTATGGAATTACTCTCTTAACACTTTATTCATGAAGAAACTAGGGTTTCTCTCTCTAGAATTCTACTAACTCTCCTTCCTCTCTCAAGCTCTCAAGAAAGGAAAACAAAGAAGAAAAAGTGAAGATATATGAGTTTTGGTCTTCTTCAAGAGGGGTTTTCTACTCTCCCTCTTCTGAGCCAAGCTCAAAACCCAACTAATTCAATAACCAAATCCACAGAAAGAGAGGGCAAAGAGAGAAGGACAACATGCTAAGAAGCAAAACCATGTAAATCTTACCTTTTTCTTGTTCTTCCTTCCTTCTCTAGGTTTCTCTCTCTATCCATAGCTCTTTTCTCTCTTTTGGTCGAAGCTTAGGTTAGTTAAAAGAAGAGGAATGAATCTAGACTCTTTAAGATATTAAATTCTCTTTTTTCATACTTTTCCGGACTTACCCTCGCTATAGCGAAGAATAACCCTCGCTAAGGCGAGCACGTATCAGTCCAAAACCCCTGTTTTTGCTATAACGTGCGCTACGGCGAGCAACTCTCTGGTTTTTGTATGGGATGCCCGCACTTGCTATAACTAGAAGCATTTTCACTATAGCGAGAAGGCACTCTCGCTATAGCTAGACCATTTCTCGCTATAGCGAATAGGTACATTCGCTATAGCTAGGTCATTTCTTGTTATAGCTAGCAGACTTAGAAAATTTTCAGCCCTTCGAAAATTTTTCAGCTTTCTTTTTTTTCTTCTTTTTTTCTCTCTCTTTTTTTTTTTTCTGGCTATTACGAAGTCCTAGTTAAGGGTTGAGGTGTGATTGCAAATCTAACTTTGGTAGGGGTTAAAGTTTGTTGTTATCGCAAATCTTGTATATCGTGACCATGGTTTTTTCCTTTTTCTCTTTTTGATAGGATTTCTTATAACTCTATGAGTTGAGTATGTAGGATTTCTTGTAACTTAATAAAGCACTTGTAAGGTCTTTTTAACAAATATATAAAATAATTTTTTTTTCATTTTCGTGTTGTTTTTCCTTCTTTGTATGATTATCTTCCTTACAGGGGAAATGAGATCTTTTACATGAACTCACGTGGACTATATGTTGTATAGATCTCCTATAGTTTTTTCTTTCTATGATGCTTATAAGGTTTATGCCTTAGGACTTTTTGTCTTTTGTAGTTTCTTATGTTTTTTAGTGTCCAAGCTCATGGTACTTTCATGTGTTTATCTTATTCTATCCTTATCCAGCCAAATGGGAATTGGTCATTCCATGCTTAATTGCACTGGTGAGGCCATCTTTATAGCTCTTTTTGGAGGAGCCTTTAGTTCATCCATTTGGTCATAAAAGATTTCAGTAAAATGTCATTAACCTACATGAAAGGTCTTACAAGACATATATTCTTACAGCCCAATAGAGGAAAACCCACAAAAATGGCCTTAGGAGGTTGGTGCCTTTCTTAGGCAAGGTTAAGACCTCTTTAAGAAATTAGGCCCACCATTGCAATAATATATCTCAATAAGCTCTTTTTTCCTTTTTGTTGACCACATGATGAGATAATGAACAGAATGGTGATCTAAGTGTTGCCTTAATATATGGTGAGAATGTATGATAACACCTTTATTATAATGGATTTAAGTGCTACCTAGGTATGTTTTTTATGGATTAGATATTATTTTCCATTATAACACCAACTTGGTTGGAGTGTTGGAGTATTATATCAATCCATTTAGTGGAGTGTCTGTAACACCATTATTTCTTAGCTCATCTTACACTATCTCTAGGTCTCATATCAAGCAACTCACAAAAGAGGCAAGAAAATAGCATAAAATAATGGATTAAATTCGCGTTGCGCTACGTATGAAATTTACATTCGATATCTTGTCGGCCATGTGAGCTCATATATCACATTCTCATATTTAATTACATGGATACAACTCATTTCTATCATCAAAAGTGGCCTACAACTCATGGAAAGCAAAGGGAAGCATAAAATACATGTATGCATTTTTTGCCATAATTTCCTCACTTCTGTCACAAACTTTGAAAAATCATAACTAATTTTAAAAAAATCATAACTAATTCTAAAAAAAATCAAAAACATACATTCTTGGCTATTCTGAAAAGCTACACATGTCTTCTTTATTCTAAAAATATATTCAAATCATGAAATACCACATAAAAAATGTTTGACATTCAAAAAGATCTAGAGGTCTAGCTATCTAACGGTACTATCATAGGTTTCTATAGAAAATTTAAAAAATGTTCAATTAATTCCACAAAAATCCAATCCATGAAAATGATACCAATTTGGAAAGCTACAGATATTATCTAGAGGGAACAAATAACTCTAGACCAGTTCAAGCATGCCCAGACCTCGAAACTCAATCAAACAATACCTAAGGTTAGCTTAAGTGCCTGATACTAGGCAGAATCTTTAAAAATTCATATCTCCCTCTCTATATATCCAAATAGGGTGATTCTAGTTGGTACAAGTTACTGGGAATATTTAGTTTTTTCATATAAAATTTTGTGATAATTGGACATCATTTAAGTCTTGAGTGACAAATTTCATTTTCGGACTAAGTGAACAGTGTATCAGACCAAAACCATAATTTCTGCCAACTTTGAAAATTTAAAAGATATTCTATAGACCTCTAAAAATTTTGTTTTTTAGCTTTCCAAGAGGATCTCAACAAGCTCTAATTGCATGCCAAATCTTAGATCAAGAAGAGGTCATTTGGACAAAAAGTGATATAGGGTTCCATTATGGTCAATTTTGACCCCATATAGGATACCAAAGTGCCCAATTGACTCTCCCTGATGTTTGGCACCTCTTGGGCAAGTCTAAAAGCATGATTATAACTTGTATGAGCTGCCTAAATGATCTCAAACCTCATATATCTCATTTGGTCATTCTACTTCCATTTATGCATGTATTTCCATTTTGCTAGTTTACCATTATATGTCTAAATTGTACATTCTCATGGATATGACCTTAGTTCTCATTTATACATAACATATCAACATAATTACACATGCTCATATGGTTACATTCATTAAGGGATTACATCATATTCCATGTGTATGGCTAAAAAGGAAGTAAAACTAAGCATATTCATATAGTTTAATGTCAATCTTCTTCTTCTAAGCTTGGTGGCCTCCATTACCTTGCTCAATTGTTTCACCTAGTATGGTAAGACATTAGAGAGGAGGGGATAAGATTCAAAGAATCCCAATAGCTCATCTGCCATTCAATTATACATAAAAGCATGCAAAACAAGTCTTATAACTGCATGCATGGGCATATTAACATGTGCAAACATTCAAGAAGCATTTTTAACATTTGAGCAAGTCATACATAGCACCCAAAGGCTTGATAAGCAAGTGGATTGGCTTCACTCATTTACTTGTAGATTTTGGACTTGCCTCATCCTTTCTTTAAGAGGTTCTTGGACTCAACATTGCTCTTAGGAGTCAATCTTATTTTTGGGAGACTCTTTACTTTGTCTCAACTAATCTTAAAGGTTCTTGGCTCATTCTCACAATGGCTAGGGTTTCTTGGCCTTACCACACTTAAGCAAATCCAAGCACACATCATATAAAAGCATATTATAACATCATGGCACTATGGAATTAAAGTCATTCTAGCACATTTTTTATAGCTTAAGAATACACATACACACATTTAAAGAAAAGCTAAGCATACGTCCATGCATGAAAGAAGGTAGAGGGAGCTACCTTGCAAGCATTTGTATACTTTTTTCTTAAGCTTTGAATCATCTCCCTTGACTTCACACACCTAAGAAGGTGGAGATCATTCCTCTTGGCATAGACACATCATATGGAAGCTAATTGTATTCTTGAAGTTAATTCTAAGGCCACACAACTTGTTTAAACTCTAGCTTGCCTCATTGACCCCTATATGTTTCCAAGAAAGCACCTAATGAAGCAACACTCATCAAATAAATTATAGACTTTATTCTTTCCTTTCAAATATGATTCTTGACTTCTTTTAAGCCTTTTGGAGTCATCATACAATTAAAACTAAGAGCCTAACTACATGTTGCTTCTTTAGGTCATAATATGGAACATAAAGCACCAACTCACTTTCTATGGGTTCTAAATTTTTTCCAAGGCCTCCTCTCATTTTTATTCATTATATATGAATCAAGAATGGGCTTAAAAAAATTAAAAACTCTCCCTAGTTATGTAAACTCATCTAGGGCGAGGCTATGGAGAAAATAAGGCTTCTTAGAGTTTGGGAGATGCATGTGGGGAGCCTCTTAGGGATTTTAGGAGCTCATTTAAACTCCTATTTAAGCTTAGGAATTATTGTATAAAATCATATTTTACAAGGTACACTTGAAACCCTAGACTTTACATTTTGAATTTTCATGGTTATTTATTAATTCTTTTTACATATTCTTAATCTCCATACCTTTTTTCCTAAGTTTCACCCTTGGTTCAACTTAAGAACCAAGCCCTTCTAGGACTTCATGAGTGGGGCGAAATGGGTAGAGAAGAGGAGCAAGGGGTAGCAACCATGGAAGAAGAAATTACCTTGTTTTTCCTTATTTTCTCACTTGAATCTTGTCTTCTATGGGCTCCTCTCTTCAAATCCGATTTTTTCCCTCAATTTCTCCTTTGAAACAGATTTGTAAACTTCATTATAATCATAGGAAATAAAAGAGAATGGAGGAAGAGAGGTTTGGGAGAGAAAGAGCATGAAAAACTACTAAATTTCCATACCTTTTCCTTGCCTTTTCTTCCTCCAAAGCTTCTTCTCTTGGTGCGCCTCATCCCTTAGGGCTTTCTCTGGTTTTTGGGCAAAATGGGTCATGCAAATGAAGGGGAGAAGAAATAAGAAACTTAAAGAATGTTTAAGAAGCTTCCACTTTTTTACAAATTCTAATTTTGCCCTTTCGTTTTTGACATTTTTTTTTACTTTGTTTTAGCTCCTTTTTCAGAACCATCTTTTCTATTATAAAATTTAGGTTCCCAATTTAGTAAAATGCCTTTAGAATCACTCGAATCAGAGCTAAAACCTTCTCAAATGCATCTATCAAAGTTTGGGCACACTAACGTTGAAAAATGTCTATCAGAAGGGTTTCATCTATCCTGAGGCTTTCCATGATTTTCAGGGCCTCTGAGAATCCCGGAGAACTCAAAAATTTCATTTAAAAAGCTCTCCTATGTGAATTCTAAAATTTTCTCAAAACTACAAAAATGCCATTACTTTCGTCAATCTTTTGTCACAATTTATTTCTTCATTCTAGCTCTATTTTTCTTTCAGTCTGAATCTAGGATTCTTATTTTTAGGAGTCTAGAATGCTTCTCAAATTTTTTGGGACCTTAGCTAATTCATTTCAGGAGACTTGCTTTTGTATCCGATGGATTTCGTTCGTTTACAGAGAAATCGTATGTTACGTTTCTCACGTTTTCTCTCGTTTTCAAAGAATCAGATATTACAGTGTCTTCCTCAACAACAAAGTAATGAATTGCAGAACTTTTTGTGTTCCTTAAGTCATGTTCACTGCCTATTTTTAAGATCATATAGACCATGGTCTCTTAGGCTGGTTTACTCCAAAGGTCACATAGAACATGGAGGGATAGGGTGAAAGGGGCCTAAGTATTGAGGTTGCATAGACCTATTTTCTTTTTAAGTTGCGTAGACCATAAAGAGATAAGGCTACAGAGGTTAAATATTAAGGTCTTCTACTCTTCATCTTACAAATTATACAATTTTATAAAATATAATTGTGAATTGCATACCTTTAATTATTACATTTCTAATTGGCTTGCCTTTTCTAATTCTTTTCACATTACAATCCATAATACAGTTACATAGGTTGTAGAGATAAGGTCACATTGACCTTTTGTTCTTAAGGTCTTGTAAACCTTTTTCTTCTAAGTTTGTCAAATTGTGGAAAGATAGTAAGGTCATGAAGACCTATATCTTTGTATAAAATCTTGATCATACAAATAAAAATATGACTAGTGACTACACACCCTTTTATTTGTTTGTTTATTGATTACCTCACTTCTTTGAGGGTTGTAACCTGTAATATCTAGGATGAAGGAAAATCAATTGTGCATTCCATTTAACTAGGATCCTTACCTAGCATACCACATAATGAGGATGTGAAATGGCAACAACAAGGATATATGTGGTTTAAAAAGAAAGGAAGAGTGATATTACTCAAGTAAGTATTACAATAAAAATACTAGAATTATAGGGCTAAGTGATACAGAGTAAAACTGTCAACTATAAAGGACCATGTCTTGTGAAATGCAACATAGGACCAATTTATACCAAGGGAAAATGTAATTTAATAATGACTTCAATCAAGTTGGCATGTATCTTTCAACCTTGTCGTCATGCTACTCCAAGAAACTTTCTATTGACAGAACCATACTATTCAAATTAACTTGCTATCTGAGTACATTGTGTGTGGCTTGATAAGACTTAAAACTTTATGACCATAGATTTTTTGACCTTAGAAATGTGGATTGGGCTATCTTTTGACCTATAAAAATTTAAGGTCTATAAAATACCCATAACATGTCCCTTATTACAAAATTACCTTGCTATTTTCGTTATACAGACTTTATGCACAAGAAGTGTTATGCACAAGTGTTTCCTCCTAAAAAAAAATTACATACCTATTTTTGCTATCATATTAAGAATAATATTAAATTTTATTATAACTATGCACAAATTTGGTTAAAAATGTTAACCAATGAGTAGCATATGTCATAAATACAACAAAAATTAATGAGGGAAAAAAGTCATAACACTTTAAAAAAAGAGAGAAATGTATGCTTGCATGTTCTATAAAAAAGGCATATTGTGTTAGGAGCTATGTAACAAAACATAAATAGTAGGAAGTTTTTGTAATTTACATGAGATGTTAGGAGAGGGAATCATACTTCTAAAACAAGAAGGTAATTTAGCCAAACTTTAGAAAAAATCATTGTAATTTATTATTTTATTTATGATAGTCACAAAAACAAATAAATAAAAATGTATTAAAATAAATATATAAATTAATTCACCACATTACACTTTAAATTTTTGTTGGTTAATCTTGTAGTTATCTTAAAGTACCAAAAGTGTGCCAAAAAAAATATTAAACTTTCATTAATGTATGAGATGAGGTTCCATTATAAAAAATGTCAATATAGTTTATTCCAATATTCTGCCAATTCATATTGTCCAAAAAAAAAATCTATCAATTCATAGGGTCCCATTTTCTCCATCTTAGACAAGAGACTTTTGATTACATATTTACATATAACATTTTAATTGATTATAGAATGATCCAACAAAAAAATTATTAGAGTGTTACAAGAGATAAAGTTCACCAACTATAAAGCATGAAATACAATGTCCTAGAATTACATTAGAATTCTAAGGGTTTGTCAATAACTGGTTTTTCAGACATTGAAAAGATAAATTTTATTCAAATTGAAAATATACAGCAATTTAGTTTGATTATAATTAATTAATTTGTTATGGTTTGTTAAGTGCAACTTTTCTCTTCCTAATTCTCTTCATTGACATATAAACTTATTTTTGGCCCAAATGGCTATCAGTTTGTTTTGTAACTATTATTCTGAATCCTCTAGTTCCACACTAAGAAATTACTTGGCCTGATAGGTTGAAAGTAAAAAAAAATCACCTTTTTGATTCACATTCTCATTCCCTTTTCATTTTTATACATAATAGTTGTGCACTAAAAGATCCACTTTGCTAGCATTAAATTTGAATTCATAATTTTTGTCATAATGCATCCTTGCCAAGCAATTTGGATGCCTTTCACTCCCTGCAACTTATCTGAAGAGCCACTTAGGCATCATCATTCTTTACCTTCTCTTTTCCAAAAGCCACCTTGTCAGAAGTCGAACATTTTATTTATTCTTAGACCATTTTGTATCATTAACATCATCTTTCCCATTTTAAGTTATAATTCCCCTATAATTACCAGGCTTAATTTCTCTCTGAATTTGTGTAAATATTCATTAAACTCTATTATCTTAGCAATGATCTTTACTCTCAAATACAAGAAACCCAATGCTTTCTCTGTTCATTTTCTCTTTCTTCTCATGCTTTCTCTCATGAACGAAATCTCCATTCAAATTAACTCACTTTGAGCCCATTACTCTTGACATACTCTATGAGGGAGATGCGGTAACCTCTAATGGAACCATACAATTTTACCATAATTTGATTACTTCTGATGTTATTATCCTTTACAATAATAGTTTACACAGTGAAGATACAACTCACATATGGATTTCCAATAATGCCACCAGTAGGAATTTGAGTGTCTCTTAGGCTTACAAAGGCAACAGCAATATTACTGATGAAGTTGCTAATCTTTGTTAACAAATTGATTTAAATGAAGTCCCTTCCTTTAGTGGCTTATTATTGGCTTCTCAGCTTCAATAAGTCGATTTGTAAAGCCATACACACTTCTGTCATGGGAATTATTAGTTTTAGAGAAAGCAAGATAAGAGAAAGATTTTACTAAATGAATTTCTTATTGTATATTTCATTGAGTTCCTACATGATTAAATATACAAAATATACATATGACTAAAATCTTAAAAAAGGAAATAACTTAACCTAATCAATTTAAGATCAAAGAATTAAGCTAGAATAAGGGTCAACTTAAATAATTAGGAAAAAATTTAAATAAGAAAAATAAATCATAATTATTACAAATCAATACATTAACACCCTCCCTCAAACTCAAGATGGAGGTATGGAGGCCATTTTGAGTTTGTCTATTAACACACAAAATCGACCTAGATTATGTAACTTTGTAAATAGGTCAGTGGGTTGGTCTGAGGTGCCAATAGGGTGTAGATGAAGAGTTTTCCCAGTAACTTTTTACTGAATAAGATGACAATCAATCTCAATATGTTTGATGGGCTCATAAAAAATATCATTGTGAGCAATCTGAATAGCACTATGGTTGTCACAATAAAGATCAATAGGGGGTTTGAAAGACTCCTAAATCAGTAAATAACCATCGAAGCCAAACAATCTTAGAAGTAGTATCAGCAAGGGCACAATATTCAACTTCAATACTAGAACGAGCTCCTAGTATTTGTTTCTTGCTACACTAATAAATAAGAAAGTCACTAAGAAAAATGCAGCAACCACTAATAAAGTGACAATCAATAAGATCACCACTCCAATTAGCATCAGAGCAGACAAGTAGAGTAAGAGAGGATCCAGTGGGTCGATCAGAGGAAGGAGGCATGTTGGAGGCAGGATTAACAAGGGTGGCAACACCATCAAAAGGGGCATAACCTCAGAAGCATTGGGAAGCTCATCAAAAGACTCGATACTTGGGTCATTGATGGGGTAGTTAAAGTAGTAGATGTCTTAGAGGTATTGAAAAGAAGTTCTTTAAGAAGGCTTTTAAGATCACCAAAGAGAGATGGCTAAGTGGAGGATGAAGTAAGCATTTCATTGAAAATAATAGTCATGATGGAGAAAGCGGACTTAAGCAATTATCCAGCATGAGATTGATTTTTCATATTGTTGTAACAAAAGAAAATGGATGATAGATGGATTTTGTGAAAATGGATAGTAGGAATGAAAAAGTCTCACCCAAAAACCATAGGAACTGATCTAACTCAATTAAGAACTGGTCTAAAAGAGGGTGAAATGGACAACTAAAGAAGCTACTAGTTCACATGATGTGTTTCTAGCAATTGGTACTATGGCAACATGTGACAGCATGTGCTGTAGGGGACAAGGCTGAAATTTGAACTACAACATCTCAAGAGGTAGTTGGAGACGATGACATGGTGCATGGCACTGAAAAGGACTTCTAAGATGATCCTTTATAAACAAGATTTCATTTTAGCAGAATTTGAAGAAGGATTGAACAGAAGCAGAGCAATTAGAGCAGAATGCAAAGTAACAGTGCTAATGAGACGAAGAATAGAGCAACTTGAATGGAACCAAAGTGTGGCAAAGAATAGAGCCAGCAGTAGCAAACGGAAGGCTTTAGGCGCATGATAACAAGGTAATTAGAACTCAAACACAGCAATCAAGCTGATAATGAACAAAAACATAACACAAGCAAGTATTACAACGGGAATAGAATTGCAAGGTTAAGAATGAGGATTGTCTGGTCGGAATGATTCTCAAAGAGATGAATTATCAAATATCAGAGAGAGAGGCTCTGATAGCATATTAATTTAGAGAAAGCAAGATAAGAGAAAGATTTTATTGAATGAATGTCTTGTGTATTTCATTGAGTTCCTACATGATTAAATATACAAAATATACATATAACTAAAATCTTAAAAAAAGAAAATAACTTAACCTAATTAACCTAAGATTAAAGAATTAGGCTAGAATCAAGGGTCAACCTAAACAATTAGGAAAGAATGTAAATAAGAAAAATAATTACAATTATTACAAATCAATACATTAATAGGAAATTAATTCAACTTTTGATGTGAAAAGAGCAAACAGATCAAAGAAGCCATTAATGACCAAGTTGGAAGCATGTATCATAGCTATAGTGGGTGTTATTGTCATTGAGATTATATCAACTTTTGTTCTATTTTAGATGCTTGAGTTATCAAAGAAGATCAAAGCAGAGGAAAAAATGAACTTGACATCGATAATTGCTGATGATCTTGGAAGAGGAAGAAGACCCAAAAGGTTTCTTGTGAAGAACTTGTTTCAGCCTCTAAAAACTTCTCAAATGAGAGAAGATTAGGCCAAGGTGGGTTTGGTGTTGTCTATAGAGGCTATTTAACTAGTATAGAAAGACTAGTAGCTATGAAGAAAATTTCCAATGAATCCAAACAGGAAAAAGGAGTATAGAACAGAGGTACAAACAATTGGCCATTTGAGACACCGTAATCTAGTATAATTACTAAATTGGTTGTTGGCTAAGGTTTGAACTTGGAATTTTGATTATAACAAAATTTGATTTCATAATTAAGAAATGAAGCATTAAGTGATTTTAATTAAAAAATATAATTGCTCTTATAATTTATTATGTTTTATCAAAATCATAATATTTTATAATTAAATAATTGATTTCATAATTGTTATTTAATATTTAAGGAATGAGAGTTAATATGTAATATCTTATTTCTTTCTTAAATTGAATATTACACATATGAGTCAGCTTATACAAAAAGGTCCAGCTATTGCATATATAAGAAAACAAAGATTATATACTCCATTTTGTCTCCAACGTTTAAATGAAGAAAAGGAAATAAGAAGCATGCATGAGCATAAGTTTTTTGTTTTGACTAGTTTTCATCAAGTGAATGATCACGTGGTTATTTCTTATACAATTCAATTAAAATGTTAATCGAAGGTCCTTCACGCATTAATCTTTGATCTAGACAATAGGGATCGTGTTTTGAGCTTTGTAACACAGCCATAAAATTCTTGAATAGTTGTAATATCCAGTTTTCATCAAACAGTAGAAACAAATATGTTTTCAAAGCAAGTCTCCTAAAATGAATTAATTAAGGTCACCAAAAATTTAGTAACATTCTAGGCTCCTAAAATTGAGAATTTTAGACTTAGATGGAAAGAAAAATGAAGTTAGAATAAAGAAACAAATTTTTACGAAACATTGAGAAAACATAATGGCATTTTCATAATTACACGCAAATTTTGCACTTCTCATGGGAGGGCTTTTTAAATGGAAAAGTTAAGTTGCCTAGGGTTTTTAGAGGCCCTAAAAACCATGGGAAGCTCCATTACAGTTGAAAGCCCTCCGATGTATGTTTTCTAATGTTAGTTGACCTAAACTTTGATTAATTCATTTGGGAAGGTTTTAGTTCCGATTTGAGTGATTCAAAAGGTATTTTATAAAATTGGGAACTTAAATTTTATGATAGAAAAGATAGTTTTGAAAAAAGAGCTAAAATGAAGCCAAAACGAAAATGCCAAAATGGAAGGGCAAAATTGGAAATTTTGGAAAATGGAACCTTCTTGAATCCTCTTTTACTATTCATGCCTCTTCTTCCCATCTCTAGGCCAACTCATTTCTGCCTTCAAACCAGAGAAATAAGGAAGCTCTTAGGCATACCAAATGAGGAGATTTTAGAAGGAGAAAAAGTAAAAAAAGGTAAAAAATTTCATAGAAATTTGAGCTTTCTCTTTAGCCAAATGATTCTCCTTCTTCTGCTCTTTATTTTTATGGGTTTAATGATGTTTTTAGGTTTGTATGGAGGGAAAAACTTAGGTGAAAAATTTAGATTTGAGGGGAAGAGGGCAAGCAAAGTGAGAAACAAGCAAGAAAAGCCAAGAAAACTAAGGTATTTTGCCATTTTCCAACTTAATCTTCCTTGCTCTTCATCTCTCCATTTTGCCTCATGTAAGGACAACCAAGGAGGAATGAAATTAGAACTAAACCAAGGATGAATCTTAGGAAAGTGAGGGAGAAGAACAAGAATATACAAAGGAAATTAACAAAGAAGCATTAGTTTTCAAGATAAAATAATTAGGGATTCAATTGTGTAGCAACAATTCTATTTTAATGCAAATATTTCTAGGTCTAATTGAACATTTGTATGAGCTCTAGAGACCCTTAGAAACCTCCCCACATGCTTCTTCCATCAAAGAAATCAAAGCAACCTCCTAGGGTACAAATTAAGCATATGTCTCGGCCAAGAAGGCTTTATGTACTTAGGGGAAATTTTAATTTCATTCAAGCTTATTTTTGAGTCATATATGATGGAAGAGGATGAAAGAAAGCCTTGGAAAAATTTTAGAAGCCATAGATAGTGAGATGGCATTCTAGGTTCCATATTATAGCCTAAAGAAGCAATACCTAGTCAGGCTCCTTGTTTTAATTATGTAATAACTCCAAGAGGCTTAAAAGTAGTCAAGAATCATAAATGGAAACAAAGAATGGAGCCTAGAACTCAAATGATAGATGTTACTTCATTATGTGCATTTAGGAACCATAAATGAACCATAAGATAAAGTTAGAGCTCCAAGTAGATAGATAACTTTAAGAATGGTTCCAAGAGTATGATTGGTTCCTATTTTATGTATTTAGGCCAAGAGAAACAAGCCTTACATCATTGTGAGTGTGTGGCCAAAGATGGGAGTGCAATTCTAAGGAGAAAAGTGTGTGGTTGCAATAAAGGTAGCTCTCTCCTCTTTCTCTCATGCATGGATGAATGTTTACCTTATCTTCGAATGTGTGTATGTGTGTTTTAAGGCATGAAAAGTGTTCTAGCATGTGCATATATGCTATGGTGCCATGATGTGATATTATGCTTTCAAATGATATTTTATATATTTACTTGGATTTGCTTGAGTGTAGTGAGGTCAAGAACTTACTAACCATGGTAAAAATAAGCCAAGAACCCTCAAGAATGGTTGAGACAAAGTTTAGAGTCTTCCAAGAGTAAGGCTTAGCTCAAGGCCTTTGAGAAAAAGGATGAGACAAATCCAATAACCTTGAAAAGAATGGGTGAGGTTAATCCACTTACTTGGCAAGCTTGTGTATGCTTTCTATGACTTGTTCAAATGCTAAGAATGCTTCTAGAATGATCACACTTTCTATTATGTTCATGCATGCATTTTTAAGACTTGATTTTCGTTTTTTTATGTATGATTGATGTAACACTCTAATTTCTAGCTCATTTCATGCTCTATCTATACTTCTCATTATACATCTCATGAAAAAGTTATGAAAATAGCATATAATAATGAATATTTTTGCATTATGCCATGTATGAAAATTCTATTCAGTGTCACGTGGGCCATGTGAGCTCATACAATACATTCTCATATTTAATTACATGAAAACAACTCATTTTCATCTCTAAAAGTGGCTCACACCTCATGAAACTCAAAGGATTACATAAAATATACATATATAAATTCGACTAGATTTGTCCTCATTTCTATCACAAATTTGAAAAATCATAACTAATTATAGAAAAATAAAAATTATGCATTCTTGGCCATTCTGGAAATCTTAACATGTATACTTAATACTAAAAATATGTTTAGACCATAACATCTATCACAAAAGACATTTGACATTCGAAAAGGTCCAGAGGTCAAACTATTTATTAGAGCTATCACAGAATTCTATAGAAAACTTCAAAAATGTCCAATTAATTCTAAAAAAATCTAATCTATGTAAATGATATCAATATGAAAATATTTAGATGTTAAATAGAGGAAAAAAATAACTCTAGACTAGTTTAGGCACTCCCAGACTCGAAATCCAGTCAAACAGTGACTGAGGTTAGGTGAATTTCTTGATACTGGACAAAAACTTAGAAAATTTATATCTTCCTCTCTAGACATCCAAATAAGGTGCTTCTAGTTGGTACAAGTCATTGGAAACATCTAGTTTCTTTGTATAAAATTTTGTGGCAATTGGATATCATTTGAGCCCTATGTGATAGAATTCATTTTCAGACCAAGTGAACAGTATATCATACCAAAACCAGAAAAATTGTCAACTTTGAAAATTCATCAAATATTTTGGATCTCCAAAAATTAAATTGCATACTTTAGCTTTCTAAAAAGCTCTCAATGAACTCTAATTTCATGCCAAATCTCAAATCAAGAAGAGTTCATTAGGCAAAAAGTGATATAGGGTTTCTATTTGGTTAATTTTGGCTCTATATGAGATACCAAAGTGACCAAATGGTCTTCCATGGGGTTTGGCACCTCTTGGGTAAGTCTAAAAGCATAATTAGGACTTGTCTAAGCCACCCAAATAGTCCCACACTCCATGCATCTTATTTTGGCCATTTCATGCACACTTATACACATTTCCATAAACTCATTCATGATGCTCATATGTCACAACATGCTCAAATCACATTCTAAGGATAACATAATATATTCTCTCATTCATACATGACATATTAACATAATTACATGTATTCATAACATCATAATACATATAAATCCATTGGTTACATCAATTTCCTTTTGCATGGCTTTAAAGTAACAAAATTCAAACACTTTGTTGTCAAACTCTTTTCCTCAAGGTAGTTAGCTCCTTTTGCCTTATTCCTTTTGTCCACCTAGCATGATAGATCATTGGAGAGGAGGGAATGAGATTCAAAGAATTCCAATAGTTCATCTCCCATTCAATCACACATAATGGATGCAAAACAAGTTTTATAAACGCATGCATGGCATATGGACATATAAAATCATTCAAGAAGCATTCTTAA
The DNA here is from genome assembly GCA_026724425.1 of Erythrophleum ivorense. Classification (NCBI taxonomy): domain Eukaryota; kingdom Viridiplantae; phylum Streptophyta; class Magnoliopsida; order Fabales; family Fabaceae; genus Erythrophleum; species Erythrophleum ivorense. The sequence continues at coordinate 4,453,600 of JAIUCV010000085.1, read as the reverse complement.
TATTTGAAAAAATTATACATGGCATACATAAGCTTTCCAAGCAAGTGGATTGGCCTCACCCATTTTCTTGTGGATTTTGGACTTGTCTCACCTCTTCTTTAAGGAACTCTGGACTCAACCATACTCTTAGGAGTCCATCTTACTATTGGGAGACTCTTTGCTTTATCTCAACTAATTTTAAGGGTTCTTGGCTCATCCTCACCATGGCTAAGGGTTCTTAGCCTCACCATATTCAAGAAAACCTAAGCACACATCAAAAACAACATATAAAAGCATATTGTAACATTATGGTACCATGGAATCCAAGTCATATTAAAATACTTTTCATAACTTGAAAATATACATACACACATTCTAAGACAAGTAAAGCAAATAATTATGCATGAGAGAAGGAGGAGTGAGCTACCTTGAAGGCAAGTACACACTTTTTTCTTTGAATTCAAGCCTCCTCTTTCGGTACACAAAAGTGTGGGGATGATTTCTCTTGACCTAGACACAATTTATGGAAGTCAATTAGGTTCATGAACTAAATTCTAAGGCCATGTAATTTGCTTAAACACTAGCTTGTCCTATAACCCCATTATGGTTCCATAATTGCACCTAATGAAGCAACACCTCTCAAATAAATTCTAGGCTCCAATCTTTCTTTTCAAATATGATTCTTGACTCCTTTTAAAACCTCTTGGAGCCATCACACAACTAAAATCAAGAACTTAGCTTCATATTGCTTCTTTAGGTCTTAATATGGAACATAAGGCACCAAGTCACTTTTTATGAGTTCTAAATTTTTTCCAAGGCCTCCTCTCATTTTCATTCATCATATATGACTTAAAAATGAGATTAGAAAAATTTACAACTCTCCCTAGCTATATGAACTCCCTTTGGCCTAACCTATAGAGCATTTAAGGCTTCTTGAAGTTTGCTTTGTTTTCTCAAGAGAAGAAACATATGGGGAGACTCTTAGGGATCTTAGGGACTCATTTAAACTCTTATTTAGGCCTAGGAATCATCATACAAAATTATATTTTACAAGGTGCACTTGAAACCCTAGAAATTGTATCTTGAATTCTAATAGTTTTTTGTTAATTTCCATTGATATTCTTAATCTCCACACTTTTTTTTGTAAGAGTCACCCTTGGTTCAGCTCAAAAATCAAGCCCTCATATGGCTTCTCATGTGGGGCGAAATGGAGAAGAGAAGGAAGGAAGAGGTAGCAACTATGGAAGGAGAAATTACCTTATTTTCTTGCTTTTTCTTACTTGAATCTTACTTTCTCCAAGCTCTTCTCTTCAAATCCAAAATTTTCCCTAAGTTTCTCCCTTAAAATATATTTGTAAACTTCATTTTAATCAAAGAAAATAAAGGTGAATGAAGGAGAGGAGGTTTGGATGGAAGAAAGCATGAAAAACTACAAAGAAAATATACCTTAAAACTTAGATTTCTCCTTCTTCTTCTTCCTCTCTTGTGCGCCCAAAACCCTAGCTCTCTCTTCTGAAATTAGGCAAAAAATTCTGAGTCTAAATGAAGGAGAAAGTGGGGAACCACCTATATATAAGGGGAGGAAGAAGCATTTTTCAAAAATTCTCATTTTACCATTCGTTTTTAGAATTTTTGTTTCTCCTTCGTTTTAACTCCTTTTTTAGAATCGTATTTTCCATTATGAAATTTAGGTTCCTAATTTAATAAAATGTCTTTGGAATCATTCAAATCAGAGCTAAAACCTTCCCGAATGAATCCGTCAAAGTTTAGGTGCACCAACATTGAAAAACGTCCACCGAAAGGGATTTAACTGTCTCAGGGCTTCTTATGATTTCTAAGGCCTTTGAGAACCTCGAAGAACTCAAAATTTTCATTTAAAAAGTCCCTCTGTGTGAATTCTAAAATTTATTCAAAATTACGAAAATGCCATTACATTTCGTAGGTTTTCCATCAAAATTTGTTTATTCATTCTGGCTCTATTTTTCCTTTCATCTAAGGTTATGATTCTCATTTTTAGGAATCTAGAATGTTAACTAATTCATTTCGGGGGACTTGCTTTGAAAATTCACCAGTTTTCATCATTTAACAAAAACTAGACATTACATTGAAAGGGAAAAGAGCTATTATGATTTTTTGAATCTCATTCCCTCCTTTCCAATATCTTAATATGCTAGGTGGACCAAATGAGTAAGATAATGAAAGCTACCAGATGAAAAATTAACAACAAAGTATCTAATTTTGCTTCTCTTATAGCCATATGAATGGCATATGATGTAATACTATGATAGAATTATTGTATAATCATTTGAACATGTATAATTATCTAAATATTTGATGCATGCATGAGACTTGATGCCAAATGAATGATATTGTAGTTTTTTGGACATTGGACATGGCAACTTAAAGTGTATGTATTCTTGTCTATGGCTTGCGATGAGATAGTGAATTTTTAATTTATGGGTTTATGCACCTTTGAGACATGTTTAGTATACCATTTTGGTGCCCTCCTATGTGCTTAAGTGGCCATGATTGCCTTAGAAACCAAAATAGACCATTTAGACCCTTTATGAGACATAAAAGTGACCATTTTGCAACCCAATGTCAAAATTTGACCAAATGAACAAATTTGCTCATGAAATTTGGTAAGCATATAGATTTTATCTAGAGCTTTTTGGAAAGCCAAAGATCAAATTATTTGGAGTTCTGTAAAATTAATTATAATTTTTCAAAATTGGCATTTTTCTGCTGAACTAATGCAGACACTGTTTATATGGTCAGTTCCTTGGGCTGTGTCATTCGAGGGCCAAATGGTGTCCAATGCTCATAAAATTTTACAGACATAAACTACACATGATAAAATTTCCATGGCCACCAAGATCAGCCAAATTAGACATCTAATTAGGGAGATATGAATTTTTGAAATTGAAGGATAGTACCAATAGCGATAGGCAACCTATACTACTGTTCCATCGATTTTAGTGGCTAGACGTCCTAGTTGTGGTTTAAATTTATTTTTAGCATAAAGTTAACATCTATATTTTTCCATAATGGCCAAATGCACATAATTTTGATTTTTCTACATTTAGTTATATTTTTCAATGTTCAGGCACAAAATTTGGACTAGGTATCCGAGACAGCAACTATGAATTTCATATGTGTAGACCAGAAGCTTGGGTTCCTAGCCACATTTTGAGATTAATTTGAATTGTATATATGGAAATAAATTAGTGAAGGGTGTGGATGAGTTCATATGGTCCACGTGACATGAAAGAGAATTTTTATGTGCGACGCAACGCTAGTAACTTAATATTTTAAAGCCTTTTCTTGTGGGATTTACAAGACTAAAGGGGAATGAACTTGGAAATGAATGAAATGAGCTCGGTAGATGTGGTATTACAATAGTAGCTAATTTCCAAAAAATTGATAATGGGAAGGAATTAGTTTTGGTGAGCTGCCATAGGGCAGAAGGGAAAATATACAACAATTAGAAGGCACGAAGAAATGCAAACAAATTAGGAATGGTAATAGGGGAGAATGGGGCAAGTTTTTCACTACTCGTTCTTACCCTGTTATCCCTCACCCTACCCCATAATCTTACAGGTTTTTTTACTTTTGCCCATATGAAAACATGTGGGAATTATGCTATCCCATATGTAATACCATATATATCTAACCCCGTTCTTAGCATTCATAAGCTCCATATCATCATTTTCATAAGAGTACATGGAAAAGGAACCAACAACAATGGAGTTAATCGCATTACATTATGCTTAAAAATTATAAATCGATGTCACGTGGATCGTGTAGGTTCATACCATGCATCCTCATATTTCAATGCATTATTACAACCCATTTGTATCACAAAATCTTGCTTATGACTCAAGGAAATCCAAAATGGAGCATAAATTGAACTTATTGAATTTCGACCAGATTTGCCCCCATTCTGTCCAAAATTTAAAAAAATCATAACTAAATCTATAAAAATCAAAATCATGTAATCTTGGTCATTATGGAAAGCTTGGGATGTCTACTTCATGCTAAAAATAGGTACAAGTCATAAAATCCCACACACCAAAGGTTTGACATGAGAAATGGTTTAGAAGTCGGATTAGGTCCTGATGCTGTCACAGTTTACTGATATAAACTTCAAAGATATCCCATTAATTCCAAAAAAATCTAATCCATGCAAATGATACTAATATGAAAAGCTATAGATGTTAAATAGAGCTTCAGATAAGTTCATCAAGCCCAAACCTCATAATTCGATGGAACAGTACTTCTGGTCGGGCAAGGTTACTGATACTGGATAGGAATTTCAAAAATTCATATCTTCCTCCCTAGACCACCAAATGATGTGCTTCTAGTTGACACAAATCACTGTGATTGTCTAGTTTCTTTGTATAAAATTTCATGATAATTGGACATCATTTGACTCTTGTGTGATAGAGAATAATTTTGGACCCAATGTAACACTGCATTAGACCATTTTAAGAATTTTACCCAACTTTAAAAAATCATCAAATATTCTATAAATCTCTAAAAAATGATATTTAGTTTCCCAAAAATCTCTCAATGATACCTAATTTTATGCCAAAGTTCATACCCAAACTAATTCATTTGGCTAAAAAGTGACATAGGGTTCTATTATGGTCAATTTTGGCTCCATATAGGGTACCAAAGTTGCCAAATGGATTTCTCTTAGTCTTGACACCTTTTGGTCAAGTCTAAAAGTATATTTAAGACTTGTGAGGGCTGTCCAAATGGTCCCAAACCACTTGCATCTCATTTTGGCCTTTCAACATCTATTTATGCATAGTTACATTAAGCCATCCAAGAGCCAATTTGCACAATACTATTGATTGAGTGTCATATAAAGTCTACATCATGTTCATACATCATTTTACACTTGTCCATGGTCTTACATCACAAAAATATTACATACATCATTACTTTGACATTTAACTACCACTTAAAGTACATAATACACTAAAATAAAGATGTTCAATGTCCTTGGCTTGCATCTCCTTGACTTGGAACACCACCTAGACAATTCAGGGATGAGAGGGAAAGGGGAGTGAGATTCCAAGAATCTCAATAGTTTATACATCCATTCACACCACATTCAAGGCATACATACATCAATTTCATAACTATATAAGCATAAAGTGTGCAATAAATTTCATTCCATGCCACATTCACATGTCAATATCACTTTCATGCTCTAGGGACTTTTAGTTTAGCCACACCCCATTTCTAGGATTTTTGAATTTGTAACACCATATATTTCTAGCATGATTCCGATCATTTCTAAGTCTCACATGATCAATTGAACAAAGGGAATGGAAAATGACATTAAAATAATGCCTTATTTCGCGTTACGTCGCATATAAAAATTCCATTCGGTGTCACACGGACCATATGAGCTCATACAACATGTTCTCATATTTAATTACATACATACAACTCATTTGCATAACCAAAGTTGGCCCATAACTCGTGGAACTCAAAGGGGACCATCAAATTCACACTCTTATTTTCGGCCAGAATTTTAGTTTTTCTGTCACAACTTCGGAAATTCATAACTAAATCCACAAAATTCGAAATCCAACAAAATTTACCATTCCAGAAAGCTCTAGATGTCTACCCCATGATAAAAATAGTTTCAGCTCATGAAACATTAAGGGGAGAACATTTGACATCCGAAAAGCTACTGGGGTTGCTGCTGTTTGGGTCACTGGTTCAGTTTACTGATAGGAAGTTTCAAAATTTGTAACTAATTCTATAAAAATTTAAATCATTCATTCTTGGACATTTTGGAAATCTACACATGTATAATTTATTCTAAAAATACGCCAAGTCCATGAAATTTAACACAGAAAACGTTTTATACGCGAAAATGGGTTAAGGTTTGGACAGCTACTGGTACTGATGCAAGTGTCTGCTATGAACTTCGAAAATGTCCAATTAATTCCAAAAAACTCCAATCTATGCAAATAATACCAATTTGGAAAGCTATGAACGTTAAATTTATGGTAAAAATAGACTCAGACCAGAGAAAGCATACTTAGCTACCCAAATTCAATGGAACAGTGACTCAGGTCGTGCTGAGCTACTGCTACTGTCCCAGAAATTCAAAAATTCATATCTCTCAGCTCAGACCTCCAAATGAGGTGCTTCCAGTTTCTAAAAGTCACTGTGAATTCCTAGTGTCTAGATATAAAATTTCGTAGCCATTGAACCATGTTTGCCCCTCGGATGACACAATTTCAAAACTGACCAAATGAACAGTACCAGTGCAAATCCGAAATTCTGATACCAACTTTGAAAAATCATAGAAAATTCCACAGACCTCTAAATGACCTGATCTTTGGCTTCCCAAAAATATCTAGGCAAGATCTACTTGCATGCAAAATTCCAAGTCAAGAAGAGGTCATTTGGTCAGATTTTGCCATAGCTCAAGCTTATGGCAATTTTGGTCCTAACAAGAGGCAACTTTGGTTCAAATGAGCCATCCATGGTTCCACACACATTTGAGCAACTTAGAAAGCATAAATATAGCATAAATAAGTCCCTCATAAGGTCTGAACTCTCATGCAACTCAAATTCACCATGCCACTTCCATGAAGATACATACACAAATGGGCTCCCAAGTGGTCAAAATACATAATTCTACTCATTAGACTCTATTCTTGATACATACACTAACTTTACATAGTTTTACACTTGTTCAAAGTGTCATGGCTCAAAAATAACATTTACATATCTACTTTTACATTCTAGTCATCATAGTATATCAAAATATAAAGGTTTGCCAAGAGATGGAGATTTAAGTTCCTTGACTTCCATCCTTTGGGTCTTGAACTCCACCTAGATCATATGAGATGAGAGAAAGGAGGGGGTGAGATTCATTGAATCTCAATAGCTCATACACCTATTCAATCACATTTTCAAGGCATATAACATGTCAAGGGTACAAGTATGCAACTACTCAATCGATGAAGCATTCAATTTCCACATTTTTATGTCACAAACACATGTCAAGAATAAGAATGAGCTCTAGGGACTTTTGGGTTGGCCTCACCCCATTTCTAGGACTTTTGGATTGCCTCACTCTTGGTTCTTGGGACTTTTGACTTAGCCTCACCCATCCAAGGGACTTTTGGCCTTGTCTCACCCATGCCATGAGACTTTTGGCATCTCCTCACCCACATTAAGGGACTTTTGGCACTACCTCACCCTTATGAGCCATTTCCATCATTCAAAGACATTCAAGAAAGCATATTGGTACCAAAATAGCAACATAGCATCAAGTGGCATGTCTCAAACATATAAACATACACACAAGCACACAATGACACCATATGCAACAAGAAAATGCAATAAGAAAAGATAGAGAGCTACCTTGGTGCAAATTCAAGCTTTACTTTGCTTGTTTCTTCTCCTTTTCGGTTCCATAAACACAAGAAGGTGGGGTTGGATTTCTTTGGCCTATTCACAATAAACAATACTAAATTATACTCTTGGAACAAATTATGACATCCAACTCACTCTTAAGACTACACTTTGGTCTATTGGTCACAATATGGTTCTATTAAGGACCTAATGAAGCAACTACCATAATTAACATTCTTGGTTCCATTCTCTTACCATATTTAGACCTCTTGACCTCATTTAAGGTCCTTGAAGCCATCACACACTCACTTTCACAAACTTAGGTCCATGTTGCTTCATAAGGTTACATTATTGAAGCCATTGCCTCATCTCCCAACCTAAGGCTTCTAAATTTTTTCCAAGGGTTTCTCCTATCTTCTTTTATCATATAAAGTCCCAAATCAAGTTTGGAACCATTTAAAATACTCCTTAGCTATCTCTAAGGGTCTTGACCTAGTTATGCTTCCATTAAAAACCCATAGAGTTTGGGATTTTTTCTTAATGGATGGGTCACTTGGGAGGCTCCCTAGGAGTCTTAGAAACTCAAACAAACACTCACATATGATGGGAAAGTCTTGAATCAACCCAGATTTTAACTTATGTTCAAGCACCCTACACTTTTCCAACTTGAGTTTTACTAGTTTTTCATGCATTTCTTTGGTATAATCCATCTTCCCATGCCTCAGTTTGATGGATTCTTTTGGATTATAAAATAAAAACTCTTCCCTCTTCATGGTTCTGGTTGAGACATCCTACCATGGAAGAGTAGAAGGAGAAAAAGAAGCAACAAAGGGAGAGAAACTACCTTGCAATCAAGCTTCCTTCAAGAGCCCTTCCTCTTCCCTCTTTCTCCTCCTTAAATTTAGAATTTGCCTCCTCTGATCAGGACCCAAATCAGCACCAAAAAATACATTAAAACCATGGAAAGATAAAGCAAGAAGGGGAGGATGAAGTTTCAAGAGGAAAGAGCATGAAAGCCTTACACTTTCTCACCTTTTCTTTAGCTTTTCTTCCTCCAAAATTTCCTCCCTTTGTGTGCCTAAGACAGCAGCTCCATTTCTGAGTTTTGGGCAGAAGAAAGTCGGTTTAGAGAGGGGGGAGCTGAACGTGGCTTAAAAAGGGAGTTTGGAAGCTTCTTTTGTGCACTTTGTTTCCATTTTTGCCCTTCCATAATGGCATTTCCGGTTTGGCTTCGTTTTAGCTCCTTTTTGAGAACCGTCTTTTCCATCATAAAATTAAGATTCCCAATTTAATAAAATGCCTTTGGAATCACTCAAATCGGAGCTAAAACCTTCCCGAACGAATCGGTCAAAGTTTAGGTCAATCGACGTCGGAAAGAGTACACCGGAGGGGCTTTACCAGTCCCGGGGCTTCCCATGGATTTTGGGGCCTCTGAGAACCCTGAGCAACTCAAAATTTCCATTTAAAAAGCCCTCCTAGGTGTTCTTCTAAAATTACACTTATTTACGAAAATGCCACTGGCCTTTCGGCAAATTTTTTGAATCACTCCGACCCTAGTTTTTGGGCAACTCAAGGCTCAAATCCTCATTTTCTATTATTTAAAATTTTATTCAAATTTTATTTGGCCTTGAATCACTCATCTCAGGGGACTTACTTTTCAAACTGGCTCGTTCCAGCGATTGTACAACGTACCGGGCGTTATAGAATTTGCCTCACTCTTGGTCTAAGGACTTTGACTTTGCCTCACCCGTTCAAGGGATTTTTGGCCTTGTCTCACCTATGCCATGAGACTTTTGGCATCTCCTCACCTTCATCAAGGGACTTTTGGCGTCACCTCACCCTTATGAGCTCTTTCCACAACCTTTGTCATTGAAGAAGACACATTGGTACCAATGCAATTTCAAGACATCAAGTGACATGTTCTTAAATCACAAGCGCATATCCAAGTACACAACATATACATATGCACACAAGAGAATGAGGTGGAGAGCTACCTTTTTATTTATGCAAGTTCACTTTGCAATTTCCTCCTTCCCCTCCTTGGTTTCACAAGAGCAGTTAGGTGGAGTAGGGTTCTCTTGGCCTAAACATTACAAACATCACACAATTACACATTTAAAGCAAGCTAAGACATTAAACTAAAACTTATTACACACTTGGTTCCAAAATGGACATATTAGTTTCATAAATGGCCTATTAAAGCAACTCATATCATTTAAGTGCTAGGATCCATTCTCTTATTATTTCTAGACTTCTTGGACTCATTTAAGGTCCTTAGAGCCATCACCAATTCAATTGCACCATTGGAATACCAAGTTGCTTCATAAAGTACCATTATGGACACCATTGTCCCATCTCCCAATCCATGGCTCTTAAATTTTTTCCAATGGTTCTTCCCATCTTCTAATACCATATGGAGTCCCAAATCAAGGATAGAACAAATTAAAACACTCCCTAACCCATTGAACCACTTTGGCCAAGACATGTGTACCATTTATGCTTCTTAGAGTTTCAAAATTTTACTTAATGGGAGAGCCACTTAGGAAGGTTTCTAGGGGTCTTAGGAGCTCAAGGAAACATTTAAATAGTCAAAGAATTACTTACACCAAATCAGATTTTACAAAACCCTAAGAAAGCCTATACTTTTCTAACTTGATTTCCTTTAGTTTTTCTTGGAATTTCTTGCCATATTCTTAATCCTTGCACTCTTTTCCCTAGGATTCTCCCTTGGTTCTGCCCAAAATCCAGCCCCTCCTACCCCATCCTAGGTTGGCCGAAACATACAAGAAGAAGGGACAAGAAGAGGCTACCATAGGAATGATATTTTACCTTATTTTTCCTTTGTTTCTTGGATGTTTGTTCCCTTGATTGGCTTCTCCTCTCCAAACATGAAATTTCCCTCCTTGGTCTGACCTCAAAATAGAACCAAATCATTCAAAAAATCCATGAAAAGAAAGGAGGAAGAGAGGAGAACAAGATTGGAGGAAGATGAAGCAAGAAAATCCATGAAATTACCTAGTTTCTCCTTAGCTTTCTTCCTTTTTTTCTCTTCCCTTTGGTGCACCTAAGAGAGCTGAAGATTTTCTGTATTTTGGACAGAAAGGGTCATGCTCATTAAAGAGGAGAAGAAGGGAGAAAAGTGTGGAACTCTTTAGAACATTTAAGAACCCATTATTTCCAATTTTGCCCTTCCATAATGGCAATTTTGTTTTGGCTTCGTTTTAGCTCCTTTCTGAGAACCATTTTTTCCATCATAAAATTTAAATTCCCAATTTAATAAAATGCCCTTGGAATCACTCAATTTGGAGCTAAAATCTTACTGAACGAATAGGTCAAAGTTCGGGTCAACTAAAGTTGAAAAACATATACCGGAGGGGCTTTACTAATCCTGGGGCTTTCCATAGTTTTTGGGGCCTTTGAGAACCTTGGGCAACCCAAAAATTTCATTTAAAAAGCCTTCCTATGTGGTTTTCCAAAAGTTGCACTTATTTACGAAATGCCATTACGTTTCGTCAGTTTCCATCGTAAATATTCTTCATCCTAACTCTATTTTTCTTTCTGTCTGAGCCTAGAATTATCATTTTTAGGAGTTTAGAACTCTACCCAAATTTTTTGGGACATTATCTAGATCATTTTAGAGGACTTACTTTTATATGGCTCATTTTGTCTTTTTACGAAAATTACGTTCGTTACACCATACTTGCTTGCCCCCACCTTAAAACTAAAAATAATTACCAAAAGGTGAGATCACCAAGATTTGAACTTATGCAAAAGGGTTTCAAAAGCATTTACCCACAATTGAGTTACAAGTTTGTTTTCAATGTATTTATGCAATGCTTTATATATATTATATGTAATTAGTTCTGTTTTTAATACTTCATACTTAAGACTAAAATTTGGGTTATCTATACAAAAGCCATAATGTAATAGTTTTTTGCAATAATCGATTTTTGGAAAGAGCAAGGTGCTATTCATACTCTGTTTTTCAATTTTAAGGCATATATCTTGCAAAATCAGAATGAAAGAGCCAAATTCAAGATCATAAATTATGTCATCCTAATAGCTAAATTTTGGAAGCAACTATGTTAAGTAGCAAGAAGAAAAAGAAAAAAAATAAGTGAAATGCATAGAAAAAGAAAAATAAGCTATATTATAATATGTTTTTTATCTTTTTGTTTTTAGATTCTAGTTCATTTAGCTTGTGAGAGCTTTTTAATGTGAGCCTATTGCAACCCCTTCTTTGTAATGGTTCTTGAAATTGATATCAATTTCTTATAAATCTTTTCTAATGAGAGGAAAGTCAGTTGATGATGAATTGTGAGAAAATCCAATTAAGTTCTAGGTGAGTTGAAATCTTGTATGTTGTTGGTAAGCACAAAATAAACTATTAGTGAATTTTAGGTGAGTTAAAAGCTTAAGTGTTGTTGGTGAGTATTAAATAGACCATTTGTTGTGTTACTCTAATTTATAGTTGAATAAAATCCCTTGAATTTTCAAACAAGGGTCCAAACCAAGATAATTTTATGTGTTTTTTTTTCTCTCCTTATCTCTCTTTATTCAATTATGTTTCTATTTGTTTTATTTATAGTCAACTAATATTAGTTGCAGTAAATTAGAACTTATGTGCTTGTCTAAAAAACTCATTTTAAGTTTTATTTATACTTATTTCAATTTTTATTTATACTTAATTGTTTTGTATATCTATTTTGCTACTGAAATTCATTTAGATAACTATTCAATTATTATTTAAAATTAATTTGTATTATTTTCATAGACACTTATTCATTCCCCTCTAAATGTATTTTTATTAGTGTCATAAAAATAGTATGTTTTTACTTTTATATGTGTTCATGCCTAATGGTAGTCTTAATTCTTGCCTTTTTGGTAGGAGTGTCCTCTTACTTAAGATCTTAAATACAAAATAGCTCTTGGATTGGCCTTTGCTCTACTCTATCTTTATGAAGAGTGGGACTAATGTGTGGTTCACTAAAATGTCAAACTAAGCAACATGATGCTTGATTCAAGTTTTAATGTGAAACATGGTGACTTTGGCTTAGCTCGCCTTACTGACCATAATTCAAGCCCTAAGATGACTCAGCTTGTTAGAACCTTAGGCTATTTGGCTCCAAAATGCTTAACCAAAGGTAAGGCTAGTAAAGAATGTGATGTTTTCAATTTTGGTGTGGTTTTGTTAAAGATTGCAAAATCTTTATGAAGATGAAAGAGATTGTGAAATAATGGTGGTGAAGTGGGTTTGGGATCTTTATGGTAGAGGGGTAATTGTTTTGGGTGTAGGCAATGCCAATAAATAATGATCTAAAAGCTACTACAATTATTAAAAATAAAATCTAAAGGCAAATGAACTAAAAAGAAGTATCTAGTAACAAGTAGAAAATTCAAGGTGATGAATAAAATATTATTGGCAATGGAATACTTTAGACATATGAAGAAGCAATAGCAAGCAGACTTGGTGTAGTATAAATAGGAGATAAGCAAGAGTGAATTATGCTAGCAAGAGCAGGAACAAAGTGAATGGTAGTAACAAATTGGAGTGATTAAGTGTCTGATCAAGTGTAGAAGTGAGCTAACAAGTGAGTGTGTTAGTTTGGTAGTGAGGATTTGGCAAGGTGTTTAGTGAGTGAAGTGTTCAAGTGTAAGTGTAGATTAGATTATAAACACTAAATTTTGAGTGTGACCAATAAAATAGTTCTTTTAAAGAAGCCATTAAAAGTTACAAGTGGTATTAGAGTTTCGTTTGGTTTGAGTCCGCTTAATTAGGTGATCAAGCTAGAAAGTTTGTGTGTTCAAGTATGTAGTCTGATATTGTCATATCTTGACTCCAAGAAACTCATATCATAGCATTCAAGTAATAAACACCAATACTTGCATACAAGCATGGCATATGGATCAAAATCACAAAAACAAACCCACATGGTTCAATCTCTCTTTGGTTTAATCATTTTTATCCATATAATATCCACACAACATCCATTCAGAGCAAGAATATCAATCTACAAGCTCTAGAGGTTCATTTCACACTAAAACTTTTCACACAATTTACTTACACAAACAACACATAACAAAGGGAAGCACACACTCAAGAACCTCCAGCTCAACATTAGATCACTTTCAAAGTCCATAAATTGATCTTCAACTCATCTTAAACCATAAAATATTAAAACATATCAAATTCATAGTCATTTAGGATATGAAACTTGGGTTTGAATGTTTAGAACACAATTTAGAATTTTTGCCATGGGTTTGCAGTCCAATTTTCTAACAAAAATTATAATTAAATTTAGAAAAATCTCAATCTAACAAACCATAGCTTTCTAGAAAGTCATAAATGTTAAATTTATGTTAAAAATAATTCCAAGTAATGAAAACATCATTTGGAACCACGATTGACAATAGAGAAGCAATATAGGTCCGGTTGTCCTAGAACTCTAATACAATTTACTGATATAAGTTTCAAAAATTTGTAACTAATTTTACAAAAATTCAAATCAAGAAAATTATACCAATTTAAAAAGTTATAGATGTTTAATTTAAGGAAAAAATATTTTTAGACCACGTAAAGCTCGTTTAAGAACCTAATTATAATAGAACAATACATGAACTCGGCTAATGCTACTGGTACTGACACATAACTTCAAAAAATTATTTCTCCCTTTACAGACTTTCAAATGAGGTGCTTCTAGTTGTTACACATCACTGTGAATATCTAATTTCTTCATGTAAAATTTTAGAACCATTGGACTTCATTTGCCTCTCAGATGACATGAAAATGCAATTTGACTAAGTGAACAGTGCTCAAACCAAGACCAACTTTTAATATGGACTTTGAAAAATCATAATAAATTCTTTAGACCTCCAAATAATGCGATTCTTAAACCAAAAAAAAATCTCTATATGAGAACTATATGTGTGCAAAATCTTAGCCTCAAAATCACTTATTTGTTCAAGTTGGGATTTAGCTCACAAAAGTGGCACTTTTTGGTCTCAAAATGGTTCAATTATATGCCAAATGGTCTTCCCCTTGAATCAAGACTACTTGGGCATGTCCAAAAGCACAATAACACACTAAATATGCATGCCAAATGATTCAAAAAGTCATGGAGCTCAAATTCACTTCCTAGCTCTAACTCATACCTAAGGTTCCATACTTTCTATTAGGCATACAACAATTATCTTTGCACAAATGTGTTCAAACGACTCTTCTAAGATTTCATTCATCATACATATCCATTTTTACACTTTTCTAGCTATAAGATTCATATACATAGGTTCATCTTGCCATACACACATCCATACTGTAATAACCCAGAAAAAGAAAAGAGAAAAAGAAGTGAGAAAAAGGAAGGGAAAGAGAAGCTGGAAAATTTTCGAAGAGCTGAGAATTTTCTAAGTCTTCTCGCCATAGCGAGATATGGAATCGCCATAGCGAGAATGCCTCTTCGCCGTAGCGAATATGTTCCTAGCTATAGCGAGTGCGGCATTCCATATAGAGACCAGTGAGTTGCTGGCCGTAGCGAAATTGTTCCTAGCTATAGCGAGTAAGGCATTCCATATAGAGACCAGGGAGTTGCTCGCCATAGCGGCGCTATAGCGAAGGCAGAGGTCTGGAACAAACACGATCTCGCCGTAGCGACGCCATAGCGAAGGCAGAGGTCTGGAACAGACACGAGCTCGCCGTAGCGAGGTCACTAACTCGCTATAGCGAGAGCGGTCCAGAAAAGCGAGAAAAAGAGAATTCGCCTTTTTAAAAGCTTCCAAATCTCTTCTTTCTTCTTCTAACCGACTCTAACTCGTCTTAGGAGAGAGAAAAGGGCAGAGGAGAGAATGAGAAGCTGAAGAGAAGAGGAAAGCACAAGAAAGGTATGAATTTTCATAGCTTCCTCTTAGTAAGTTGCCTTCTCCCCTTTTTCCCTCCTTTTCACGGTTTAAATGGTAGAAAATGGTTAGGGTTGAGTCTGGTTCAGAGGAGAGAGAGTGGGAAACCATTCTTGAGAGAGATTAGAAGTAGATAGTCTTCTCTTTCTTGCTTTTCTCCTTTCTTAAGAGTTGAGAAAAGAGAGGGATAGCTCATGGGCCTTAGAGTGAGGAAAGACCTAGAGTGAGAAGCTCAGTAGAGCCAATTAGAAGTGATCCCTAGCTTAAGAATTGAGTAGTAAAGTATTAATTCCATGCTTTTGTGTGTTTAGGCTCAAGAGGAACTCTCCTATCTAGAAGTTGTTGTGAAAACCAACAAGGGAGGAGTCAAGTGTCAGAGCAAATTGAGAATAGCTAGCAAAGGTAGTTCTCTCCGCTTTCTCTCATGCATAATTGTGTGTTTACATTGTCTTGCTTGTGTGTATGAATGATATGAGCTATGAGAAGTGTGTTAGCATGATTATGTGATATGATTGAGATGATGTTTTAAATAATTGTTGGTTTGCTTGAGGAAATGGAAAAGCCAATAACCCTGAAGCCAAGGTGAGGATGAGCCGAAGCCCTAAGTTGGTTGAGCCATGTCTCCCAAAAGTGAGGTTGACTCCCAAAGAGTAAGGGTGAGTCTAAGTACCTCTAAAAGTATGGGAAGGCAAATCCAAAAGCCATAAGGGAAGGGGTGAGGCCGATCCAAGTACTCAGCGAACTTATGAATGTTATCCATGGCCATTTCACATGTTTAAACGTTTTCTATCATGTTTTACATGCTAACATGCCATACATGCTTAATGAGACTTGTTGCATGCAATATATGTATGTTTGAATGAGAGTTGAACTACTGAGATTCTCCGAATCTCACCCTCCCTCTCCACCATCCAACCATGTCAGGTGGCCCAAGTGAGATATGAGATGGGAGCAACCACCAACAAGCATGAGGCTAGGGCTAGAGATGAAGAAAAGTGTATAGTTTTGTACTACATTGTATATGTAACTTGTACATGAGATGTAAATAATGTATATGATGTAGCATGTACAAATATTGTAAGACAATGTATGTATTAATGATGAATGTATGAGAATGAGCTTTATGACGAATGTAATAGCATGGTTGAATGACAAAGAGCCAATGGTAACTTAGTAGATAAGGGTGCATAAGTGGGCATGGGGTAGTGAGTTTCCCCAATCTAAGTTATTAGACACTTGAGGCATGATTGATAGCTCCTATAGATGCTTTCTCATGTGCTCAAAGAGTCATAGAAGTAGAAAACTTAAGATTGGACCCCATTAGCCACACTTTTGGCCAAGAAAAGGCCATTTTGCACATGATGTCATAGAATAGCCATATGACCTCTTCTAGCCATGAGATTTGACATGGAACTAGAGTATGTTTAGAGCTTTTTGGGAAGCTAGAGTTCATGTCATTTAGAGGTCTATAGCATTTTCTATGAGCATTCAAAGTTGACATCAGAAATTCGGATTTAGAAAAATCACTGTTCATTTGGTCAGATTTGAAATCATGTCATCCGAGGGGCAAACGTAGTCCAATGGCTACGAAATTTTATACACAAAAACTAGATGGTCACAGTGACTTGTAGGAACTGGAAGTACCTCATTTAGAGGTCCAGAGAGTGAGTTATGCAATTTCGAAGTTCCTGCCCAAAATCAGACACCCAGCCAGACCCGAGGTACTGTTTCATCAGTTTCCGGGAAATTGGCTAGGTGAACTGATCTGGAGAGATTTTTCCCCTCTAGCTAACATCTACATCTTTCCATAGAGATAGAGTTTATGAGCATTGGATTTTTGTGGAATTAGTTAGACATTTTCAAAGTCCATATCAGTAAACTGTGACAGCAAAGAAGCCCCCTCTGACCAGTGAGCTATTTCGATGTCAAACGCAGAATGAGTGAGAGATTGAGACTTCTAAGTATTTTTAGCATGAAATAGACGTCTCAAGATTTCTAGAATGACCCAGATCATGCAGATACGATGTTTCTGCATTTAGTTATGAATTTCCAAAGTTAGCCCAGAAAAGAGGCAAAATCTGCCACTAGCGAAAATGCATGTCTCCAATCCCTTTTTGCTTTCCATGAGTTTGAAGCATATAGTTGGGATTGAAATAAGTCTCAATAGTGTAATTGAGCATGAGGGAGCATAGAGAGAGCTCAACCGGTCCATATTACTTCTAAGTGGATCTCTACCCACACATAGTGCCATACAAAGAGTAAGCATAAGGTAGAGAAAGTGTCTCCCTTATGAGTTCCGCACCGCCCATATGGGCTAAAGGGCACGTTGGGTATGAGCTAGAGGTTAAGGTGTCACATTTGGTGGTATCAGAGCTAAAGTTTCAGGCTCTTAGTATGAGTTAGCATGTTAGAGCTAAAGTTTCAGGCTCTTAGTATGAGTTAGCATGTTAGAGCTAAAGTTTCAGGCGCACATGATAAGTAGAACATCAGAGGTGCCTTTTCCCTAGGAAGGCCGGCTAAGTTGAGTGAGCCCTCGAACTAGGGAGAAAGGATAAAACCCCACGTGAAGGTTGGGTTGCGACCCTCGAAGCGTGAGGACAAGACCTTTGATGGGAAGATGTAGCATGAGAGCAGTAAGGTTCAGGCTTTCATTGTGGATTGTAGCATATGTTTATGAGTTGTCAAGATGTTTATGAGCTTTGCTA
This sequence comes from Erythrophleum ivorense, assembly GCA_026724425.1. Taxonomy (NCBI): domain Eukaryota; kingdom Viridiplantae; phylum Streptophyta; class Magnoliopsida; order Fabales; family Fabaceae; genus Erythrophleum; species Erythrophleum ivorense. The sequence goes on along the minus strand of JAIUCV010000085.1, from coordinate 4,435,631 downwards.
TGGATGATTGAGCGTATGAAAGTGGCATGTGTCCCTATTATGTATGCTAAACCATGTTATATGTTTCAGAAAGATGGTAGACACTCGCCAAAGCAGAGGCAGAGGTAGAGGTAGAGGAAGAGGTAGGCCTTCCAGAGCGGCTCAGGCAGATGAGGCCGGGCCTAGCGATCCAGTTGCTGGAGCCTTATAGAGTATAGTGGCTCGCCTGGATCAGCAGCAAGCTGTTATCATGCAGCTACAAGAACGGCTTGCTGAGAGAGATAGCCAAGGCCCTACACCTCCCCCTCCTCAGCCAGTTCCACACTCCGATCGTCCTGAGCATTCAGGGGCGACTCCTACAGATGCACAGCCACACATGCAGGCTGTAGCCCCAGTTCCACCAGCTCAGATGCCTCCTGCTGAGCAGCAGCCCTCGATCAGAAAAGTAGTTACTCAGTTCAGGAAGTTCGGGCCTCCCACCTTTGATGGTGAGATGAGTGCAGACAGAGCCGAGGCCTGGATCATAGAACTAGAGCAGATATTTGAGGTTATGGAGTGTACATCTGAGCAGAAAGCCAAGATGGCCGCATTTCAGTTAAGAAAAGAAGCAATATATTGGTGGAAGGGCACTGAGCCGATACTGAGAGCGAGGAACGTCCCGATCACGTGGGAGGCATTCCTCGAGGCATTCCACGAGAAGTATTTCCCCGACTCCATCAGAGATGAGAAGGAGTCAGAGTTCATTCTGCTGAGACAGATACCGGGGATGTCAGTGGACCAATATGTAGCGAAGTTCATCGAGCTCTCTAGATATTCCTCGTACCTACAGAGACATGATGATGAGAAATGGAGGGCAGATAGGCTAGAGAAGGGTTTGCTCCCTGAGATCCGAGACAGGGTAGTGCCACAGAGAATCAGGCACTTCCATACCCTAGTAGAAGTATGCAGAGTAACAGAAACGAATCTTAGGATGATGCAACCTACCTCCAGCGCCAGACCATTACTTCCCCTCCTTGAGCCTAAGAGATCTAGAGATGATTCCCAGCCGGCAGTGACAAGCCGTAGAGGTGGAAAGAGTCAGTGGAACCAAAGAGGGAAGAAGAAGAAGACTCAGTCTAGTAGAGGCAGCGCTCCACCTCTCACATGTCCCCAGTGTAGCAGGAATCACGGTACCAGGCCGTGTTATGCGGGGCAGAATGTATGCTATCGATGTGGCAGGCCGGGGCACATAGCCAGAGACTGCATGCAAGCTCCCCCACAAGCCCCTCTATCCATCGCACAGCAGAGAGAGATGGCTCCTCCTCCCAGACTACAGACCCAGGGTAGAGTCTTCGCCCTATCACAGCAAGAGGCTAGTCAATCCCCGAGTCTGATTCAAGGTACTATTAAGATAAATGATTTTTCAGTAACTGCCTTATTTGATTCGGGCGCTAGCCATTCTTTCATATCATATGACTGTGTTAAGAGGTCGGGTCTGAGTATGCATATATTGCCATATGAGTTGCATGTATCCACCCCCACAGGAAACCGAGCCATTACCTCACATGCTTGCTTGAATTGTGTGATCCAGTTTAATCATTGCCTGACCACCCTTGATTTGATATGCATACCCCTCATAGACATTGATGTGATAATTGGCATGAACTGGATGTCTGTGAATAATGCCACACTAGACTGTAGCCACAGATGTGTTACTTTACCTGAATGCGGGACTGTGCCCAGTACTAGGGCTGAGTTATCTGTCATGACCACTTCCCAAGCAGAGAGATCTCTAGGGCATGGGTGTCAGGGATATTTGGTCTTCTTTTCAGTTCAGGCTGAGGTAGAAGAGGGTATAGATGAGATCCCAGTAGTAAGGGAATTCCCAGAAGTATTCCCTAAAGAGATGAATGGATTGCCCCCAGAGAGAGAGGTTGAGTTTCCCATAGAAATCGTACCTGGGGCAAGTCCAGTGTCTAAGGCCCCTTATAGAATGGCCCCCACAGAGTTAGCAGAGCTTAAGAAACAGATAGAGGAACTCTTAGAAAAGGGTTTCATCAGACCTAGTGTCTCACCATGGGGAGCCCCAGTTCTATTTGTCAAGAAGAAAGACGGGAGCCTTAGATTATGTCTAGACTACAGGGAACTCAATAAGATTACCCTTAAGAACAAGTACCCTCTCCCTCGCATAGATGACCTCCTAGATCAGTTAGCAGGAGCGTCAGTGTTCTCTAAGATAGACCTCAGGTCAGGATATCACCAGCTCAGAGTAAAGGCGAATGATATTCCCAAGACAGCTTTTAGAACCAGATATGGGCATTATGAATTCTTAGTTATGCCCTTCGGGTTAACGAATGCACCTGCAATTTTTATGGATTACATGAATAGAATTTTCAGGCCATATTTAGATAGGTTTGTAGTAGTCTTCATAGATGACATCCTCATCTACTCGAAAAGTGGAGAGGAACATGAGCAGCATTTGAGATTAGTCTTGGAGACCTTAAGAGAAAGACAGTTGTAAGCTAAATTTAGTAAATGTGATTTCTGGCTCACTGAGGTTCAGTTTCTGGGTCATGTGATCTCCCAGGCAGGGGTCGCAGTAGATCCCCATAAGGTAGAGGCAGTATTACAGTGGGAGAGACCTAGGACAGTGACAGAGATCAGGAGTTTTCTAGGTTTAGCAGGGTACTATAGAAGGTTCATTCAGGGCTTTTCTCAAATAGCAATGCCATTGACCCGGCTTACTAGAAAGAATGTGTCGTTTGTGTGGAATGAGAAATGTGAGAGTAGTTTTCAAGAGTTGAAGCACAAGTTGACCACGGCACCAGTTTTAGTACTCCCTGACCCGAGAGAGAGTTTTACAGTGTATAGTGATGCCTCTAAGAAAGGGTTAGGATGTGTACTTATGCAGAAAGGCCAGGTGGTAGCTTATGCTTCCAGACAGTTAAAGCCTCATGAGGAAAACTACCCCACACACGACCTAGAGTTAGCCGTGGTGGTATTTGCGCTTAAGATATGGAGACACTACTTATATGGGGCAGCAATAGAAGTGTATAGCGACCACAAGAGTCTTAAGTACCTCTTTGAGCAGAAAGAGTTGAATATGAGGCAAAGAAGATGGTTAGAATTTCTGAAAGATTATGAGTTTACATTGAAATACCATCCAGGTAAGGCTAATGTGGTAGCTGATGCCCTAAGTAGAAAATCCATACACGTGGCCTGTATGATGATCCGAGAGCAGGAATTGATTGAGAGCTTCAGAGACATGAGTCTCTCCTGCAGGGTGTGTTCGGGAAAGTTATTGATGAGTGAAACCCGAATAGAAAGTGACCTGAGAGATCAGATAAGAAAGGCTCAGCAGTTAGATGATTATGTAAAGAAAGTTAGAACCCAGATGACCCAAGGAAATGTCCAGGAGTTCAATTTGTCTGAGGATGATATAGTGAGGTACAGGGATAGGCTGTATGTGCCTAGGAACACTGAGATCAAAGAGAAGATACTAGATGAGGCACATAAGAGCAAGTACACCATTCATCCGGGGTAGCAATAAAATGTACCAGGATTTGAAAAGAATGTTCTGGTGGCCCGGGATGAAAGCAGACATAGCAGACTATGTCTCCCGATGTTTAGTATGCCAAAGAGTAAAAATAGAGCATCAGAAGCCAGCAGGGTTACTCCAGCCTCTAGATATCCCAGAGTGGAAATGGGATAGCATAGCTATGGATTTTGTCATGGGTTTGCCCAGGACATTATCGAGCTATGATGCAATATGGGTAATAGTGGATAGGTTAACAAAGTCAGCGCACTTTTTACCTATGAAAGCCACTTATACCCTAGATAAGTTAGCCCAGCTGTACATCAGGGAGATAGTTAGACTGCATGGTGTGCCTAAGAGCATAGTGTCAGATAGAGATCCCAGATTCACATCAAATTTCTGGAGATCATTATAAGATGCTCTAGGTACCAGACTTAGATTTAGCACAGCCTACCACCCTCAGACAGATGGACAGACAGAAAGAACCATCCAAACCCTAGAAGACATGTTGAGGGCATGTGTACTAGAAATGAAAGGGAATTGGGATACGTACTTGCCTCTAGCAGAGTTTGCCTACAATAATAGTTATCATGCTAGTATACAGATGGCACCGTATGGGGCATTGTATGGGAAGAAGTGTAGGTCCCCAATGTGTTGGGTTGAGCTAGGAGAGCGGAGCCTTATAGGCCCAGAATTGGTGGATCAGACCTCTAGACAGATAGAAACCATCAGAAGGAAACTTTTGAAGGCCCAGAGTAGACAGAAAAGCTATGCAGATAAGCGTAGGAGGCCGTTAGAGTTTGAGGTCGGAGATCATGTTTTCATTAAGATATCTCCATCCACAGGAATAGGTCGATCCATTAAAAGTAAGAAGCTCAGTCCTAAGTACATAGGTCCTTTCCAGATTCTAAATAAAGTAGGACCTGTGGCATACAGACTGGCTCTTCCTCCAAATATAAGCCAAGTTCATAATGTTTTCCATGTTTCCCAATTGAAAAAGTACCAGCCCGATCCCTCACATGTCATAGAATATGAGAATGTGCAGTTACAGGAGAATCTATCTTATATAGTATCGCCAGAACGGATCGTGGACGCTAGACTCAAGCAGTTACGGCATAAGACAATACCGTTGGTGAAAGTGGTTTGGAAGGGTTTGTCACCCGAAGAAGCTACATGGGAATTGGAGGAGGATATGAGGAAGAAATATCCAGAACTCTTCCCATGAGGTATGTTGTTTAAATTTCGGGGACGAAATTTTTATAAGGAGGGTAGAATGTAATAACCCAGAAAAAGAAAAGAGAAAAAGAAGTGAGAAAAAGGAAGGGAAAGAGAAGCTGGAAAATTTTCGAAGAGCTGAGAATTTTCTAAGTCTTCTCGCCATAGCGAGATATGGAATCGCCATAGCGAGAATGCCTCTTCGCCGTAGCGAATATGTTCCTAGCTATAGCGAGTGCGGCATTCCATATAGAGACCAGTGAGTTGCTGGCCGTAGCGAAATTGTTCCTAGCTATAGCGAGTAAGGCATTCCATATAGAGACCAGGGAGTTGCTCGCCATAGCGGCGCTATAGCGAAGGCAGAGGTCTGGAACAAACACGATCTCGCCGTAGCGACGCCATAGCGAAGGCAGAGGTCTGGAATAGACACGAGCTCGCCGTAGCGAGGTCACTAACTCGCTATAGCGAGAGCGGTCCAGAAAAGCGAGAAAAAGAGAATTTGCCTTTTTTAAAAACTTCCAAATCTCTTCTTTCTTCTTCTAACCGACTCTAACTCGTCTTAGGAGAGAGAAAAGGGCGGAGGAGAGAGTGAGAAGCTGAAGAGAAGAGGAAAGCACAAGAAAGGTATGAATTTTCATAGCTTCCTCTTAGTAAGTTGCCTTCTCCCCTTTTTCCCTCCTTTTCACGGTTTAAATGGTAGAAAATGGTTAGGGTTGAGTCTGGTTCAGAGGAGAGAGAGTGGGAAACCATTCTTGAGAGAGATTAGAAGTAGATAGTCTTCTCTTTCTTGCTCTTCCCCTTTCTTAAGAGTTGAGAAAAGAGAGGGATAGCTCATGGGCCTTAGAGTGAGGAAAGACCTAGAGTGAGAAGCTCAGTAGAGCCAATTAGAAGTGATCCCTAGCTTAAGAATTGAGTAGTAAAGTATTAATTCCATGCTTTTGTGTGTTTAGGCTCAAGAGGAACTCTCCTATCTAGAAGTTGTTGTGAAAACCAACAAGGGAGGAGTCAAGTGTCAGAGCAAATTGAGAATAGCTAGCAAAGGTAGTTCTCTCTGCTTTCTCTCATGCATAATTGTGTGTTTACATTGTCTTGCTTGTGTGTATGAATGATATGAGCTATGAGAAGTGTGTTAGCATGATTATGTGATATGATTGAGATGATGTTTTAAATGATTGTTGGTTTGCTTGAGGAAATGGAAAAGCCAATAACCCTGAAGCCAAGGTGAGGATGAGCCGAAGCCCTAAGTTGGTTGAGCCATGTCTCCCAAAAGTGAGGTTGACTCCCAAAGAGTAAGGGTGAGTCTAAGTACCTCTAAAAGTATGGGAAGGCAAATCCAAAAGCCATAAGGGAAGGGGTGAGGCCGATCCAAGTATTCAGCGAACTTATGAATGTTATCCATGGCCATTTCACATGTTTAAACGTTTTCTATCATGTTTTACATGCTAACATGCCATACATGCTTAATGAGACTTGTTGCATGCAATATATGTATGTTTGAATGAGAGTTGAACTACTGAGATTCTCCGAATCTCACTCTCCCTCTCCACCATCCAACCATGTCAGGTGGCCCAAGTGAGATAAGAGATGGGAGCAACCACCAACAAGCATGAGGCTAGGGCTAGAGATGAAGAAAAGTGTATAGTTTTGTACTACATTGTATATGTAACTTGTACATGAGATGTAAATAATGTATATGATGTAGCATGTACAAATATTGTAAGACAATGTATGTATTAATGATGAATGTATGAGAATGAGCTTTATGACGAATGTAATAGCATGGTTGAATGACAAAGAGCCAATGGTAACTTAGTAGATAAGGGTGCATAAGTGGGCATGGGGTAGTGAGTTTCCCCAATCTAAGTTATTAGACACTTGAGGCATGATTGATAGCTCCTATAGATGCTTTCTCATGTGCTCAAAGAGTCATAGAAGTAGAAAACTTAAGATTGGACCCCATTAGCCACACTTTTGGCCAAGAAAAGGCCATTTTGCACATGATGTCATAGAATAGCCATATGACCTCTTCTAGCCATGAGATTTGACATGGAACTAGAGTATGTTTAGAGCTTTTTGGGAAGCTAGAGTTCATTTCATTTAGAGGTCTATAGCATTTTCTATGAGCATTCAAAGTTGACATCAGAAATTCGGATTTAGAAAAATCACTATTCATTTGGTCAGATTTGAAATCATGTCATCCGAGGGGCAAACGTAGTCCAATGGCTACGAAATTTTATACACAAAAACTAGATGGTCACAGTGACTTGTAGGAACTGGAAGCACCTCATTTAGAGGTCTAGAGAGTGAGTTATGCAATTTCGAATTTCCTGCCCAGAATCAGACACCCAGCCAGACCCGAGGTACTGTTTCATCGGTTTCCGGGAAATTGGCTAGGTGAACTGATCTGGAGAGATTTTTCCCCTCTAGCTAACATCCACATCTTTCCATAGAGATAGAGTTTATGAGCATTGGATATTTGTGAAATTAGTTAGACATTTTCAAAGTCCATATCAGTAAACTGTGACAGCAAAGAAGCCCCCTCTGACCAGTGAGCTATTTCGATGTCAAACGCAGAATGAGTGAGAGATTGAGACTTCTAAGTATTTTTAGCATGAAATAGACGTCTCAAGCTTTATAGAATGAGCCAGATCATGCAGATACGATTTTTCGGCATTTAGTTATGAATTTCCAAAGTTAGCCCAGAAAAGAGGCAAAATCTGCCACTAGCGAAAATGCATGTCTCCAATCCTTTTTTGCTTTCCATGAGTTTGAAGCATATAGTTGGGATTGAAATAAGTCTCAATAGTGTAATTGAGCATGAGGGAGCATAGAGAGAGCTCAACCGGTCCATATTACTTCTAAGTGGATCTCTACCCACACATAGTGCCATACAAAGAGTAAGCATAAGGTAGAGAAAGTGTCTCCCTTATGAGTTCCGCACCGCCCATATGGGCTAAAGGGCACGTTGGGTATGAGCTAGAGGTTAAGGTGTCACACATACTCATACATAAAGGCTACCAAGTAGCAAACTTACATTTCTATTCACATAAGTTCAAAAGGGATTCATAACTCATTTATATACAACCATTTACATTTGTTCATAAGTTTATATACCATTAATATCTCATACAAGTCTTAATACACAAGAGTGACATTTATACATAAAAGCTAGGCCTTCAAACTGAGACTACATCTTCAAGTGCCCCCTAGTTAGCTTCCTTGCTTCCTTGAGTTTCCTTTAAGCATAAAAAGATGAAAAGAAGGGAGAATGAGATTCAAAGAATCTCAATATCCCTTTATACTTTCAATCATATATGATGGATACATTTTCATGCAAATGGATGCCATGCATGGTCTATAAGCTGCATATGCATATCAAGAACATAATTTCCATTTTGTAAAGTCTCAAACACATCAAAGTGGACTCTCAAGACCTTGATTAGCCTCACCCACCTCTCTTGGGACTTTTGGACTTGCCTCACCCATTTTACTTTAGGACTTTTGACCAAGTCTCACTTCTCTTGAGGTTTTTGACTTGTCTCACCTATTTTAAAGGACTTTTGGCTCATCTTCACCTTTATCAAGGGACTTTTGGCATCACCAAGTCTATTCAAGTCTTATGCACACATAAAAGCAATTCAAGACACATAAGTGGCACCACACATATCCTTACTAGCTAAGCACACTTTTCATAGTTCAAACACACACACAATCATCCAAAGCAAGAAGACATCCACACATATACATGAGAGAAAGGTTAGAGGGCTACCTTGTAATGAATCACAACACTTTTCTCTTAGAATTCCTTTCCCTTTCTTGGTCACACTTTTACAAGGAGGTAGGACTTGTTTCTCTTGGCCTATAAATACAAATGGAGCATAACTAAGTCATTGAAATAAAACTTAGCTCCTTACAACTCAAGACTAGGCTATTTGACTCAAGGACCTCATTATAGTTCCATAATGCACACAATGAGGAAATACATAGATTTCTTGCTCTTGGTTCCAATTTCTTGATCATTCTATATCTCTTGACATAAATTAAACTCTTTGGAGCCATCACAACTCAAATCCAAAGGTTCTAGACTCATTGCTTCTTTATGCTCTAATATGGAACCTACAAGTCCATCTTCTCTTACAAGCCTCCTAAATTCATTCCAAGGCTTCCTTTAATGTTTGTTTCTCATAATTAGTAGCCTTAGAAAAATTTTAGACTGTTCCTAAGTATTTGAGACCCTCTTAGCTGAGACACACATACACTTGAGCTCCCATAGAGTTTTCTTTGTTTCCTTGATGGAAGAAGCATTTAAGAGGCTCCCTAGGGATCTTAGGAGCTCATTTAAACTCTTAGATAAGCTAGAATACCTCTACAAAAATTAGACTTAAGCATTTATCTTAAAACCCTAAGATTCTCAATCTTGAATTCCATTACTTCACATTTGATTCCAATGGACTATTCTTAATTCCCACACTCTCAATCACTTGCTAAGGCTAGAGTTCATCTTCCTTTAAGTGGGCTAGGCTGACCCAAATTACACTAAAGAGAAGCATCCAAGAAGAAGCTATTAAAACTCAAGAAGTTTACCTTGTTTGTGAGCTTTTTCAAGAGACTTCCACTTGCAATAAGCCTTTCCTTCCAAAACTTCCTTTTTTTACTTGGGCTAACCTCAAAATAGAACCATATTAGCCTCCAAATCCAAGGAAAAAGAGAAGAGACTTGGCATGAGAAGAAACATGGAAAGGAGTAAGGTTTCTCACGTTGTTCTTGGTGTATCACTTTCTTTTTCCCTCTTCTCCTTGTGCATCCTTGGATCTCTCTCCAATTCTGTCTAGACTAAAAAAGCATCAGTGGAAAGGAAGGAGAAGGGTTGGATGTTTCTTGAAGAAGCAAAAAGGTAAAGTTGTTATACTTTTTTACTTTTCCTTTTAGTCCCTATTCTTAGTTTTTATCATTTTGGCACAATTCAACTCCTTTTTGAAATATGTCTTTTCCATCATATTTTTTGGACTCTCAATCATAAGAATTGCCTTTGGAATTACTCAAAAAGGTTTTGAAACCATTCCAAACTATTCAGTCAAAAGTTTCGGTTAACTAATGGCTGAAATCACTCACTGGAGGAGTTTCAATTATTTTGGGAGTTCGCATGGTTTTCAAAATCTTTGAGAACCTCGAAAAGCTCAAATTTTTCATTTTAAAAATCCTCCTATGAGTTTTCAAATTTTTTCAAAAATGATAAAAATGCCCCTACTTTCTTCAATAAATTTTCTAAACTCCTCTAGCTCTAATTTTCAAACATCTTAAGCCTTAAATCCTTATTTTTCATTATTTAAAAGTTTATCCTAATTTTAGTTAGCATTAAACCTCTCTATCCAGGGAACTTCCTTTTAAAACTGACTCATTTTCATCGTTTTTTGAAAAACCAGACATTACAGACATCATCGTATAAAATTTTGTCAAAATATAGTCAGGGACTGTGAAGACCCTTGATTGAAGATTAAAACAACTTAATAAAAACACTAGGCACTACTAAAGTTAGTATGGTAGATATGGCATCAATTACTTGCTTAGTTAAGAAGTTAAACAATAGCCAACTATAAATCTTAGAGCATTATAGTTGAGCCTTACCTTAGAGGCTAAAATCTATAGGATGCTATTAAGGGAGATGGAGTGATGACATCAAAAAATTCTAATGAAAATGGTAGGTAAAAGCTAAAAAGGCTCTGTACATAGTTGTTGCTAATGTTAAACTAAAATTTATTAAATATATCAAGGTAGTAAAGCGCATTAAAGGAAGATTAGGCCATGCTAACCACACTTTTTTGAGAAAGCAAATGATGCAAAGTTACAACTATTAAAGAATAAGCTGATGAACATATAGCAAAATGATATGTCAATAAGCGAACACTATTCCAAGGTAAAGTCTATTTGCAAAGAAATTTCAAAATTAGATCCACGAAAGTCTATTACCAACATACGAATGTAAAGAATTATTATTGTAGGGTTAAATCCCAAATATTATAACCTTGTTATGATCGCAAGAGGTTTGTCTAGGAAGTCTACTTTGATTGAGTTAGAAAGTATACTAGCTAACTAAGAAGCTCTTAACTAACTAATATAAATAATTTCATTGAAAGATGAGGAGAAAGCTTTCTTCTACAAAAAGAAAGGTCAGTAAAAGGAATCTAGCTTAAGGAAAAAAAAGAGAGGACGATAATAAGTGTTGCTAGAATGGCTATCATAAAAGTTGTCATAAAAGAGGCCTATATCAATGGGAGGTTGCCCAAACTCACTAAATCTTGAATTGAAGAAGGAATATCATACGATCACATATTTCATATACGTATCCCATGTTATATTCATTATTTGGTAGCATATTGTAATGCTCACACTTTTAGCCGTAGAGTTTCTTATTATCAAAACCCTCAATGGCACATTGATGCAAAATAATGGATTTATACCAACTCATTTCACATTCATAACTAATTTGTTCCAACTAAGATATCATATAGATAAGTATTAAATCCACAAAATTGGTCATATGCTCGTTTTGGATTATAGATCATATAATAAAGATTAAATTTTAAAAATTCATAACTTGAGCTACACAACTCTGATCAATACAAATTAGGTATCTTTGGAAAGCTTATAATATAAACTTTCTACGATAAAAATTTCAAGTAAAAATGAATCCATTTGGCCCTTAGAAAAAACTACGGCTATGATAGTACGAAAAATCCTAAGAATTTCAAGTCTTTTGGATTAGATTAAAAAATGCATCAAATATTTTATAGAGTTTCAAAAAATGAAAACTTTCATTTGTTAAAAAGCTCTATATGTTCTCTAATTTCCTACCAAATTTTAGCCTCAGACTAAATCATTCTCCAATTAAACTACACTCATACAAATCAAAACCATCATCAAATGTCTTATAAAACTCAAGTTTGGAGCATGCATACACAAAATCATCAAATTAGTCTCGGGTTGTTATGCCAAATTTCTGGTGTAATTTTTGAAAATTCATGACTAATTCTAGAAAATTAAAATCAAGTATACTATACCATTTTGGAAAGCTACAGATATTAACTTTAGGCTAAAAATAAGTCCTGACCAAAACAAAAACATTTAGTCACTAAAAATTAATGGAACAATATCAAAGGTACTGCTACATTATTGGTATTGACTTTAAACTTCAAAAATTCATATCTCTTTGGTCAGACCTCCAAACGAGGTGTTCCTAGTGGCCATGGAAAGCTTATTATGTCTAACTTATGCTCGTAAAATTTCATGAGCATTAAATACCATTTGACACTCGAATAACACAGGAGAAGAAATTAATTATATGAACAGTAATCATATCAATTCAGCAGCTTTTTGGCAACTTTAAAAATTCATAATTAATTCTCTAGAGCTCCAAATAATTTGGTCTTTAGCTTCCTAAAAATCTCTAGAGAAGATCTATATGCATGCCAAATTTCATAGGAAAAATCTTCCATTTGGTCAATTTGTGACATAAGGTTGCAAAATAGCACTTTTATGTCTCTTTAAGAGACAAGAATGGGTCAATTTTGCTTCTAATTTTTTTAAGGCCACTTGTGTAATGTTCAATTTTTCAAAAAATGATGAAAATGAGCTAGTTTCCAAAGGAAGTCCCTTAGATAGAGAAGTTTGATGCTAACTAAAATTAAGATAAAATTTTAAATAATAAAAATGAGGATTTCAAGCTTAAAACACCTGAAAATCAAAGCCAAAAGAACTCAAAAAAATTGCCGAAGAAAGTAAGGGTATTTTTGTAATTTTTGAAAAATTTTAGAAACTCACAAGAGGTCTTTTTAAATGAAAATTTTAAGTTTTCTAAAGTTCTCAAAGGCCCTAAAAATCATGAGAACTCCCAGAGTAGTTGAAACCCCTCCAGTAAGCGAGTTCGATAAAAGATTGACTAAAACTTTGACTGAATAGTTTGGAATGGTTTCAGATCCTTTTTTAGCAATTTCAAATACAAATCTTATGATTAAGAGCTTAAAGAATATGATAGAAAAGACAAATTTTGAAAAGGAGTTGAAATGAGCGAAAATGATGAAAGTGAAAAATAGTGACTAAAATGTAAAAAGAAAAAGTTGCTAAAAGTTTCTTTTTGCCTCATAAATGACATCCAACCCCTTTCTCCTTCTTTCCATTGATGTATTTCTAATTTGAAATAGAGTTGAAGCTAACCCAAAGAGACGCAGCATGAGGGAAGAGAAGAAAGCTTCAAAAGGGTAAGAATTTTTAACTATTCATATTCTTTGCTTCATTAAACATGTTCCCCTTTTCCCTCTCTTTTTTTATGGTTTTGTTAAGTGATATGGTGCTAGTTTATATGGCTAAGTCAATGGAGGGAGGAGAAGATTTAGGAGAACTCTTAGGAGCATGAAAAAGAGCTCTTAGGAAGCTTGAAAATAAACTATGTGACATGATGTGATTTTTCTTCCTTTTGCTTCTCCTTTTCTCTTGAATTTTGGCCAAATTTAGGGATCCATGTAAGAGGTTTAGTTCTGATTCAAACATGATAGAGGAAGGAGTTTTGAAGCCTAAGGAACCTAAAGGAAGCAATAAAATGCAAAAACAAGCCATAGAAATCAAATTGTGTCAATTAGGGAAGTTAACATGTAAAGGGAAATCCGAAACTTCCTAAGGTTAATTATGTTTATGTAAGAGTATAAATGAGGTCTTGAGATATTTGGGAAGCTTCCCATAAACCAATCGATGTAAGAAAGCAAGCCAATTCCATAGGTCCATATGTGAGTGTATGGTTCAACCACTTTAGGGTTTTCATGCTTAGAGGGTGAATTTTTGTGTTTTAAAGAATTTAAAGGCCTAAATATAAATTATAAGAGTTAAGGGACAAATTCTATCAATTAAGGAAGTTAATAAGTAAATGGAAATATGAAACTTCTTAAGATTAATTATGTTGATATAAGAGTATAAACGAGGTCTTGAGATATCTAGGAAGCTTCCCATAAACAAACCGATGCAAGAAAGCAAGCCTATTCCATGGGTCCATGTGTGAGTGTATGGTTCGAGCACTTTGGGGTTTTTATACTCAGGGAGTGAATTTTTGTGCTCTAAGGAATTTAGAGGACTAGATATGAATTATAAGAGTTAAGGGAACCAATGGTTTAAATTTAAAGGGCTTGGTTTAAAGGTTGATATGTTAAGGTCACAATTTAGGCATAATGAAGTAACATGGGCTTGGGCTCCTTACAATGAGTTTATGAATGCTTCAATGAGTTTATGTGGAGCTAAGAGGTCTAGAAAGAAAGGAAATGGGGAGCCAAGATCAAGATTTAAAGTAGTTGCTTCATGGTGTCCTAAATGAGCATTATGTATAACTGAGAGCCAAGTAAGCTAGCCTAGCCTTCCTTGAAGCTAGAATGGGTTCTTAAGCCTAATTTATGTCATGTTTATTGTGTCTAAGCCAAAAGAGGCAAGAACTCCCTTTTTATGTGTGCTTGGCTAAGAGGGAGCAAGAGAAAGGCAAAGAGAAGTTATGAATTTTGCTTCAAAGGGGCTCTCTAAGCTTTTTCTCATGTATGTGTGTAGATGTTTTCTTGCTTTGGATGCTTGTATGTGTGTTTGAACTATGAAAAGTATGCTTAGCTAGTAAGGACATGTGTGGTACCACTTATGTGTCTTAATTGCTTTTATGTGTGTATAAGACTTAAAGAGACTTTGTGATGCTAAAAGTCCCTTAATAAGGGTGAGGATGAGCCAAACACCCTTTAGCATGGGTGAGATAAGCCATAAGTCTCAAGGAGTAAAACTTAGTCAAAAGTCCTAAAGTAAAATAGGTGAGGTAAGTCCAAAAGTCCCAAGAGAGGTGGGTGAGGCTAACCGAGGTCTTGAAAGTCCAATTTGATATGTTTGAGACTTTGTGAAATGGAAATTATGTTCTTGATATGCATATGTAGTTCATAGATCATGCATGGCATCCCTTTGCATGAAAATGCATCCATTATGTATGATTGAAAGTGTAAAGGGTTATTAAGATTTTTTGAATCTCACCCCCTTCCCTTTCCTAACTCAACATGTCTAGGTGGTCTAAGTGAGTAAAAAGATGGAAGCCACTACACTTAAAGATGAGAGAATGACAAAAGAGTTGTGTTATCTAGCTATTTGTAGCCATATTATTGGCAAATGATGTAATCTCATATTGTAAATGTATAGCCACTTGAACATATGTATATATATGATGTATGTATGGAAATTGAAAGCATATGAATGAGAATAGATCTTTTTGACATTGAGATGCATTAATGTGGTTGTAAGATCATGTGTAATATGGCTTATGGCATAGTGAATTTTAGTTCCATGGCTTTTTGAATTAGTTGGCATGCATATTTAGGATATTATAGAGCTTTTAGATGTGTCTAAGTGGTCTTGGTTCAAGGGGAAGGCCATTTAGCACCAAATTGAACCATTTTATGACCAAAATGACCAAATTTATGAGCGAAACCCAAACCTAACCAAATGAATGATTTTGAGACTGAGATTTTGCACACATATAGATCTCATATAGAGCTTTTTCGTGGTCTAATAACTGCATTATTTAGAGGTCTATAAAATTTATTATGATTTTTTAAAATTTAGTAAAATTTGCATATTAGTATGAGTTACTATTTATTTGGTTAGAATTGTTTTCGTGTCACCCAAGGGCCAATGAGGTCCAATGGATCTAAAATTTTACATGAAGAAACTAGACATTCATATTGACCTGTAGCAACCAAAAGCACCTCATTTGGAGGTTTTTAGAGAGTGAAATGATTTTTTAAAGTTCTGTGTCAGTACTAGTAGTGCTAGCCAAGTTTAAGTACTGTTTCATCAATTTTTGTTAGCTTAATGTTATTTTCTTGGTCTGGAATTATTTTTCCCTTATAGTAGACATCTTTAAATTTCCAAATTGGGTATAGATTTCTTGAATTAGATTTTTTAAAAATTAGTTATGAATTTTTAAAATTCATATTAGTAAACTATCTTAAAACTCCAAGACAGCTGAACCTACATTGCTTTCCTATTGTGAATTATAGCCTAAATGTTGTTTTCATTGCCCAAAACTATTTTTAATATGAAGTTAACATTCATGGATTTCTAGAAAGCTATGATTTGTTGGGTTTTTATTTTTTTATAATTAATTATGAATTTTCAAAATTGATAACAAATGTAACATCCTAAAAATTATTAAATGTATTAGTTGCAGATTTGGGCTAATTAAGGAAGATTATGAGAAGATAGGAGCCTTAAGGATAAAGGAAATTTGAGTATCTTATTATAACAATTATTAATTGGATAATTTGAGGGAAGTAAAATAATAATTTTGGGATTTAGGCATGATTTGGCCATGAATAATTCATGTATGATAAGAATATTATTAGAATGCCAATTTTATTTTGATGGAGGTCCATTTTCATTTCATGGAAGCCTAACACTAGTCTCCTTATAGGCCCAATTCACATTTAACTCATTTAACACTTAAACCATGGCCCAATTAATACCAATCTTTGAACCCACTAGAATTTGGGCCTTAAAGTTAGCACACTTCATCTTAATTCAAAGTGTTATATAGCCCACCTCACCAAACAAAGGCCCAATGACTAGAAAAGAGCCTAAATAGACCATGGGCTAATAGGTTACCCCATTTCCTCCTAATAACCCTAAAGGTTTAGCAGCTTTCCCCCCATTCAATAGAAACCACAATAGGAAAGAGAAGAAATTCGCATGTTACAAGAAGGCTAGGGTTTCTCAACATTTTGGCTCAGATTTGCACTCTTGGAGGGAGATTTAGCCAAGGTAGGTTCTATATAACTTGACCCTCTTATCTTTCTCTACATTTTGGTCTAATTGGTTTCTCATTTAGAGAATTTGCATTTCTTCTTAGGATGAAATCTAGTTTTTGGATGATTATTACAAGATTTTCGAAGTTAAAAGCTAAAGGGGTATTTGGGTAAGTATTTCATTTCTATTTTGTGTATTATTTTGCTGGAAAATGTCCCTTAGGGTTGATTTTCATAATGGGTTATGCTATTGTGTGAAATTATAAGGAAATGAAGGTAAAACACTAAAGTTTCTGGGCTTGATGACTCACATTCGAATTTTGGAATATCTCATAATGTGTTCTTGGTAGTTGAGGCTCAACTTAGTCCATTTAACCTCTTGGGTGTAGGGGTAAGCGTTCCTTTTTCTCTTGTATGGTGTATGTGCTGAATTCCAATATTTTGGATTGACTTTTTCTGCATGGTTAGTACATGTGTGAAAATGGAGTTGTAGGGAGTGAATCATATTAAGCTTTCATGTATGGACCCTAAATTGGTGTAATAGATCATTAGGAAGTTTAGGTAAGAAGTTCTCAATGATTTCTTATTAAGATTAATATATGGATAGGGAGAATTTCCTTGTTAATAATAGTTAAATGATGATAATCATACTTATGTAAGACTTGGTATGCTTTGGATCATAGTGGTAGTTAGAGGAAGAGTAATTGGCTTCATTGAGATAATTAGGGTTATTTTTCTTAGTTCCATGTATATGCTCATATTAATATGATATTTGTTATATATATTTGATTTTGAATGCTAAATGATTAGTTAACTACTTGAATTACAATTATGATTAGACCTTATAAGTCCATTGTGGAGTTGTGGTGTGGCTGCCACCCGTGGATGTGCTTTGATCGGCCACCGAGTTGTGCTCAGACCCCAGATGCATTGAGCCCTGGTTGTACTTATTATGGAATAGGAGTTGTGGATGGACCTCTCTTAGTGTTATTGGCCATTAACATGTTGTGTGTGATTACTGGTATGGGACAATAGTCATTGGTAGCTTAACTAGTTCATTTGCAAATTGAATTGATGATTTTGATATTGATGATATGAAATTGCATTACATTGATTAATCTGTACATATATATGAAATTTGCTTTTTGTTATTGAGATTGTATATCTCACCCTGATTATGGGCTAACATTTTGAGGGATCGGACCTCTTAGTGGCAAGGAGAAATTGATGAAAGCTTATTATATGGTTTGGTAGCACATAGGTTTGGAAACCTTGTCAAATTGTATTGTGTAATTAGATTACTAGTTTTATATTATTGCCACATTGCATCATAAATTGCCAAGTATAAAGACTGTACATGTAATATAATTATCATGGAATTGAACATTATGGTTGTAATTAGCTAACAATGGTTGAGTGACTTGATCTTCTATTAATATTAAACATTGGCCCTCCACTCTTTGTGGTCAGAACACTTTTGTTGTTACTAAATTATAGAATTTGCTAATGTATAATAGTTTCGTGAATAGAGATTATCACTTAAATCTTGAAGTAGATAATGATAGATTAGTTAGGTAAATCAAGTAGATAAATGCCATTAAAGTTTCACAAATTGAGGGAGAGTGATCTTAGAGTATTCCTAGAGGGAGAATTTAGAGTGCATGGGACAAAATTTAAAAGTTTTAGGAACAAAAGGTAATTGGCCACAGCCAAAATAGAATTGGCCTCGGCCAAAAGCGATGAGGTTGCTTAAGGAGGGTAATAGAGAGTAATTAGCCATAGCTAAAATGAATCTGACTGCAGTGAAAGTTGAGGGGTGAGTCTAGATGTGTTCTAGAGAGTAATTATGTGACACCTTAACCTCTAGCTCATACCCAACGTGCCCTCTAGCCCCTATGGCGGTGCGGAACTCATAAGGGAGACTCTTTCCTCTACCTCATGCTTACTCTCTCTATGGCACTATGTGTGGGTAGAGCTCCACTTAGAAGTAATATGGACCGGTTGAGCTCTCTCTCTAATTCCTCATGCTCAATTCCTCTATTGAGACTTATTTCAATCCCTACTCTATGCTTAGGACTCATAGAAAGCAAAAAGGGATTGGAGACATGCATTTTCGCTATGGGCAGATTTTGCTCCTTTTCTGGGCTAACTTTGGAAATTCATAACTAAATGCATAAAAATCGTATCTGCATGATCTGGGTCATTATAGAAAGTTTGAGACATCTACTTCATGCTAAAAATACTTAGAAGTCTCAATCTCTCACTCATTCGGCGTTTGACATCGAAATAGTTCACTGGTCAGAGGGGGCTTCTTTGCTGTCACAGTTTACTGATATGGACTTTGAAAATATCTAACTAATTCCACAAAAATCCAATGCTCATAAACTCTATCTCTATGGAAATATGTGGATGTTAACTAAAGGATAAAAATATCTCCAGATCAGTCCACCAAGCCAATTCCCCGAAAACCGATGAAACAGTACCTCGGGTCTGGTTGGGGGTCTGATTCTGGGCAGGAACTTCGAAATTGCATAACTTCCTCTCTGGACCTCTAAATGAGGTGCTTCCAGTCCCTACAAGTCACTTTGACCATCTAGTTTCTGTGTATAAAATTTCGTAGCCATTGGACTACGTTTGCCCCTCGGATGACATGATTTCAAAACTGACCAAATGAACAGTGATTTTCTGAAATCCGAATTTCTGATGTCAACTTTGAATGCTCATAGAAAATGCTATAGACCTCTAAATGACATGAACTCTAGCTTCCCAGAAAGCTCTAAACATACTCTAGTTCCATGTCAAATCTCATGGCTAGAAGAGGTCATATGGCTATTCTATGACATCATGTGCAAAAGGCCATTTCTTGGCCAAAAGTGTGGCTAATGGGGTCCAATCTTAAGTTTTCTACTTCTATGACTCTTTGAGCACATGAGAAAGCATCTATAGGAGCTATTAATCATGCCTCAAGTGTCTAATAACTTAGATTGGGGAAACTCACTACCCCATGCCCACTTATGCACCCATATATACTAGGCTATCATGAGCATTTCATATCAAAATCTACTTTCTCATTCATCATAACCCTCATTCTCATACATGCATCATTCATACATGGTTTTACAAAACTATGAGGAACTACATCATATACATTATTTACATCTCATGTACAATTCTCATATACAACATGTGGCCAAAAAGCCTTTACATTTTTCTTCATCTCTATCCCTAGCCTCATGCTTGGTGATGGTTGCTCCCATCCCTAATCTCACTTGGTCCACCTGGCATGGTTGGATGGTGGAGAGGGAGGGTGAGATTCGGAGAATCTCAGTAGTTCAACTCTCATTCCAACATACATATATTGCATGCAACAAGTCTCATTATGCATGTATGGCATGTTAGCATATAAAATATGATGAAAAACATTTAAAACATGTGAAATGGCCATGGATAACGTTCATGAGCTCGCTGAGTACTTGGATCGGCCTCACCCCTTCCCTTATGGCTTTTGGATTTGCCTTCCCATACTTTTAGAGGTACTTAAACTCACCCTTACTCTTTGGGAGTCAACCTCATTTTGGGAGACATGGCTCAACCAACTTAGGGCTTCGGCTCATCCTCACCTTGACTATAGGGTTATTGGCTTTTCCATTTCCTCAAGCAAACCAATCAAGCATTTAAAACATCATCTCAATCATACATATAATCATGCTAACACACTTCTCATAGCTCATATCATTCATACACACAAGCAAGACAATGTAAACACACAATTATGCATGAGAGAAAGTGGAGAGAACTACCTTTGCTAGCTATTTACTACTTGCTCTGTCAATGGTCTCCTCCCTTGTTGGTTTCACAACAACTTCTAGATGGGAGAGTTTCTCTTGAGCCTAACCACACAAAAGCATGGAATCAATACTTCAATACTCAATTCTTAAGCTAAGGATCACTTCTAATCAGCTCTACTGAGCTTCTCACTCTAGGTCTTTTCTTCTCACTAGGGTCCATGAGCTATCCCTCTCTTTTCTCAACTCTTAAGAAAGGGGAAAAGCAAGAAAGAGAAGACTAGCTACTTCTAATCTCTCTCAAGAATGGTTTCCCACTCTCTCTCCTCTGAATCAGACTCAGACCTAACCATTTTCTACCATTTAAACCGTAGGAAAGAGGGGAAAAGGGGAGAAGGGCCACTTACTAAGAGGAAGCCATGAAAATTCATACCTTTCTTGTGCTTTCCTCTTCTCTTCAGTTTCTCACTCTCTCCTCCGCCCTTTTCTCTCTCCTAAGACGAGTTGGAGTCGGTTAGAAGAAGAAAGAAGAGATTTGGAAGCTTTTAAAAGTCAAATTCTCTTTTTCTCGCTTTTCTGGACCGCTCTCGCTATAGCGAGTTAGTGACCTCGCTACGGCGAGCTCGTGTCTGTTCCAGACTTCTGCCTTCGCTATGGCTTCGCTACGGTGAGATCGTGTCTATTCCAGACCTCTGCCTTCGCTATAGCGCCGCTACGGCGAGCAGCTCCCTGGTCTCTATATGGAATGCCGCACTCGCTATAGCCAGGAACAATTTCGCTACGGCGAGCAACTCACTGGTCTCTATATGGAGTGCCGCACTCGCTATAGCTAGGAACATATTCGCTACGGCGAAGAGGCATTCTCGCTATGGCGATTCCATATCTCGCTATAGCGAGAAGACTTAGAAAATTCTCAGCTCTTCAAAAATTTTCCAGCTTCTCTTTTCCTTTTCTTTTCTCATTTCTTTTTCTGGGTTGTTACAAATTAGCTATAGCTAAATGGTTAATTGGCCATGACCAATATCAAGGTGTAACTTAGAAAGGCTCCAATAGGTCTTTTAGCTATGGCAAACTCCAAACTAGCCGTGATGAAATTTGAAGTTGAACAAAGTTGAATCTAAGAGGAATTAGTCGTGGCGTGAAATCATTTGGCCATGGCTAAAGTTCACAATTTCTTATATTAACCTAGAAATCTTAGTTTCCCCTATAGGAGTGTTTAAGAATGATTTAGGAACACTTGTAAAAGGTTTTTGTGAGTTAAAATTAATGGATGAAAGGATTAAAGGCTTATGATTGCGGGTTTGATTCCCTTATATGCATAAATGGTTATGAGTAATTAGTTAATAACTTTAACAACATCAAGGTTTAAATTCTCCTTCTTTTTCCTAACATAAGTAATCTTAATGACCTTAAGCCTTGATTTATAATTATTAATCACATCTTCTACCTTAATTACTATGACTAGAAGCTAGGGTTGTTACATTTGGTATTGGAGCAATGGTTCAGGAAAATCGTTCTAATTTAAATTTGATGGTTAGAAACTTAGCAATCATGATACGTATTTGGCATAGTATTAGCTCATAAGAATAGCTAATTATGTGAACATATAGTTGTTGCACTTTATTTTTTAGAAGGAAATATAGAGGAATAATAATGTAAGGCTTGTAATGCTTGATTAAAATGACTATTTCTTGAATTTTATTTAGAGCATCACCTATCACAATAAGTATGTCCCTAAGAATAATAGAGTGTAGTGAGATTCTACCTTATAACACTTTAGTAATATGAATTTTAAGACTTAAGGTTGTTAATGCCAATAAAAAGACTAGAATTTTGCCCTTCTTTTTTCAGAGATTGGGTAACTAGTCTCAGTTTAGATAAACAACTGGTTAAGGCTTGTTGCCAACTAGCTACGTGATAGACTAAATGAATGAGACCAGGTAATTGATGAGGACGATGAACAAAGTTACTAATAGTATCTGTGATTAGTTGACCACTATTTATTAAGCAAGTTAATTGGGTATGGCGACCAATTGATTGGCCTATCAAAGTAGTTAACTGATCACAACAAGAGTAGCAATTCTTTATCTAACCAAAATTCTAAGCTTCTCAAGGGCCATCTAGAGTGATATTAAGAACTCAAAAGGTAACAAAATAGAGTAAAACACCTTACTAGTTATTAAAAAAAAACTTACAGGAGGGTAAGATATAAGCCTTATTTATGATTGGGAGATTGATGATGGAAGTTTGGGAACTAATGTATAATAAATTAGTATAGTTGACTAAAATCCATAATGAGTTAAAACTAGGTAGACTTCAAAAGGCCCCCAAGGTTGAGGCTTTATAGGTATAGAAGTCCTAACCCACTTTCTTGATCTTAGTTAATAAATAATGCAATTACTTGATCCTAGCTACTGCAACTTGAGCCTAATGAATAAGGGTGATAAGAGGTAAAGAACATTTCAAATAGTTTCAAACTATTGGAATGGGTAAGCTATCTTTAGTTAATGATGACAAGGAAGGAGGGCAAGAAACCCTTAGAATTGTGAAATCCATTTCTAAATGGGGGATAACGATTTTAAAGTAAGAGATTAAGGAAGATGAAGTTTTAGAAGGAATCTTAAGAGAGTTTTGAGGCTCCTCCATTAGCATACCCAGATAAGAGGGGAATTTGTGATAAAGGAGAAAAGCCCTAGTGTGATAAGAGGGAGGTGTATAGGCACATGGTGCTTAAGCATGTTGTCTCTTTTATGTGATTTAATTTACTTATGTTATGTCTTAATGTGCATTTGGGTGGTGGCTAGAGGCACTCCACGTGCATGATACACTCAGGGAGTATAAGGTAAGATTCTATAGCACTTTGGTGCTAGAGGCACGTAGGAGGTCCTCATTTACCGGCACTTTAGTGCTAGAGGCACATGGGACATGCTCACTTATTAGCACTCGGTGCTTGGGGCATGCTAGGCATGCCACTTACCATATGATTTGATGAATTTCAACTACCAAATTGATTTCAAATTAGACTAAGTATACTTTCTCCCTAGAAGGTAAAAAAAAGATTTTGATAGTCAGAATCCACCTAAAAAGAGAATAAAATGGTACCTGTGTGCATAAAAGTAGTTAAGATATAGTCATCATAGGGTAATGAGTATGTGTATGGCCATAGAAAAGCATTGCCTGTCAATATTGAAGGTAAAGTCTAATTTCGCCATCAATAATCTTATTGTTATGCATCACATGTAGTGTGATTACAGGAATAGAGACAACATTAGAAATTCAAGATGGACTGGTATTCACTTTAGTGGTAAGACCCCCTAACTTTGAAAGAGAACTCATTGATTGAGAATAATAGCTTTGGAAAGGGAATGAGAGGTGGTAGGAATGTAATTGACTTATGCTATTACAATAAAACCTTGGCGCGATAATGAATAAGGAAAGACGAATCAGTGGCTATAGATGATACTAAAAGTCTCTCATTAGGAATTCCTACTTAACCCATTGATAATTAGAAAATTCTTGATAATGAAAAGACTCACTAAGTCTCCTCATGATGTTAATTTAACTCCCAACAGTCAAGTGTAAATTGAGGCCTAAGAACTCTTAGGGAAGAAGAAGAATTAGTTGTACTTGGCACAAATAACTGTATAAGGATGAAAACTATCATAACAACATATACTATATGTTATAGCTTGCTATTAAAAGACCTTGTACTTACTGTTAGAACACCTTATTGACAAGGTCTCAAATTTCACATTATTGAATACATGCCCTTACTGACAGGATCTTAGACCTTCTTGATAAGATATTATCTTATTACTCTTTAGGTATTAGGAACTTCTAAATTGTATGATACTACTAGAAAAAAAGGAGGAAAAAAGCTTAGTTATATGTGACCCATCATAGATAAAGGATGAGAAGCATACTAATTGAAGTATAACTATACTTGTATGAAAGTACCTTAGTTAGGTGTAGAAGATACGAAAGGGCAGTCCTTTTAGACTATATAATGACATAAAATCCAAAGAGACAACTAGTTGATTTCAAACGAGTATAGATGTTATTAAATTGACTACTAACACTTGTAGTAGTGGAAAACTAAGATGAAACACTTGGATCTATTGATCATGATAGTCTTTAGAATTACATGTATATGATTATGGTGGTGCCTTTGCCAGTGCAAGACACAAACAAAAAAAAAGGTATAAGAGAGAGAGAGAGACAGAAGAGGTCTATTAAGGGTTTTCCTATGTTGGTTACACCTACGGACGACAATGAGATTACTTCTAATGAACCACCACCACAAATTGGAAATTTTAATGTTGTAGGCAAGTTGTTAAAGTTATGTCATCTAATAGAATACCTACTTGAACTATGGACTTGTAAGATTTAAGGAAACTCATCCCTAAGTCTTAAAAGATTACTTTGATACTTTAGACAAGGTACTTTCACTGTTGAAATCAAGCCTTATAAGGGAATCTCACCTAGACTTGAAGGATCATATTTATTATTGCTTAAGAGATTATGTTTGATTTGGATTAAATGAAAGGTGACCTTAGAATGTTTGAATTCCTTAAATGGATTAGTTGTAAGATTAGACTTTACATTAGTTCCAACCTTTAGGAATCTCAACAAATGAGGATAAGGAACCTTGGGTACTGATTGTAAATGAAAAGGGATTTTACACATCTAAAAAAATGATTAAAAAAAAGGAAGAATGGGCTTTTTTCTAACGGATAATAAATGAGGATATAATGTGTTAAATAATTTTTAAGATAGTTGAACATAAGAACTGGAAACCTAGATTAGATGATTCTATAAAAGGAAAGACCTATTTCAATTAAGAAGATTTGGCAAAAGAAATATGGGAATATTTTGAGTAAGGGATGAATGAAACTCCTTTATGAAGTAAGGTTATTTACCTATGTTGTTATTAGTGGAATAAATACTAAAAAAGCTAACTAAGTAGAATTCCTTATAGTTCTTGGTGTCTACTATTAAAGAGAGTTAGGCTAAAGTATCTAGGAGTTATCTCTTAAATGGATTGAGAGTTAAGAAGGAAAGGAAGTTAACATGAGCATTCAATGATCGATTGTTGGAATAACAAAAAAAAAGAGAAGGGACAGGAGAAGAAAAAGAAAGAGAGAGAATATAACAAAATAAATGCTATAAAGGGAGAGAGATTTTAAGATTTATTTGACTTAGATGCCTAGACTTGCCATAAGGTGATCAAGTGTAACTTGGTCTAGAACTCTTTAATTGCGGACAAAGGAAGAAGACGTAATATTTAAGATAGTATGCCATTTGACTTGGGTTGACAATGAAGAAATAGAATTATATATAACAAGTAAGGAAGTAACATAATAAGGACATCTTCTACAGGAAAGTAGCAAGGAAAGAACTAGGTTCTTGTGAAATTTTAAGAAACCAAAGTGGAAACTATGATGACGAATTATCCAGCACTAAGTGAGTGAGGTATGACTAATTTTAAGGACAAAATTCCTAAAAGGAGGAGAGAATGTACACCTCGAAATTTATTAAATGTATTAGTCACAGATTTGGGCGAGTTAAGGAAGATTATGAGGAGATATGAGTCTTAAGGATAAAGACAATTTGAGTATCTTAATATAGCAATTATTAATTGGATAATTTTAAGGGAAGTAAAATAATGATTTTGGGATTTAAGCATGATTTGGCCATGAATAATTCATGTATGATAAGAACATTATTAGAATGCTAATTTTATTTTGATGGAGGTCCAGCTTCATTTCATGGAAGCCCAACACTAGTCTCTTTATAGGGCTAACTCACATAACCCATTTAACATTTAAACCATGGCCCAACTAACACCAACCTTTGAACCTGCTAGAATTTAGGCCTTAAGGTCAGTACACTTAATCTTAATTCAAAGTGTTCTGGAGCCCACCTCACCAAGCAAAGGCCCAATGACTAGAAAAGAGCCCAAATAAACTATAGGCTAATGGGTCTACCCATTTCCCCCTAATAACCCTAAAGGTTTAGTAGTTTCTCCCCCTATTTAATAGAAAACATGACAGGCGAGAAGAAATTCGCATGTTAAAAAAAGGGCTAAGGTTTCTTAACATTTTGGCTCAGATTTGCACTCTTGGAGGGAGATTTAGCTAAGGTAGGTTCTATATAATTTGACCCTATTATCTTTCTCTATATTTTGGTCTGATTGGTTTATCATTTAGAGAATTTTCATTTCTTCTTAGGATAAAATCTAGTTTTTGGATGATTATCACAAGATTTTCGAAGTTAAAAGCTAGAGGGGTATTTGGGTAAGTATTTCCTTTCCATTTTACGTATTATTTTGCTGGAAAATGTCCCTCAGGGTTGATTTTCATAATGGGTTATGCTATTGTGTGAAATTATAAGGAAATGAAGGTAAAATACTAAAGTTTCTGGGCTTGATGAATCAGATTCAAATTTTGGAATATCCCATGGTGTATTCTTGATAGTGAAGGCTCAACTCAATCCATTTGACCTTTTGGATGTATGGGTAAGTGTTCCCTTTTCTCTTGTGTTGTGTATGTGTTGAATTCCCACATTTTGGATTGACTTTTGTTGTATGTTTTGCACATGTGCGAAAATGGAGTTATGAGAAGTGAATCATGGTAAGCTTTGATGTATGGACCCTAAATTAGTGTAATAGATCATTAGAAAGCTTGGGTAAGAAGTTCTTAAAGATTTCTTGTTAAGATTAATATGTAGATAGGGAGAATTTTCTTACTAATGATAGTTAAATGATGATAATCATGCTTATGTTAGACTTGGTATGCTTTAGATTATGGTGGTAGCTAGAGATATGCTTTGGATCATGGTGGCAGCTAGAGAAAGAGTAATTGGCTTCATTAAGGTAACTAGGGTTATTTTTCTTAGTTTCATGTATATGCTCATGTTAATATGATATTTGTTACACAAGCTTGATTTTGAAATGCTAAATGATTGGTTGACTACTTGAATTACGATTGTGATTAGACTTTGTGAATCCATTGTGGAGCTATGGTGCAGTTACCGCCCATGCATGTGCCTCAATTGGGTACCAGGTTGTGATCAGACCCTAAATGCACTGAGCCTTGGTTGTACTCATTATGGAATAGGTGCTATGGATAGACCTCTCCTTATGTTATTAGCTATTAACATGTTGTGTGTGATTGCTGGTATAGGACAGTCGTCATTGGTAGCTCAACTAATTCATTTGCAAATTGAATTGACGATGTTGGTATTGATGATATGAAATTACATTGCATTAATTAATCTGTATATATATATAGAATTTGCCTCTTAATACTAAGATTATATATCTCACCCTAATTATGGTTTAAAATTTTTAGGGACTAGATCTCTTAGTGGCAAGGAGAAATTAATATAAGCTTATTATATAGTTTGGTAGCACTAGGTTTGGAAACCTTGTCAGATTGTATTGTGTAATTAGATTACTAGTTTTATATTATTGTCGCATTACATCATGAATTGTCAAGTATAAAGACTATACATGTAATATAATTATCATGGAATTAAACATTATAGTTGTAATTGGCTAACAATGGATGAGTGACTTGATCTTGTATTAACATTAAGCATTAGCCCTTCGTTCCTTGTGGTCTGAACACTTTTGCTATCATTAAATTATAGAATTTGCTGATGTATGATAGTTTCGTGAGTATAAATTAATACTTAAATCTTGAAGTCGATAATGATGGATTATCTAGGTAAATCAAGAAGATAAATGCCATTAAAGTTTCATAAATTAAGGGAGAGTGGTCCTTAAAGGGAGAATTTAAAGTGCTTGGGACGAAATTTAGGAGTTTTAGGAACAAAAGGTAATTGGGCATGGCTAAAATGGAATTGGCCTCTACCAAAAGCAATAAGGTTGCCTAGGGGGGTAACAGAGAGTAATTAGCCACGACTAAAATGAATCTAGCCACAGCGAAAGTTGAGGGGCAAGTCTAGATGTGTTCCAAAGAGTAATTAGCCGCAGTTAAATGGTTAATTAGCCGCGACCAATTTCAAGAAGCAACTTAGAAACGCTCCAGTAGGTCTTTTAGCTGCAGCGAAGCTTTAGACTTATCGCGATGAAATTTTGAAGTTGAGCAGAGTTGAATCCAAGAGGAATTGGTTGTGGCGCGAAATCATTTAGTCGCAGTTAAGGTTCACAATTTCTTATATTAACCTAGAAACCTTAGTTTCCTCTATGGGAGTGTTTAAAAATGATTTAGAAACACTTGTAAAAGGTTCTTTTGAGTTAGAATTAATGAATGAAAGGATTAAAGTTTTATGATTGGGGGTTTGATTCCTTTTTATGCGTAAATGGTTATGAGTAATTAGTTAATGACTCTAACAACATCAAGGTTTAAATTTTCCCTCTTTTTCCTAACATAAGTAATCGTAATAACCTTAAACCTTGATTTATAATTATTAATCACATTGTTAACTTTAATTACTATGACTAGAAGTTAGGGTCATTGCAACAAAAACTTGGTTTTGAAACCCAAGATTGATTGTTGAAAATCATGGGGAAGAGCTTGAAACTCATGTTTCTTATTAGATTTTGTGATGAATCTAAGTTGCTATGATATGTTAAGAATATATTTGAGTTGAGGAAGAATTAAATAACTCATATGCTAAGAGTTGGACAATTTCGATTATCATTTGTTCACTTTCCCATTGCCTTACAAGCATATATATGATAAAACCATGGAAGATGCCTTCAATTACATAAATTGAGATGTATGAATATATAGTGTTACAACTTGAGCATGTGAGAAAGCATAAAAATAGCCTTCTAAAGATATCCCATGGGTCTAAAAACGTAGACCTCACAAATTTACTCTCCTACTTAATGATATACACATGGAACATATATGCATCATCTTGCATTTCCATGTTAAAAACATGCACTATCGTTCATACGGATCCAATTCTCATACATACACCATATATCCATATATTTACATATGTTAAAATGATTTTACATCATTACATCATGGGAATACATCATTTGACAAGGTTATGGTTACAAAATGAACAAATATAAACTCCTTTGTCAATCTTCTTGCTTTTAAGTATGGTGGCTCCCATTTCTTAGTTCACTTAGTCCACCTAGACATGTTAGGTAATGGGGAGGGAAGAGTGAGATTCTAGGAATCTCAATAGCCCTTTTCCTTTTCAAAAACACATAATAGATGCAATTTCAAGTCTAAAAATGCATACTTGGCTATCCTAAAATTCATAAACATACATAGAATATTTCCTTCACTAAAAAAGTCACAAACAACATACATAGACTTGCCAAGACAATGGTTTAGCCTCACCTATTCTTTTTGGGACTTTTGGACTTGCCTCACCTATTTTCAAGGGACTTTTGATTAAGCCTCACTCTTTTAGAGACTTCTGTCTCTATCTCACCCAATTTTAAAGACTTTTGGCTTATCCTCACCCTTACTAAGGGACTTTTGGCTTATCCTCACCCTTACTAAGGGACTTTTGGCTTCACCACACTCAAGCAAGTCACATACATTCATAAAAACATCATTCAAATACATAAGCAAGACATCATGGTACCATGGCATATAAATACTTGTTAGAAACATCTTTCATACATACACACATTCAAAGACAAGAAAACACTCAAGGATGCATGCAAGAAAGGAGAGAGAGCTACCTTGTATGCAAGAATACACTTTTCTCTTTGGACTTTCTTCCTCTCCATTGGCCAAACACCTACAAGGAGGTAAAGCTTGATTTCTTTGGCCTAAACATATCAAATAGGATTTAATTACATTATTGGAACAATCTCTAATGCCATACACACTTTAGAAAAACTTTAGCACTCATATGGTTCAATTATGGTTCTATAAAACATCTAATGAAGCAATACCAAGTATCCATTATCTTGGCTCCATTTTATCTTTCCATCTATAATTCTTGTCTCCATTTAGACTCATTGGAGCCATCACACAATCAATTTAAGGAGCCTAGCTATAGGTTGCTTCTTCAAGTCATATTATGAACCTACACTTCCATCTCACTTTTTAGGCTTTTAAAAATTTTTCTAAGACTTCTTCTCATACTTTCCCATCATATATGATGCAAATTTAAGCTTAGAAAAATTTAAAACACTCCCTTAGTCCTCCTTCTAACCTAGGCCAAGGCATTGCTTCCTTAAGGAGTCTATGGAGTTTGTTTTGTTTCTTTGATGGGAGATGCATGTGAGAGGCTTCCTTGATGTCTTAAGGACTCAGAGAAACTTTTAAACACCTTAAATTATGGCTAGAAACTTTCCTATAAACTAAGGTGCAACTAAAACCTTAGGTTATGCATCTTGGAAATTTATAGTTCTTTCTTTGTTCTCTTTGCATATTCTTATTTCCTACACCCTAATTCTTAAGATTCACTCTTGGTTTGGTTCAAAACTTATCTCCCCTTGGCTATCTTAGGAGTGGCCGAACCACACATCCATGGAGTTAAGAAGAAGCAAGCATGGAAATAAGTAAGTTACCTCCATTTTCTAGCTTTCCTTGGATGCTCTTTCTTTTGCTTTGGTTCCCCCCTTCAAATTCAAACTTCTCCCCTGTGATTTGAGCTTAAAATAGAACCAAATACCTTAATATAACTATAAGAAGAAGGAGGAGAAGTAGAAGAATAAGTTTACTAAAGGGAAGACTAAGAAATTTCATGAAATTCATACCTTTTGATTGGCTTTTTCTTCTCCCTTTTCCCCCTCTCTTGTGCGACTCTCTCCCTTGGTCTCACTCTGTATTTTAGGTAGCAAGAAGGTTGGCTAAGTGAGGTGATGAGTGGGATGCATCACTTAAATAAAAGGGGATTAAAAATTATTTCAAGAAAATTTCATACACGTCTTGTCTTTTTGGCATTTTCGTTTTAGGCCCATTTTAGCTCCTTTTTTAGAACCATATTTTCCATCATAAAATTCGGGTTCTCAATCTTATAAAATGCCTTTGGAATTACTCAATTTGGAGCTAAAATCTTTCTAAATGAAAGGGTCAAAGTTCGAGTCAACTGTCATTAGAAAATATACACCATAAAGGTTTTAACTGTCTCGAGATTTTCTATGATTTCCAGAGCCTTTGAGAACCTCAAAGAACTCAAATTTTCCATTAAAAAAGCCCTGCTATGAGTATTCTAAAAATTGCCTAAAATTATGAAAATGCCATTCTGTTTTGTAACTATTTCATTAAATTCTGTCTAGTTATTTTGGCTCTCGTTCTAGGATATCTTTGGCCTCTTATATTCATTATTTCATGTGTAGATTATTATCCTAATTTTTTTGGACCTTAACGCATTCATTTCAGGGGACTTGCTTTTAAAACATATTTATTTTCGTTGTTTTTATGAACCCGAACATTACATACACCATACAATCATAGCTAAACTATAAATTATGCTCTAGGGATCCTATGGCTCAATCAAGAATAAAACCATGCTCTATGGGCTTTTGGCCTAGCCTCATCCAACATCTAAGAACTTGTGGTTAGCTTCACCCATATTTAGAGACTTTTGACTTAACTTCACCCACAGTTAAGACTTTTAACCTAGTTTTATCCATATTTGAGGACTTTTAGCTTTACTTCACCTATTGGAGAGTAATCTAATCTTAAATGCAAATGATTGTGATACCATTAGATATCGTGATCAAGCAATCAACAATTCATATGATTTAGAAACAACACATATAAGCAAACTAGAAACTCAAGCAAACCAATCATACACATATAAGAATAAAGGAAAAGCTACCCTGTCACACAATTTCAATTAGTTCCTCTTAGTCTCTATGGCCTTACACACACAATTGCATGTGAATTCACTTGTTTAGCTTAGACACACTAAATAGAGCACAAAACAATCAATGGAACCAAATTTATACTTATACTAGCCTTATGTAGACAAATTAGGGTTTTAGGTGTGCTTATGGCCTATTTGTATGTCTTAAGAAGTAACTCTTATAATTCAATTTCTTAGTTCTAAAATCTCATTTGATATGAGCCATATGACTCTAATGAAACTCATTAAGGCCATTATAAATGCATGGTTAAACAAGTCTAATACCAAGTTACTTCTTTAGGCTTATTTGAACTTTAAAATTTTACTTTTTAAAATGAGGCTCATAAGTTTATTCTAATGACTCCTTTAGTGTTTATAATTCATATCTCAAAAACTAATAATTTTAAAATCATTGAAACAACTACCTAGGTACCCAAACCATGTCTTAGGCGGACATGCACTATGCATGGGTTCTTTGGAGTTTTATTTGTAACTTAAGGAATTTTAATGCTTTAGGATAGCCATGCATCATTTCTCACTCAATTATGGTATTAGAGACTTTAATTAACTCTCATTGGGTTTCGAATCTCTCAAGAGCCAATCCAAAGCCTAAATGAGTCATAAGCCATTCTTTAGGTTCTTTATAAATTGTAATTGCATATTCTTAAGCTTCACCCTTTAAAACCCCTAATTCTATCATGGATTCATCAAGCTAAAGTCTCTATCTCCTTCCCCTTTTCTTGGTCAAAAGGGAGGTGGGCTAGAGTTCCACAAACACCAAGTTTTCCTAACCTATTCCATATATCATTTGAAAGTGCCTTAAATGGAGATTATTTTCATGCAATTGGTTTTCTTAAAGAAGCTTCTTCATCCAATAGTTCAGCCATAAAATTTACTCTTTTAGGAAGCCAAAACCATGGTAGAGAAAGAGGAGAAAGAGTAGAAAAGAGCTTACAACTACAACACATACAAATTCTCCATGTTTACTTGGTGTAGATTCTTTCCCTTCCTTTCCTTCTCCTTTGATCACACCACAATAAAGCTCCAATGGCTACCTTACGTTGGCCAAAATGAAGAAGGAGTAAAAGGTGGTATTTATATAAAGGAGTTAGGATTTTATAGTTTTTTAAAATTCCAATTTTGACCTTACAATTCAATTCTATCGTTTGATCTTAGTTCTTTGTATTTTTAAAAATTAACAGTTTCATAATAAAATTTAAACTTTCCTTTTCATTAAAGATATCTACTTTGAGACTACAAATATTTAAAACCCTCAAAAAAAGTTTAGACAAATTTATGATTAACTGAAACTCTAAACTGAATACCGTTAGGGATTTAATCAAACTAACCTCATATGGTAATTCTACAAACCTTATTTAATCATATTATGATGAGGAATATTAAATTCTTAAGCAAATTCTCATATTTTCTAAATCCCTAAGTTCTCTATCAATTAGGCTCATATTGATGTCTTTTAATTTTAACTAGCCTTTATTAGTCTTATGACCCCTTTTTAATTAATTATTCTATTATTTATGGACTATTTTGATTCATAAAATATAGGTATTACATTTCACCTCTTAAAAATAATTTTTTTTCTTAAAATTTAAAACATACCTTATGTAAATAACTATGGATAATGTTTTCTTATATCATCCTCCAGTTCTCAGGTTGCCTTATCAGAAGATAGACCCTTTCAGACTATTTTCACCAAAGAAATGCTCTTATTTTTTCAAATGTTTAATCTTAGTATCAACAATTTTCTCTAATGTTACAACATAAAAAAGGTTATCCTACAATTGAATGTTCTTATATTTTATGACATGTAAGGGGTTTGGCAAGTACTTTGTTAACTATAAGACATGAAATATATCATGGATTTGGACTAGGTTAAGAGGGAAGGTGATACGACAAGCAATAGATGCAATTCTTTCAAGGATTTCAAATAGACCAATATACTTAGGACTGAGCTTTTACCTTAATAGATTGACCTACACCAGTAACTGGAGATACTCAAATGAATACATGGTTCCCAGTTTCAAATTCTAATGGCCTCCTTTTTTTATTAGTATAACTCTTTTGTCTATTTTGAACCGTAAAAAGTTTCTTTTTAATTAATTATATCTTCCTAGTGGTTTGGTCTACTATCTCAGATCCTATCAATTTCTTTTACCTAGGTTAACCCAACACAATGGTAATTTATATTTTTTCTCATATAAAGCCTTATATGGGGCCATATGGATACAGGAATACAAATTCAGCTAATGATAAATGTACATTACAATTCCCTTTTATCTTTAAAACACAGGTCCTTAACATTTCTTCTAAGGTCTAGATAATCCTTTCTATTTGAAATTAATTAATTGTATTTTTGAGCTAAAGTATTTTGGAATTATAAAAAAAATATAGTATTAAGAAGTTTTGGTTCAGTTGTATTAAAATTATTTTCAAAGCTAAAAAATTTAAAGTTAAAGTTAAATTGGAGCCAAATTAACTAAAAAAAATGATAGTAAGAGGTTTCAACACCTAATGACCTACATAGTATGAGTAATTAAAGACTTTGCCTAAAAAAGACAAACTATAATTAAGCAATATATGTGATTATAGGCTATCTAATTAAGCTTTACTTGAAAAATTGATTTCAAATTTTGTACTTAAAATAATATTTTAATTTAAATGATATGTTTAGTCTATTTTCTAAAATATAAAAATATAATGTCATAATTCCTAAAAAAATTAGTTTCAAAATGTGTGTTATTCCATAAAGTATATTTAAAATATATTTAAACTTTCTTTTCTTAATATAACATAAAAATATATAACTTTTTTTCTAATGTTATGATGGACATTTCTAGCTAATCCACCTTGATGCTAAATAGAAATTTAATTCTAATTGGATTCAATTTGAACTTAAATAGGAATTTTGAAATTAAGCAAAGCTTAGGCATACACCCAGCCAATCCAGATTTGACAAAATAGATAACATGGTTTAGTATAATAATAAATTAGATAATTGTATATAGGCATTAATATTATTATACTAAATGAGATGTCTTAGCAATTGACTAAGTAAAAAGAAAGAATAAAATATCTTGATAAGAAAATATGATTACGGAATTAGACAAAAGAAAATTCCCATTTTAGTCTACTTTACTAAGGTCCACAAGAGAAAGGAAACATCACAAAATCTTAGGAACAAGGGACATCTAGAACCAATCCATAGATATATAAAGGTATAAACCCTAGAATACAAGAAAACAAATTTAACATTCAGCCTCTATCCTTAAGAAATGGCCGCCTCATCTCACATAAACACAACACACACTAGTGGTTGTAGACAATCCCTATTACTCTTTTTAGCTAAAGGAGAAGTTCATTATATCTCATTATAAGAACTAAGTAATAAGAGTTCCTAGGCTGGACTAAGCTTCCTTATTCTTTCTTTACTATACTTTTCATGCCAACATCTAATGCACTAGGTAGAAGGCTCCTTGTAGTGAAACCTAAACTCATTGGCCATTTGTGACCCATAGCCTAGATAAGAAAAAAATCATTTTAACAACTAAAACAATAATCGAAACACCAAAGTTCAGAGTAAAGCACATGTCAAAGACTGGTGCCAAGTTGTATCCTCCCCCTATGAAGGTAAGGACAAGTATTGTGGCATCTAAAGCCACCCAAACCTGCATAACCTACTAGATTTGCATATCATCATAGAAGTCAGACTAGCCAGTATGTCACCACCCCAACATAAGGAAATGACACTCCTAGCCTTATTAGAGCACCGTTTACCAAGTGGGAGGAAATGCTTTTGATGCAAACTTGTTAAACCTTATTGTAGTGGGTACTTCAACTCTACCTTAAGCTAATAATGCTAAGATCTTTAAGAAACTCTATTAGCAATAATAGTACATGATAGAAATGCAGGAACAATTAGTAGCAACTAGAGAAAGACTTTGCAATGATGAAGCTGAAGGAGCTTAAAAAGGCAAAACAATTTACAACATATAAGTCAAACAGACAATGGAAGAGCAATCTTGAGCCAATTAAGTTTGAGCAGGTAGGGAAAGGCAACAAGCACAAAATACCTTCATAGATGAAGAGTATGTCCTCTATAAAAAGGACAAAAGAGATTATGGGTCCTTAGAAGAAGAAGAAAGCATATAAGGCACTTCCTACAAAAGTTGTAGAAATGAGAGAACTAGAAAATTCTTATAAATTAAGTTTAGTGTAATAAAAATTAGGTAATTGTATATAGGCATCAATATTATTATACTAAACAGGATGTGTAAGTAATTAATTAAGCAAAAGGGATGAATAAAATATCTTGATAAAAGAATTTTAATTAAGGTATTAGATAAAAGAAAATTCTCCTTTCATCCCCATACACACCAATATATATATATCCTAATTATCATTACTGTTACTATTATATCTTTACTCAATATATATGGGCTATATAGTAGGTTGCTATTGTCATTTTTTGTGGAGGCATAAGACCTTAAAAGTTGAGAAAGTAGGGGTCAGATTATCATAGCAATGTATATTAGATTCTTCTCACACTTAAGTCTTTGGGATGATCAAATTCAAGACTTTAATAGAATAAAATTTCACAAAGCCTATCTTGTAGCTCTACTTAATGTCATAAAGTGAGTGATGAGTGTTAGTCCTATGGTTTTATATTATAAGTTTTAATGATGACAAATATGTGACAAATGAGTTACAAATATAAAACAATATGTACTTACTTGATTACTATAAGCTATGCATAATTATAGAAAAGATTGCTTGCCTTAATTATGTTATAGGTTTTGACGATAAAAAATGTTAGTAAATATATATAGTATTAATATTTTCTTATTTGATCATTAACTCATAATGCTTTATTCTTAAATCATGCTCTATCTCTTATGTATAACATATGTTTGCTTGTAATATATCCAATAGGTTTTAAAGCTATATATATAAATCTCATATGCATGATAAGATTATTTATATTACACTAAATGATATTATGTCATGCATATTGATAAATGTGAATTAGACTAATTATTTGTTTTGTAAGTTAAATATCTTTCATGTAGGATGGTCTAAAGAAAAAAGAGTGAGCATCGAAGTTAAGAAAATAAAATACCAATACCATACTTTATTCAAAGAAATAGCAAGCATAAAGAAGGAAAACTCAAAGAATTGAAGAACTTCAAGATTCAAATATTTGGAAGATTGGTTACATCAAAATAGCCAATAGACTTAAATAGGTATATCTATCGTAGGCTAGGAATTTTTATGTGAAATTTAATATATTTGCTTTATTGGCTTAAGACTTTTAAAATATCTACTTGGATTTAAAAGATAGTGATATATAGATTTTGCCAAAAACCCTAGTTTGACTTTTGGTCACTTTTTTTTTATCATATCTCACAAACCATATGGAGTTTTGATATGCAACTTATTTATTTTGAAAATAAACATAAATATCTTTTCAAAGGTAGGTTATCCAATAAAAAAAGTTAAAAGAAAAAGTTATGATTATTTAGGCCTCATTTGGTAGCACAATGGAAAGGGATTCATTTTCCATATTATTTGTTATAATGTTTATTATGCTCTTGTTATTATTACTCGAATGCATTTTTAAGTAAGGGAATGATAGTCATTTCCTATCTATAAAATTACTTTTTTCATTCCCTTTTCATGTCAATTTCTTTCCATTTTGTGTAACAAATGAGACCTTAAAGTTGAGTAGTGAGATATGGATTTTACACAAAACTCTATTTTGACCTTTGGTCCTTCTTTTGCTCATATCTTAAACAATATATGAAGTTTTGAAATAAACTCATTGTGTTAGAAAATAGACTTAAAAATATTTTTAAGGATAGGCCACTCACTTAAAATGAAGTAAAAATGAGAGAAATATAACCATTTGACATTGAGAACGTGCTGACAAGTCAACAAGCCTTGAAACCAATTAACCGGCCTTATTTGAAATGATACTTAGTGCCCATTGGACAAGTCTAGTCAACAATTCTCATATAGCAATGAACTAATTTACCATAAATTCAAATCTAATGGTCATATTTTGTGTCATACCTTAAACTCCTAGTCCTTCCATAGCATTATATAGCTTAAGCTCATACACTTTCCAAAAAAATGCAATATATTTAATGAAATAATTTGCGTTACATAGGACTTTAAAAATTCATCTTATGCTTTTGTGGACCCCATGAACTTTCCAATATCATCCTCTACTCATAATCTATCCATACAAGTCACAAACATCATAAAACATCATATACATCTTGGATTGGAAGCCACATACCAAAAAAATAAAGAGTTGGCCTCAGGTTTTCTGATATAACTTTTTGGTGCAAAATTTGGAAAATTATAACTAATTATAAAAAAATTAAAATTAAGTAAACTATACCATTCTAGAAAGCTCTGGATGTTAAATAATAACTAAAAATAGTTTTAGGCCAAACCAAATCATTTAACCCACAAAAATTGATGGAAAAATACCAAAGGTTAGGTTACATTACTAGTACTATCATGTAACTTCAAAAAACTAGTTATCCCTCTACAGAGCTCCAAATGGTGTGATTTTAGTGGCTGTGGAAATCTTATCATGTTTGGTTTGTTTTTGTAAAATTTCATGAGTATTGGATTTCATTTACCACACTTGTAACGTAGAAACATAAATTGACCATATGAACAGTGTTGATACCATATCAACAAAATTTTCCCAACTTTGAAAAATCATAATAAATTCTCTAGAACTCCAAAGTAGGTGCTCCTTAACTTTATGAAAAGTTTGAGATGATACCTATATTTATGCCAAATTTCATGAGAAAATTCATCCATTGAGTTAGTTTGGGGTTCAGGACGCCATTTGGTTATTCTTAATGTTCAAAATGGTTCATTAAGGTGTCAAATTGCCTTCTAGATCATCCATGGCCACTTAGGCACGTGAAAAACCATATTTACAGCCTAATGAGACATGCCATTTGGTTTAAAACCTCATGAATCTCATTTTCACTCTACTACTTGCGATCATACACATGGGAATCAAGGTATATAATGGGTCTTTAGTGGCAAAATCATGCATGCTCATTCATATAATCCCAAAATCATTACATACATCATGTCTACATACATTTGAGTGTGTTCAAGTGTCTACATCACATATATAACATGTAATTACAATTCTTGACAACAAAAGGCTATCAAAATAACTATATTCCATTGCCAAGTTCTTGCTCTTCAAGGTTGTTAGCTCCCACTTTTTGGCCTACTTGGCTTACCTAGACATGGTTAGATATTGGAGGGGGAAGAGTGAGATTCCAAGAATTCCAATAGCTCTTAACCCTTTAAAACATATATAATTGACACATTTTTAAGTCAGAATGCATGACTAAAGATTAAACTATTAGTAATCATACATAAAATAATTTTCATGTTCAAGAAGTTCATACGTATCATATATTAGCTCTCAAGGGCATTGGTTTAGCCTCACCCCTTTTTCTTGGGACTTTTAGACTTCCCTCACCCATTTTCAAGGGACTTTTGTAACACCATATTTATCTAGTCTATCTCATGCCATTCTAATCACATTTCCTTGAAGAACACAAGCCTTCCAAGAAAATGGCATTAAAATATTAGATTATTTTGCGTTGTGTAATGGATAAATTTTTTATTTTGTGTCCCATGGACCATATGAACCCATCTATCTCATTCTCATATTTAAATATATAATTACAACTTAAAACCATCTCAAGAAGTGGCCAAGGACTCGAGCTCATGGAATATTTACACAGATTTTTCAAGTGCAACCTTAGGTTAGTGTGCTAATCTTTTGTCATCAATTTTGAAAATTCATAACTAATTCTAAAAAAATCAAAATCAAGTAAAATATACTATTTTAGGAAGCTACAGATGTCTATTTTATTCTAAAAATAAGTCCAGGGTAGAATAGGAATGTCTAATTACTGAAAATTGATAGAATAGTAACCAAGGTT
Source organism: Erythrophleum ivorense (assembly GCA_026724425.1). Classification (NCBI taxonomy): domain Eukaryota; kingdom Viridiplantae; phylum Streptophyta; class Magnoliopsida; order Fabales; family Fabaceae; genus Erythrophleum; species Erythrophleum ivorense. The sequence goes on along the minus strand of JAIUCV010000085.1, from coordinate 4,395,520 downwards.
GCCTATCACTACTGGTATTGTCACAAAATTTTAAAAATTTATATCACCCTGCTCAGATATCCAATTAGGGTCATTTTAGTGCCCATATAAAGTTTATCATGTCTAGTTCATGCTTATAAATTTTTATAAGCATTGGACACTATTTATCTCTCAAATGACACAAGAGAAGAGACTAACTATGTAAACAGTAACCATACCAGAACAACTAAAATTTGATAACTTTGAAAAATCATAATTAATTCCACAAAGCTCCAAATAACCTGATCTTTTAGACTTGCCTCACCCATTTTCAAGGGACTTTTGTAACACCATATTTATCTAGTCTATCTCATGCCATTCTAATCACATTTCCTTGAATAACACAAGCCTTCCAAGAAAATGGCATTAAAATATTAGATTATTTTGTGTTGTGTAGTGGATGAATTTTTCATTTTGTGTCCTGTAGACCATATGAACCCATCCATCTCATTCTCATATTTAAATATATAATTACAATTCAAAACTATCTCAAGAAGTGGTGAAGGACTCGAGCTCATGAAACATTTACACAGATTTTTCAAGTGCAACCTCGGGTTAGTGTGCTAATTTTCTGTCATCAACTTTGAAAATTCATAACTAATTCTATAAAAATCAAAATCAAGCAAACTATACTATTTTAGGAAGCTACAGATGTCTACTTTATTCTAAAAATAAGTTCAAACTAGAATGGGAAGGTCTAGCTACTAGAAATTGATAGAATAGTAACCAAGGTTACCTATCACGACTACTATTGTCACAGAATTTTAAAAATTCATATCACCTTGCTCAGATATCCAATTGGGGTAATCTCAGTGGCTATATAAGGCTTATCATGTCTAGTTTATGCCTATAAATTGTCATAAGCATTGGACGTAACATCTAGTCCTTTCGTGAATGTGAGAAATGTGATGTTCGGTTTCTCCGCAAACGTTAGAAATGAGCTAAACACAAAAGGAAGTCCCTAAAATAGAAGAAATTAGGGCCTAATAAAATTATGAAAAATAAAGATTTGATCCTTGAGTTACCTAAAAATCAAGGCCAGAGTAATTCGATAAATTTGCCGAAAGGCCAGTGGTATTTTTGTAAATATGAGCACTTTTGAAAAACTCACAAGAGGGCTTTTTAAATGAAAGTTTTGAGTTTTCCGGGGTTCTCAGAGGCTTTAAAAACCATGGGAAGCCCCAGGATACTTAAAACCCCTCTGGTATATGTTTTCCAATGGCGGTGAATCAAAACTTTGATCGGATCGTTCGGGAAGATTTTAGCTCCAAATTGAGTCATTCCAAAAGTATTTTATAAGATTGAGGACCTAAATTTTATAATGGAAAAGAAAGTTCTCAAAAAGGAGCTAAAATAGGCCTTAAACGAAAATGCCACATGCAAGGGATGCAGTCGTCATTTTTTTGGAACAATTCTCCCTTAATTTCCCTTCATATGTGGCGTCCTATCCTTGGCCCTTCTTGTAACACCATCATTTCTAGCTCATACCCATCATGCCTTACATGCTCGTATATATATCTAGGAAGACTAAAGTGAGATCTCCCTTCCTTAGATGCTTACACTTTCTTTACATTGTGGCATGGTTAAAATGCATTTTGGTGTCACATGGACCGAGTGAGCTCATTCTATTCATTCTCATGTTTAATTGCACCATTACAACTCATTTTAATCCACAAACATGCTTTAAACCCATGGAAAGTAAAAAGGGATATGAGACATGAATATTCATTTTCGGCCACACTTGGCCTCATTTTTTGGCAAAGTTTGGAAATTCACAACTAAATCCATAAAAATCAAAAACATATGATCTCAGTCATTCTAGAAAGCTTAGGGGGTCTACTTCATGCTACAAATATGTGCAAGTCATAACATCCCACATACAGGACATTTGACACGCAAAATCATCTAGAGGTCAGAGCAGGCTCTGCTACTGTCATAGTTTACTGATATGAACTTCAAAAATGTCTAACTAATTTCACAAAAATCCACTGCATGTAAATGATACCTCTATGAAAATATGTGGATGTTAACTAGAGAGGAAAAATGCCTCCAGATCAGTTCATCAAGCCAAACTCCCAGAAATCGATGGAACAGTACCTCAGGTCAGGCAAGATGACTGATACTGGGTAGGAACTTCAAAAATGCATATCTTCCTCTCTAGACCTCCAAATGAGGTGTTTCCAGTTGCTACAAGTCACTGTGACTGTGTAATTTCTGTCTATAAAATTTCGTAGCCATTGGACTACGTTTGCCCCTCGGATGACACAATTTCCCAACTGATCAAATAAACAGTGTTTCTGAAAATCCGAATTTCTGATACCAACTTTGAAAGACCATATAAAATTCTACGAACCTCCAAATGACTTGATCTTTAGCTTTCCAAAAATCTCTAGACAAGATCTAGTCACATGCCAAATTTCAAGGCAAGGAGAGGTTATTTGGTCAGATTTTGACATAAGGGGGCAAAGTGCCACTTTCTCTTGCAAAAAGGGGATTCCAAGGACTCAAATTGGCTTCTCCTACTTCTAAGGCTCTATGAGCACGTGGGATAGCATCAATAGGGGCTATCAAACATGGCTCAAGTGTCTAACAACCCAGATTTGCAAAACTCACTCTCCCACACCAACACATACACCCATGGGAGAATGCTAGATCTTACCATTCATTGCAAAACTTGCTACATTATGCACCATGAATTCAATTCTCATATATATATACATTGAATACATTCATTTACAAGTATTCATAGGTGCTACATCATGTACATCATATCATTAGATTACATCTCTTGACTTAGTCACAAAATAAAGACAAAAAGGGCTCTTTTACAATTTTTTCATTGAATTCCCTAGCTTCAAGCTTGGTGGCTCCCATCTCTTGCCTCACTTAGTCCCCCTAGCATGTTAGGATGATGGAAAGGGGGGGTGAGATTCAAAGAATCTCAATAGCTCATCTCTCATTCAATCATACATACAAAGCATGCAAACAAATCTCATAATGTATGCATGGGCATATTAGCATGTGAAATCGTAAGAAAAGTATTTTCAACATGTGAGTAGGCCATACATAACATACAAGAGCTTGCCAAGAAAATGGACTAGTCTCACCCACTCACTTGTGGATTTTGGACTCGCCTCACCCATTCTTTAAGAGGTTCTTGGACTCAACCCTTACTCTTGGGAGTCAACCTTACCTTTGGGAGACTCTTTACTTTGTCTCAACCAACTTTAGGGTTCTTGGCTCATCTTCACCATGGTTAGAGGGTTATTGGCTTTTCCATACTCAAGCAAACTCAAGAAACCACATAAAACATCATTGAAATACATGAGGCATCATCATGTTAGCATACTTTTCATGGTTCAAAACATACATACACACAAGCAAGACAATGGAAGCACACATCTTATGCATGAAAGAAGGTGGAGAGAGCTACCTTATTGGCTATTCACAACTTTTCTTTTCAATTTGTCTCCACCCTTGTTGGTTTCACAATCACTTCTAGATAGGAGTGCTTCTCTTGAGCCTAGGCACACAAGAAGCATGAAATTATTCTTTTAACACTTTAGTCATAAAGCTAGGGATTTTTTTCTAGCAACCCTACCAAGCATATAAAGTTAAGGGTTTTTTCTCTCACTAGAATCCCACTAACTCTCCTTCCTCTCTCAACTCTCAAACTCTTAAGAGGGAAAGCAAGGAAGAGAGGACTACATGACTTCTAACCTCCCTCAAGAGTGGTTTTCCACTCTCCCTCTTCTAAATCAAGCTCAAAATCTAACTACTTCAATAATCAAAACTATAGGAAGAGATGGCAAGGAGAGAAGAACAATATTCTAAGAAGAGAAACCATGTAAATCTTACCTTTTCTTGTTCTTCCTTCCTCCTCTAGGTTTCTCTTTCTCTCCTCCGTCCTTTTCTCTGTCTTAGAGGGAGCTTAAGTTGGTTACAGAGTGAAAGAAGGAGTTGGGACTCTTTAAAAAGTCAAATTCTCTTTTTTCATGCTTTTCCGGATTAACTCTCGCTATAGCGAGCCATAACCCTCGCTACGGCGAACTCGTATCAGTCCCAGACCCTTGCCTTTGCTATAGCGTGCGCTACGGCGAGCAATGCCCTGGTTTTTGTATGGGGTGCCCGAACTCGCTATAGCTAGACTATTTCTCGTTATAGTGAACAGGTACATTCGCTATAGTTAGGCTGTAGCTAGGAGACTTAGAAAATTATCAGCCCTTCAAAAATTTTCAGCTTTTCTCTCTCTTTTTTTTCTTTTCTTCTTTTCTTCTTTCCTTTTTTTTTCTTGGTTGTTACACTTCTTAACCGACTTGCTACAGTGTTCAAACCAAAGAAGAAAGCTAAGGAAAGTGGCATACCAAAGGAAGAGAAGAAGGAGGAAAAATTCAAGTCTTTAGGTATGGAAATTTTCTTGTTTTTCATACTTTCTTTCTACTAAGGTAAATTCTCCATCCTTTGGTAGCCTCTTCCTCCCTTTCACCCTTGTCAATTTTGTCTAGCCAAGGGCCCAGTCTTTAGGGGCTGTGTTTTGTGCAATTCATGGAGGGATTAGAGATTTTAGATGGCAAGGATTGAGAAGGAACCAATAGAATCAAGAAAGGAGCATTAAGAAACAAGATGGAATCATTAGGGATCCAAATGCTCCATTGCAAATATGATTGTATATGAATATTCTTAGGCTTAACTAAATGTCTAAACATGCTCCTAAGACCCCTAGAGAGCTTCCCACATGCACCCCCATCCAAGAAAGCAAAGAAATTGTAAGAAAAACCAATGAACTCTAAGTAGAAAAAGTGTAGTGCATTTGAAGGGATTGTAAAAACTGATTCGATTCATACATTCCCTAGCATATGTGTGTGTTTGTTTGAGTCCTTAAGACCTCTAAAAAGCCTCCCAAGCGGCTTTCCCATCAAGGAAAAATTGAAAACCCCTTGAACCCCAAATGCTTCCATAATATCGGCCTAGGACAGATGGAAGGGTTAGAGGGTGTTTTAATTTATTCTAGCCTTAGTTTGGGACTTCATATGATGGTAGAAGGTGGGAGGAACCCTTGGGAAAAATTTAGAAGCCATGGATTGGGAAATGAGGCAATGGCTTCCATAATGTGACCTTATGAAGTAACTTATGTCTAGGCTATTGTAAATGAATATGTAATGGCTCCAAGGACCTTAAATGAGGTCAAGAGGCCTAAGAATGAGAAGAGAATGGAGCCAAGAACTTGAATCATGATGGTTGCTTCAATAAGCCATTTGTGGAACCATTATGTGATTTATGGAACCAAGTATATTCTTAAATATAAGTTTAATGTCCTAACTTGTTTCAAAAGTGTAATTAGCTTCCATATGATGTGTCTAGGCCAAGAGAAATGATCTCCACCCTCTTGGGTGTGTGAGGTTAAGGAAGATGACTCAAAGCTTAAGGAAAAAGTATGTAAATGCAAGCAAGGTAGCTCTCTCCGCCTTCTCTTATGCATGGATGTGTGTTAGCTTGTCTTAGAATGTGTGCATGTGTATTTATAAGCCATGAAAAGAATGCTAGCATGATTTTATATGTCATGGTTTTATGATAACCTATTATGTTTCATATGATGTTTAGATATGTGCTTGGGTTTTCTTGAATGTGATGAGGCCAAGAACCCTTAGCTATGGTGAGGATGAGCCAAGAACCCTTAAGATTGGTCGAGACAAAGCAAATAGTCATTCAAAAGCAAAGTGGGCTCCTAAGAGTATGGTTGAGTCCAAGAATGCATTAAAGAATAGGTGAGGCAAGTCTAACATCTACAAGAAATTGGGTGAGGCCAATCCACTTTCTTAACAAGCCTTTGTATGCCATGTATGACTTTCTTAAATGATGAAAATGCTTCTTGAATGTTTGCACTTGTTCATATGATCATACATACATTTATGAGACTTGTTTGCATCCATTATGTATGATTGAATGGGAGATGAGCTATTGGAATTCTTTGAATCTCATTCCCTTCTCTCCAATGATCTAATATGCTAGGTGGAGCAAGTAGATGTAGTCATAGGAGCCAACAACATTCAAAAAGGAAGATTGACAAATATATGCCTAGCTTTATCCATTTTGGAACCATAATTATGTTTCTTGATGTATATGATTATTGTAAATGGTACATGACCCTTGATACACATATAGATATAATATTATGTGATGTATACATGTATGGATATGATGTATGAACTTTAGAAATGAATTTGGGTATGTAATGCCAAGTTATGCAAATTGAAAGTTTGATGCAAATGTGAATAAGTATGGATGAATTTTTAAAGTTTCTATCCAGTATCAGTAATTTTTCCCGACTAGAGGTACTATTCTATTGAATTCCAAAGTCTGGGCTTGATGAACTAATCTAGAAATATTTTTTCTCTCTAGTTAACATCCATATATTTCTAGATTGGTATCATTTATATGGATTGGATTTTTTTGAAATTAATTAGACATTTTCAAAATTTTTTGTAGAATTCTATAATAGTTCTAGAATTTAGTCTGACCTTTGGACCATCTTGGATGTCAAACACACTCTGTGTTAAATGTTATGGTCTTTTCGTATTTTTAGTGTGAAGTAGACATCATAGATTCCTAGAATGACCAAGATTGCATGATTTTGATTTTTCTAAAATTAGTTATGATTTTTCAAAGTTTGACTAGAAAAGAGGTCAAATCTAGCCGAAAATATACTTGATTATTTTGAACTCCATTTCGGTTTCTATGAGTTGTGGACATGATTTTGAGATGGAAATAAGTTGTATTGATGTATTTAAATATGATAATATATAGTATGAGCTCACATGGTCCACGTGACACTGAATGAAATTTTTAAGTATGACGCAATGCAAAGAAATCCATTAGTTTTTCCCTTTTTCCTTATTCTTTCATGAACATAATAAGATGAGGCATGTGTATATGATGAGATGAGTTAGGAAATTGTGGTGTTACATTTATTAGTATCAGAGTAAAGTTTCAGGCTCTTTTGAATTGGATTTGGCTTGAGGATGTAGTAATAGGGCTATGTAAAAGACTTGAATGAATAGGTAGTGTCATGTATGAGACATTGTGGGTGTGTGAAAGTAGTTTGCAGCTTTATTCATGATAAGTAAGTTGTATGATGGTCTTAGAGTAGCTAATAGACACTGAGAAAGGTTGGCCTCTAGAGTAACTTAAGCAGAGCTAAGTTTAAGCAGAGCTAAGAGATCCAACGGCTGAAGCTCCATGTGATATGATAGTTTGCCAGGATCAGAGGCAAGCCTTAGACATAAACGATGAGAAATGATATCATTGATAGGAAGAGGCTTGCTAGAGAAAGTATGTGAGGCCTAATTCTCCCTCGTAGTCATACTCAGGCCATTTCAAGATGTCCTACTTAATATAAAGACAATTAGTGATGCAGCGCAACATGAGATGAGACTGTAGCTGCACATGACTAGTTTAGAGGGGAATGAGAAAGAGAGTTACCCCTTTACCACAAAGCCCAAATGTCTAGATAAGTATTAAAGCCTAAAAGGTTAATTCCCTCAGGGCAAAGATTTGAGTTATAAGCTACACCCTTAAAAGCCCTGATAGCCCAAAGGTGATAGTTTGTTATGCATGAACGAAGCAAGAGGTGGAACCCTTTAGCTTGATGATAGGCTAGATATAGAGACAATAAGGTTCGGGTTGGTAGCTAAAGATGAAAATTCAATCCCTAAAAAAAGTAAGCTAATTAAAGGCCATTAGCTGTGATCAATTATTATAGATAGCAGCAAGGCAATCCAGAGAGTTCCTCGCCGCAGCTAATAAAGAAGTTGGATGTGGCCAATAATCAGATAGGAAAATTAAGGTGAACCCGAAGCTAATTAACCTCGGTGAATGATGTGTTAATTATGGCGAAGGGCACTATGAATGCCTTGTTGGTCATACTTAGGCCAATTTAAGAAATGAGTTGATAAGTGGTCAGACAACCCACAAAGAGTGGGAACCCCTGGTATAAGTAGAGGAAAAGAGTAATGAATGATTACAGAAGATTAGTAAGAAATCCGTAGGCCTAATAAATGAGACTGAGAAAAGAGCTCAACACAGAGAAAGTTAGACACAAGAATGATGAGGTTGTTGAGACCCGCTTTTAAGGTGTTAACTCCAACCTAGGATGCTACCCTGTGAGACATTGAATGATAGAATGTTAGTATAACCTTGAAATAACGTAAGATAAGACTACCAGTGTGAGGCACATAATGAATGGCCTAGAGGGGTGTACCTCATAGGTGACACCTAGAAGTAAGTATGAGTAGCCCAGTAATGGAAGCTCAGAAAAGAATGAGGATAGTTAGTAAGCTACAGGTTTGATGAGATGGCCAGCCCAAGCTGAGCGTAAGCTAAAGCCTAGGGGAGATGACTAGTAGCATTGTTCTAGGTGAGATATGTGAATGAAAAGCTCAATGAAAGCTCTCCCTGGATTAAGAAAGAAAAGATGAGACACCTTGAGTCGGGGAAACCACCTAGTAATAGTTAGTAAATTTCCCCAAATAGACCCTCCTAAGTCATAAAGGGAAGCGAGGAAGAGTTGAGAAACTAGCTACAAAAAAGATACCCTTGCTTTAGTAATAACTAAATGAGTAAGCTAAGCTTAGTAAAGTAAATAGATAGGGGTCTAATAGTTAGTTAGACGAGCTCCATAATATGAGAATGCAGGGGTTAAGGCACATGCATGATTAGAGCACCCGATAGAGCATACGTTTTTAGTAGGGTAGAATCTGGACATTGAGAGTACGTGTTTTAGATTGGGTTAGTAAAACCCTAAAAATAATGTACTATGCTCCTAGGGATGAGGCTAAAGAGGCTGAACAGAGAGAAAGCCTAGCTCTGATCCGAATATAGAAGCAAGCTGAGACTGACAGGTAGTGCCTTGGTACTCCTAGGGAAACTCAAGAGAGTTAGAGATCGCCTAAGAAGGCGAGCCTCACATCATGTAGAATAAAAGTATAAGCCAAGAGCACCATAGAATAAAACTCCTGGGATTATATGAAATAGAATCCTTCTTACCAAGGGACAGTCTAGCTAAAAGCAGAGTAAGAATATGAGCAAAAAATAGACCCCTTTGATGTTACGAGAGTGAATAAGTGGAGGAACCTAGGAAAAATGTAGGTGCTCTTAAGCATAGGAAGACCTGAACTGGCAACAGAAATAGCCAGTAGTAAAATATCTTTTTTACCTAACTAAGAGGATAAGAAAGGTAGAAAGAGAAGATATGATAGTGTACAAGCTGAGGACATCTTAGATTGAGAATAGATATTCAGTTAATGTGCTTGAGTACTTTAGGAAGCACACCTTGGTATAAATGCCCTTCTAGCATGATACTGCCCGAAGTAAAACTGTCAAGCAATGCAGAGAGATCTCGAGATGTAGTAGAGGAAGAATCCTACCTTCCCCAAGCATTCTACAAGAACAAGGCTGATAGAGAAAGGTAAGAAAGGGATACTTTAGATTATTGGGAAACTTGTAATATACAGGCGATAGTAACCTTAAGCTCAGTCATGAGGCACCCTGTATTAGTGTTTGATGTAATGGTTTGCTTGCAACAATGGTCACATAATATTAGGCCTGATCAACCTAATAGTAATGTGACTTGAGTGCAAACGACGACATCAACAACCAAAGTGTCTCGATAATCGAAAGGTATCCTAGTTAAAGAACGAGATGAGTCAGAAAAGAGAAGTAAAGGGATTCTAGGAATACCAAAACAATAAGAAAAGCATGCAGAGAGGGATCCCTAGTAGAGGATGTTCAGATTCCGTATGCATAGCCTGAGTCCCTTATAGTATGTTTAAATAAAATAAATAGGGACTAATGTACAGCCTCTCTCTTGCTAGAGATGTTTACCACACTCAGTGTGTGAAATGCCCTAGTGCCAAAGCACTTAAAAGCAGAGCGTGGGCATAACTAGAAACTGCAGGATATGAGAGAGAGGCTAGAATGAGTACACGTAAAGTGAGTAAGTAAATAGAGTAAGAAAAGGAAGCCTAAGCAAAAAGGGGCTGAAGTGGGAATCTGAGGATCCTATGAGGAGCGATGAGTGAAAAATTAAAATGCTCCCTAGTATCAATATGATGGGATCCTAGAGAATCAAATGACACATAACCTACTTCACACGAAGAGCATGATATACTTCTGAGTTTAGCCTCAACTATTATGAGCGATGGTTACCGGACCTAGTGAGCATGTATTTCGCCGTCAGATACAATGATCTTAGACTTTAACGTCTCTTAGAAATAGATCCCAACATAGTATAACGGATTGCAGTAGACCCTAAAAAGACTCTGAGAGGTCATAGTAGACCTAAGGGTCACAGTAGATCCCACAGAGTTACAGAGAGCCCTAGCCATAGTATGATAGATCTTTAGTAGAGATGACAGCTTAAGATAGTTTTACAGAGCAATTAGTCTTAAAGACCAGTATAGTTTCAGTTAGCTTTTCTCTTAGAGACTAGAGATCTCCTAAGTTTAGTAGACTATTGCTATAGAGATATGAAGGCTTTACTCAGATAATTAGACCACTGACTAGCTCTCTTTAGATAAACACAATGTATGGGATGAGGAAAGCAAAAAATTTACTTTCTAGAGTTAAAGCTAGATGAACTACTACCTAGCAGATAATAGCCCTGACCGAGGGATAGAGAGATCCCCGCATGCTAGCTTATGTATTCAAAAAAGGGTCAAGTATAGTTTTTATATAAGGTAAGTGGTACAGTATATCTCTAGTGAGCAAAACTGTGAGAATACCTAGCATCCCACTAAAGCCTAATGGTAGTCAATGGTAATCACTCTTCAGTGCCAGTATGAGACACATATGTTAGGCCTATTAGTGTTGAAATGAGAGACTATAAAATGCCACTTTAAGTGAGCAAAGAAAGTAAGCAAAAGTCCTAGCCTATAGAGACAGATATAACAGTAAACAGAGAAACTGGGATCATTAAAAGCAGAAACTCTACAAAGGAGTTGGAATCCCAGTAAACAGTAGCGATATAAGGCCTGTGACAGAAAGAAATGTGAATTATAATCATGGGACGAGCTACTAAGAAAGAACGTAGAGATAAACAGTTGACAGTATACTTCAAAACAGTAAACAGACAAAATCCTCCGATGGCTCTAATGATTAGAAAAGATGATGAGATGTTATGAGAAACCATTCAGAGAGGATATAAGAGACATGATATGAAATAAGTTAACTCATGAGATGTGTAAATGAGTCTACTGAAAGAATCGTTAATCTTGCGAACGGGTTAACATTGATTCTACATGATTAGTAAGCTCTCCCAAGATAGGCCTCTAGAGTTAGAAATTTCTTTTCCTTATGAAAAAGAACTAGTTAGTATTTTATAGCAATAAAAGCCATATTAAGAACTAGCAATGAAAAATCCCCTGGCTCTAAGAAAAATTCAAAAGAATGAAATCGCTAAGAAAGCATATAGAGCTAGGAAGAAGGAAAAGAAAGGAATAGTTAGCCAGACTATAAAAAAGTAAGAGAAAGTGTACCCCTAAATTTTGAGGACGAAATTTATTTAAGGGGGAAGGAATGTAACATTCGGTCCCTTCATGAACATGAGAAACACGATGTTCGATTTCTCCGTAAACGTCAGAAATGGGCCAGATACAAAAAGAAGTCCTTGAAATAGAAGGAATTTGGGCCAAATAAAATTATGATAAAATTATAAATAATGAAAAATAAGGATTTGAGTCTTGAGTTGCCCATAAATCAGGGCCAGAGTAATTCGATAAATTTACTGAAAGGCTAGTGGCATTTTTGTAAATATGGGAAATTTTTGAAAAACTCACAGGAGGGCTTTTTAAATGAAAGCTTTAAGTTCTTCGAGGTTCTCAGAGGCCCTGAAAATCATGGGAAGCCCCGGGACCGTCAAAGCCCCTCCGGTATACGTTTTCCAATAGTAATGATCCTAAGCTTTGATTGGATCGTTTGGAAAGGTTTTATCTCTAAATTGAGTGATACCAAAGGCATTTTATAAGATTGAGGATCTAAATTTTATAATGAAAAAGATGGTTCTAAAAAAGAAGCTATAACGAGCTTTAAACGGAAATTCCATGCGCAAGGGATGAAATTGTCATTTTTTTGGGAACAATTCTCTCTTAATTCCCCTTCATATGTGGCGTCCTATCCTTGGCCCTTCTTAACCAACTTGCTATAGCATTCAAACCAGAGAAGAAAGCTAAAGAGAGTGGCGCACCAAGGGAAGAGAAGAAGGAGGAAAAATTCAAGTCTTCAGGTATGGAAATTTGCTTGTTTTGCATGCTTTCTCTTCACCAATCTCTTATCCTCTTTTTCCCTCTTCTTCTCCATGATTTTTTTGAAGTTTTGAGGGCTGTTTTGAAGGGAGAATAGAGGGAAATTTTAGAAATTCAAGTAAGGAGGCCAAGGAAAGCAAGAACAAACCAAAGGAACTAAGAAAGTAAGATAAATTCTCCATCCTTTGGTAGCCTCTTCCTCCCCCTCACCCTTATCAATTTTGTCTAGCCAAAGGCCCATTCTTTAGGGGTTGTGTTCTATCCAATTTATGGAGGGATTAGAGATTTTAGATAGAAAAGATTGAGAAGGAACTAATAGAATCAAGAAAGGAGTATTAGAAAATAAGATGGAACCATTAGGGATCCAAATGCTCCCTTGCAAATATGATTTTATATGAATGTTCTTAGGCTTAACTAAATGTTTAAACATGCTCCTAAGACCCCTAGAGAGCTTCCCACATGCACCTACCATCCAAGAAAGCAAAGAAATTGTAAAAAAAACTAATGAACTCTAAGTAGAAAAAATGTAGTGTATTTAAAGGGATTGTAAAAACTAATTCGATTCATGCATTCCCTAGCATATGTGAGTGTTTTTTTTTGAGTTCCTAAGACCTCTAAAAAGAATCCCAAGTGGCTCTCCCATCAAGGAAAAATTGAAAACCCTTTGAACCCTTAATGCTTCCATAATATCGGCCTAGGACAGATGGAGGGGTTAGAGGGTGTTTTAATTTATTCTAGCCTTGGTTTGGAACTTCATATGATGGTAGAAGGTGGGAGGAACCCTTGGAAAAAATTTAGAAGCCATGGATTGGGAAATGAGGCAATGGCTTCCATAATGTGACCTTATGAAGCAACTTGTGTCTAGGCTATTGTAAATGAATATGTAATGGCTTCAAGGACCTTAAATGAGGTCAAGAGACTTAGGAATGAGAAGAGAATGGAGTGAAGAACTTGAATCATGATGGTTGCTTCAATAGGCCATTTATGGAACCATTATGTAATTTACGGAACCAAGTATGTTCTTAAATATAAGTTTAATGTCCTAACTTGTTTCAAGAGTGTAATTAGCTTCCTTATGATGTGTCTAGATCAAGATAAATGATCTCCACCCTCTTGGGTGTGTGAGGTCAAGAGAGATGACTCAAAACTTAAGAAAAAAGTGTGTAAATGCAAGCAAGATAGCTCTCTCCACCTTCTCTCATGCATGGATGTGTGTTAACTTATCTTAGAATGTGTGTATGTGTATTTACAAGCCATGAAAAGTATGCTAGCATGATTTCATATATCATAATTTTATGATGACCTATTATGTTTCATATGATATTTTGATATGTTCTTGGGTTTTCTTGAGTGTGATGAGGCCAAGAACCCTTAGCTATGGTAAGGATGAGCCAAGAACCCTTAAGATTGGTCAAGACAAAGTAAAAAGTCTCCCAAAAGCAAAAGGGGCTCCTAAGAGTATCGTTGAGTCCAAGAATGCATTAAAGAATGGGTGAGGCAAGTCTAAGATCCACAAGAAATTAGGTGAGGCCAATCCACTTTCTTGACAAGCCTTTGTATGTTATGTATGACTTTTCTTAAATGATGAAAATGCTTCTTGAATGTTTGTATATGTCCATATGATCATACATGCATTTATGAGACTTGTTAGCATCCATTATGTATGATTGAATGGGAGATGAGCTATTAGGATTCTTTGAATTGCATCCCCTCCTCTCCAATGATCTAATATGCTAGGTAGAGCAAGTGGATGTGGTCATAGGAGCCAACAACATTCAAGAAGGAAGATTGACAAACATATGCCTAGCTTTATCCATTTTGGAGCCATAATTATGTTTCTTGATGTATATGATTATTGTAAATGGAACATGACCCTTAATACACATGTAGATATGATATTATGTGATGTATACATGTATGGATATGATGTATGAACTTTAGAAATGAATTTGGGTATGTAATGTCAAGTTATGCAAATTGAAAGTTTGATGCAAATGTGTATAAGTGTGGATGAAAAGGCCAAAATGAGGTGCATGAGATTTGGGACTATTTGGGCAGCTCATACAAGTCTTAAATATACTTTTAGACTTGCCCAAAAGGTGCCAAGACTAAGGAAAAGCCATTTGACAAGTTTGGTACCCCATATGGAGCCAAATTTGACCATAATGGAATCCTATATCACTTTTTGCCCAAATAAGTTAGTCTTGATCTAAGATTTTTCATGCAAATAGGTCTCATTAAGAGCTTTTTAGAAAGTTAAAGATCATAATTTTTTGAGGTGTACAAAATATTTGATGATTTTTCAAAGTTTGCAATTTTCGTGGTGTTTGGTTGTTGCACTATTCATTTGGTCCAAAATTGTTTTCTATCACACAAGGCTCAAATGATGTCTAATTGCCACAAAATTTTACATAAAGAAACTAGACATTCACAGTGACTCATGGCAACTAGAAAACGCCATTTGGATTTCTAGAGAGGGAGATATAAAATTTTGAATTTTAATCCAATATCAATAATTTTTCCTGACTAGAGGTATTGTTCCATTGAATTCTAAAGTCTGGGCTTAATGAACTAATCTAAAGATATTTTTCCTCTCTAGTTAATATCCATAGATTTCTATATTGGTATCATTTGCATAGATTGGATTTTTGTAGAATTAATTGGACATTTTCAAATTTTCTATAGAATTCTATGATAGTTCTAAAATTCAGTCTGACCTTTAGATCATTTTGGATGTCAAATGCCCTCTGTGATGAATGTTATGGTCTGTTTGTATTTTTAATGTAAAGTACACATCGATAGATTCCCAAAATAACTAAGATTGCATGATTTTGATTTTTTAAAATTAGTTATGATTTTTCAAAATTTGACCAGAAAAGAGGCCAAATCTGGCCGAAAATATACTTGATTATTTTGTGCTCCATTTCGGTTTCTATGAGTATTGATGTATTTAAATATGAGAATGTATAGAATGAGCTCACACAGTCCATGTGACATCAAATGAAATTTTTAAGTATGACGCAACGCAAAGAAATCCATTAGTTTTTTCCTTTTTCCTTATTTTTTCATGAACATAATGAGATGAGGCATGCGTATATGATGATATAAGTTAGGAAATTTTGGTGTTACATTTATACACATACAGAGCCACCAAAGTATTATCCCTTTCTTCCTAGTTCATAGGTCTTTGACCCTGACTTCTCAGTTCATTAGGGTATGTCCCTTCCTGTTTAACTCACGGGAAAAGTGTGCGTTGGTGGGGAGGGATTCTCCCCTACTTATATGGGCTAGCCACAAGCCTCTTCCAGTCGATGTGGGACTTTACAATCTACCCCCCTTTTTGGGCTGACCCTTCCTCAGGTCACACATAGGCTAGGATTACTCTAATATTAACACATACAAAGCCATAAGGTATTGTCCCTTCCTTCCTGGTTCGTGGGTCTTTGACCCTGCCTTTCCGATTCGTTGGGGTTTGTCCCTTCCCGCTTAACTCATGGAAAAAGTACGCCTTAGTGAGACAGGTCTCTCCCACTTATATAGACTAGCCACAGGCCCCTTCCAGCCGATGTGGGACTTTACAACATTGGACACCATTTATCCCTCGAATGACACAAGAGAAGAGACTAACCATATAAACAGTAACTAGAACAGAACAACTAAAATTTGGAAACTTTGAAAAATCATAATTAATTCCATAGAGCTCCAAATAATCTAGTCTTTAGCTTTATAGAAAGCTCTAGATGTGATCTATATGCATGTCAAATTTTATGGGTAGATTCATTCATTTGATCATATTTTGGCATTGGGTTGCAAAAATACTCTTTTAAGCTTCTTAATGGGTCTCAAGAAGGTCAATTTTTGTTCCAAGGCTCCTATGGCCACTTGAGCATGTAGGAAAGCACTAAAATGGCCTATTAAACATGTTTCAAAGGTGCACAAACCCAGATTTCATAAACTCAAAATCTCACCCGAAAGTATACATAAGAACACATAAGCTAAATCTTGCCATTCAATGTCAAGAACTTGCTACAATATTCATATGACACCAAATCTCATACATAGACAATATATTCATGTGTTTACAAGTACTTATGGGTTCATACATCATATACAATATTGGATTATATCATATGTTATTCATATGGATACAAAATAAACATTTTCACTCACTTTATTGTCAAACTCTCTTCTTCAAGCTTGGTGGCTTTCATTCCTTGGCTCATTTGGACCACCTAGTCACGTTAGACAAATAGGGAGGAAGGGATAAGATTCTAGGAATCTTTATAGCTTTTCTTCCTTTCAATCATATATAAATAATGTCATACCATAAATTTACTTCCATCTTACCTTTCCATTCAAGATAAGTGCATATTCATAGGGAATTATTAAGAGAAAACTACATTTTCATGCATTTTAACAAGTTACGCCAGGGTAAAATTTTTCAATTCTCATTACACGAGCCTTGTGGATTATCCAATAACATTCTCTAGTTATTTATCATTGGTACAAATCATAAACAACTCAACATATTAAGCAATCCACAGTTTTCAAGCCAAGAACCCTAAAATTACTTTCATTCTTCATGGCTATACAATGGTAGATTTCAAGGAAAGCTTTGAAAAATTATAACTAAATGTAAGAAAATTGAAATCTACCATACCATATCTTTCTAGAAAGCCCTAAGTGTTAAATTTACAAGAAAAATAAATTTAAGCCATGAATATAGCATTTGGATCTCGTTTGACAATGAAAAATGCACAAAGGTTAGACTACCCTCTGATACGGATACATGTTTTTGATGTAAACTTAAAAAATGTCCAATTAATTCCACAAAAATTCAATCTATGCAAATGATACCAATTTAGAAAGTTAGAGATGTTAGCTAGAGGAAAAAAATAATTCCAAACTAATCCAAGTTCATTTAAACCCAAAACATTAATCAAATAGTACCATGGATCTAACTATGTGCCTAAAACTAGACAATAATTTCAAAAATTCATATCTCCCTCTCTAGATACCAACTGAGGTGTTTCCATTTAACACAGGTTATTAGGAAGGTCTAGTTTTCCTTTATAAAATTTCATGACAATTGGACATCATTTGCCCATTATTGACATAGAATAAATTTTGGACCATTTGTATAGTATACTGACCAAAACCAGAATTTGTCCCAATTTCAAAAAATTTTTAAAAATTCCATAGACCTCTAAATAATACACACTTTACCTTTCCAAAAATTTCTAGATGACATCTATATGTATGCCAAATTTCATAATCAAACTCATTCATTTGGTTAAATTTTGACATTAAGTTGCAAAATGACTTATTTTGTGTCTCATAAGGGGTCCAAATGGTCCATTTTGGTTTCTAAGGAAACCATGGCCACTTAAGCATGTGGGAAAGAACTAAAATAGTCGACTCAACTTATCTCAAAGGTTCACAAAACTAGATTTCTCAAACTCACTTATCCACGCCAAGATATACATAAAATGCATAAGTCAAGTCTTGCCATTGCATACCCAAATCATGCTATTTCATATATATGGTATTAAATCTCATTCATATATCATACATTTACATATTTACATATGTTCATAAGGTCATACAATATATACAATAATAGATTACATCACATGTCACTCATATGGCTACATATTAGCAAATTTTCCATTCTTTGTTGTCAAATCTTCATTCTCTAAGCTTAATGGCTTCCATTACCTTGCTCATTTGCACCACCTAGCATGTTAAGACATTGGAGAGGAAGGAATAAGATTCAAAGAATTCCAATAGCTCACCTCCCTTTTAATCATACATAAAGAATGTAATTCAAGTCTTAAAAATGCATGCATGAGCATAATGGAAAATGTGATCATTCAAAAAGAATTTTTGGCATTTGAATAAGCCATACAAAGCATACATAGGCTTGCCAAATAAGTGGAATAGCCTCATCCATTCTCTTCAAGGTTATTGGACTTATCTCACCCTTTTTCTTAAAAGCCTTGAACTAAGCCTTACTCTTAGGAGACTCTAAACTTTGTCTCAATCATTCTTAAGGGTTCTTGACTCATTCTCACTATATCTAGTAGGTTCTTGGTCTCAACACATTCAAGCAAACCAAAATAAGCATATAAAACATCATTTAAAAGCATAATATTACATCACGGTACCATGGGATATATGCACATGCTAAAACACTTTTCATGGCTTAAAACATACATACACACATTCAAAGACAAGGAAAACATTCATCCATGTATGAGGGAAAGAGAAGAGAGCTACCTTTGCCACATAAGCACACTTTTTCTCTTGAAATTACACTCCCTTCCTCGGCCACACAGTCACCATGATGGGAGACTTGTTTCCTTTGGCCTAAACACAATATATGGAAGCCAATTAAGCTCTTGAAATCACCTAAGACTATATATTTTCCTTAAACACTAACTTAGTCTAATTGCTCCTTTATTGTTCCTAATTGCACTTAATGAAGCAACATCTATAATTTAGGTTCTAAGCTCCATTCTTTCCTTTCATTTATGATTCTTGGCTCCATGTAGACCTCTTGAAGCTATCACACAATTAAAACAATGAGCATAACTATATGTTGCTTCTTTAAATCATATTATGAAACCTAGACAACCAACTCATTTCATAGGCCTTCTAAATTTTTTCCAAGGCTTCCTCTCATCTTCATCCATCATATATGACTCAAAAATAAAATTGAATGAAATTAAAACTTCCCCTAGGTACATGGAACCCTCTTAGCCGAGACATATTCTTGATTTGTACCTTAGGAAGGTGCTTTGATTTCTTTGATGGAAGAAGCATGTGAGGAGGTTTCTAAGAGTCGCTCATACAAATGTTCAATTAGACCTAGAAATATTTGCATTAAAATAGAATTGTTGCTACAAAATTGAATCCCTAATTATGTTATCTTAAAAACTAATGGCTTTTACTTAATTTCCTTTGCATAGTTTAAATTCCCACACTCTATATCATAAGATTCATCCTTGGTTTAGTTCAAAATTCATTCCTTCTTGGCTATCCATATATGAGGCAAAATGGAGAGAAGAAGAGTAAGGAAGATTAAGTTGGAAAATGGCAAAATACCTTAGTTTTCTTTGCTTTTCTTACTTGTTTCTCAATTTGCTTGGCCTCCTCTCCTCAAATCTAAATTTTTCATCTCTGTTCTGCCCTCCATATAGACCCAAAAACATCATTAAACCCATAAAAATAAAAAGGAGAAGAAGGAGAAGCACTTGCTAAAGAGAAAGCTTGAATTTCCATGGATTTTTCTACCTTTTCCTCCCTTCAAACTCTCTTCTCCTTGTGCAGCTAAAAGCTGGCTTCTTTCTCTATTTATAGGGTAGAAGCAAGTCGATCTGAGAAGGAGGAAAGTGGGGCATGCTTATTAAGAGGCTTCAAGAACAAAAGAATTCCAAAAATTTTCATTTTGTCCCTTTATCGTGGCATTTTCATTTTAGTTTCATTTTAACTCTTTTTTTAAAACTATCTTTTCCATAAAAAAAATTAGACTTTCAATTTTATAAAATGCCTTTTGAATCACTCAAATCGGAGTGAAAACCTTTTCGAATGAATCAATCAAAGTTTGAGTTAACTGACAACGGAAAACATACACCGAAAATGTTTTAACTGTCTCAGGACTTCTTATGATTTTTAGGGCCTTCGATAACCCCAGAGAACTCAAATTTGTCATTTAAAAAACCTTCTTATGAGTTTTCCAAAAAGTGCCCATATTTACGAAAATGCCACTGGTCTTTTGGCAATTTTTTTGAATCACTTTGGCCCGATTTCTTAGCAACTCAAGCCTCAAATCCTAATTTTTCATTATTTAGATTTTTATCTTAATTTTAGTTGTTGTTAAAACTCTCTATCAAAGGAACTTCCTTTTGAATTCTCAGGTTTTTAGCCCTTTTTCAGCAAACTGGGTGTTACAAAGAATGCAAATCCATGTCCAAAAATGCATGCATGGACATCATAGCTTTCATAATCATTCATGGAATATCTTTAGCATTCAAGAAGTCATACAAAACATACATAGGTTTGACAAGAAAATGGTTTAACTTCACCCAATCTCTTTATGGATTTTGGACTTGCTTTACCCATTTTCTTAAAGGCTTTTAACTAAGCTTTAATCTTAGGAGACTCTTGACTTTGTCTCAACCATTCTCGGGGATTCTTGGCTCATCCTTACCATTACTAGAGGGCTTTTGGCTTTACCATACTCAAGCAAACCAAAACATGTTTATAAAGTATCATTTGAATGCATAACATAACAACAGGGCACCATGGCATATAAATACATGTTAAAACCTTTTTCACAACTAAAAACATACATACACACATTCAAAGACAAAATAAACATCCACTTATGCATGAGAGAAAGAAGAGAGAGCTACCTTTGTCACAAATGCACACTTTCTTCCTTGAACTTGGTTCCTTTGGCCTAGACACATAATATGGAAGCCAATTATACTCTTAGAATAAATTCTAAAACTACATATTCATTTCAAAAACTAGGTGGTTCATATAATTCTTTTACGGTTTCATAATACACTTAATGAAGCAACTTTAGGAAAATATGATCTTGGCTTTGTTCTTTCCATCCATGTATGATTCTTGACTCCTTTAAAGTCTCTTAGAGCCATCACACCTTCATTTCAAGGAGCCTAGCTAGATGTTACTTCTTTAAGTCATAATATGGAACCTATGATACCATCTTACTATCTATGACTCTCAAAATTTTTCAAGGTTTCCTCTCATCCTCTCCCATTATATATGACTCAAAATCAAGCTTGGAATAATTTGAAACTAGCCCTTAGTACTCTTTCTAGCTTAGGCCAAAACCATGCACCATTAAAGAAGTTATAAAATGTTCTTTGTTTTCTTGATGGGATATGCATGTGGGAAGCTTCTTAGGGATCTCTAGAGCTCATCCAAATATTCATTTTAGCCTAGGAACTCTTGCATCAAAATAGAATTTTAAGGGAACACTTGAAACCCTAACTTTACTATCTTGAAATCTAATGGTTATTTAATTATTTTATTTTCATATTCTTGTTCTTCTCCCTCATTTTCCTAAGATTCGCTCTTGGTTTGGCTAGAAATTTAACTCCTTAAGGCTGGTCTTATATGGGTCAAAAATCACAAGAGAAAGAACAAGAGAAATCAAGTTTGAAGCACGGCAAATTACCTTAGTTTCTTGGTTTCTTTTACTTATTCTTCTCTTTGGTTGGCTTCTCCTCTTGAAACTTAAAAATTTTCTCCTTAGTCTAACCTCAAAATAGACCCAAAAGCTTCAATAAAACCATAGGAAAGAAGGGTATATGGAGGAGAAGGAAGTTGCTAAAGAGAAACCAATAAAATCCATGAAAAACCATACCTTTTCCTTGCTTTTTCTTCTCCCTTTCTCTTCTCCCTTGTGCGCCTCACTCCCTTCCTTCTTTCTTTGGTTTAGGGCAAAAATAAAATGAGCTAAATGAAAGGGAAGAGTGGGGCATGGGATATATATAGGTAGGTTTAAGAAGTCATCTCCAAAAATTCCAATTATGTCCTTTAATCTTGGCATTTTTGTTTCTAGTTCATTTTAGCTCCTTTTTTAAAACAATCTTTTCCATCATAAAATTTAGGTCCTCAATCTTATAAAATGTCTTTGGAATCACTCAAATTGGAGCTAAAACCTTCTCAAATGAAAATGTTAAATTTTGGGTCAACTGACATTAGAAAACGTACATCGGAGGGGTTTTAATTGTCCCGAGGCTTCACATGGTTTTCAAGACCTCTAAGAACCCTAGAGGACTCAAATATTCTATTTAAAAAGCCCTCCTTTGAGAATTCTAAAATTTTTTCAAAATTACGAAAATGCTATTACATTACATAGTTATTTCGTTAAATTATGTCTGGTTATTTTAGCCTCTGTTTCAGGGTATCTCTAGCCTTTTAAATTCATTACTTAATGTCTAGATCATTATTCTAAATTTTTAAAACCGTAACTAATTCATTTAGGAGGACTTACTTTGAAAACATATCTATTTCTATCATTTTTATGAAAACTTTTGACTAAGCCTCACTCTTGAGACTTTTGGCTTTGTTTCACCCAATCCTATGAACTTTTAGCTCATCCTCACCCTTGCTATGAGACTTTTGGCTTCACCAAACCTATTCAAGCTAAAGCATATTCATAAAATACATTTCAAGAATATCATGGTAACATGGCACCATGGCATGTAAGGAATAGTTAGAAACATTTCTCATGGGATAAATATACATTCATACATCTAAAGATAAGAAAACAACTAATAATGCATGAGAAAAAAGTTAGAGAGCTACCTTTGGAACAAAACACAGGCATTTCTCTTGATTATTCTTTCCCTCTCAAGGTCACACACTTACAAGTGGGTGGAGTTTGATTTATTTGGCATAGACACATCAAAAAGGGTCTAATTACGTTCTTAAAATAAGTTCTAGCACCACACACACTTTAAGGAAGCATACTTTGTTCTATGGCTACAAAATGGTTCCATAAGAGACCTAATAAAACAACTATGGGAATTCATGATATTGACTCTATTGTCTCCTTCAATCTATGACTCTTGACTCTATTTAGACTCCTTGGAGCCATCACACAATCATTTTGAGAAGCCAAGCTATATTTTGCTTCTTTATGTCATATTATGGAACTTACACCTCCAACTCTTAATCCACGACTTTTAAATTTTTTTCAAGACTTCCTTTGATGTTCTTCCATCATATCTAATCCTAATCTAAATTTAGAAAAATTTAAAATACTCCCTAGGTCCTTCAAGCTCTCTTGGGCAAGACGTGTATAGTTTAGAGCCCATGGAGTTTATTTTGTTTCTTTGAAGGAAGAGACACTTGGGAAGCTTCCAAGGGGTCTTAGAAACTCAATTAAACTCTCACATAAGCTAGAACATCCTTGGAAAAAAAAATCAAATTTTGTCATATGTCCAAGAATCCCTAATTTTGCTATCTTGAATTCTAATAGTTTTCCTTTAAGTTTCATTGCATTTACTAGCTTCCCATAGTCTAAAACCTAGGTTCCTTGCTTTTGGTTAAAAATTATTTCCTCCTCTAAGCTCTCTACTTGGCCGAACCAACACCTAAGGAAAACAACAAGAAGAAAACAAGAAAAGCATGATATTTACCTTGTTTCCTTAGCTTCTTCAAGGGCTTACTCTTTTGCTATAGCCTTCTCCTTCAAAGTCTAACCTTCTCCCTCTGAATCAAACCCAAAATAGCCCTACATTACATATTTAAACCATGGAAAGGAAGGGAAAAATAAGGAGAATAAAGTAACTAAAGGAAGAACTATGAAAAACCTTCATTGTCCTTACCTTTCCTTGAAGTTTTTCTTCCTCCCTCGTGTGCATCTCTCCTTCCTAGTCTCTCTCTTGGTTTTGGGTAAAAAATAGGTCTGTTAGAAAGGGAGACCAATGGGACACCACTTTATGAGGCAAAGACTTCCAAATTTGTTCTTTAAAAATTTCTTTTATATCCTACTTTCTTGTCTTTTTTATTTTAGGCTCATTTTAACTCTTTTTTGAGAACTGTCTTTTCTATCATAAAATTTATATCCTCTAACTTATAGAATACCTTTAGAATCACTTAATTTGGTTTTAATACCTTTCTGAATAAAAAGGTCAAAGTTTAAATCAACCGACATTTAAAAACGTACACCGAAAGGGTTTTAACTATTCTGAGAGTTCCATGATTATTAGGGCCTCTGAGAACCTCGCGAAACTCAATTTTTCTAGTTAAAAATCCTTCCTATGAGTTTTTCAAAAATTGCTCATATTTGCAAAAATGTCATTATATGTTTAGCAATTTTATTAAACTACTCTAGATATGATTTTTAGGCATCTCAGACCTTAGATCCTCATTTTCTATTATTTAAAATTTTATTTTAGTTTTATTTGGCCTCAACCCACTCATTTCAAGGGATTTATTTTTAAAAATGACTCGTTTCTGTGTTTTTATGAGAAGTAGAATGTTACATTTTGTATGGCAATAGACTAGTACACCTTGACAGTTGACTAGTAGTATCAGGGATAGCTTTTCTAAAGTGTGTAACAACTCTTTTTTATCCCAAACAACTACATTTCATAAAGCCCTATAAGTATAACCTTTTAAATGTGTTTCAAAGAAAAATCAAGTGCTATAATATGATCTTTAACTTGTTCTCTTTGGAAAAGAAATCATCATTCTTGAGCTAAAACTTCCAAAATCTATATCTTTTGAGTCCTTAACACTTTATCTTGTATATATAATCTTTAAAAGAGTTTCTTTGAGCAATCTTATTCTTCTAAAATCATTGTAAGGCAAAGGCATTATATCCCTTGTGAGAGAAAACAATAGTAAGGGAGCTTTTAAAAAGACTATCCTTTAAGAAGTGAAAAGTGCTTTGTTTATAGTAACCTTAAATTGGTATAATTTGTGACAACCCTACCTTCTAATCATTGTAATTATGGTTAAATGTATGATTAATAATTAATTATTAAGGTTTGAGTGGTTATAATTTATCATCATTGTGAAAATATGGGGAAATTTTGAACCTTGATGTTAAGGTCATCACCATACCACCTCAACAAAACAAAATTTTCATAATAGAAATCCTACTACCATAAGGGGTTTATGATACAGCCGCCCATCAGTTTCAATACCCAATAACCTCCCACAAGTGTTCCTATATCATCTCTTATCATTATCGTTGAAGAAATTAGGGTTTCTAGGCTAAAAGGAGTAGGTTGGGGACTTGCGCCACGACCTTTGCCTTCCTCGCTGCGGTCAAGTTACTCTCTGGAATCACTGGACAAATTTCACAAAGCGGCGAGTTGGACCTTTGCCGCGGCCAACCTATGTGGCGCCGCGGTGGAAACGCTTCTTGGAACTACTGTTCTCAACCCCCACGATTCTCACCTTGGCGTAATATATTTGCACCGCGGCAAGTTTTGCTACTGTCTAACTTTTAATTAATTTCCTCAACTCGTGCCGCAGCGAGTTTTGGTTCTGTTACCCTCCTGGGTGATTTTTTTCACTTCGCACCGCAGCGAGATTTATTAGGCCGTGGCACTCCTCGCCACTGTCACTCCCTGGGCCAATTTTCTTCCCTTATGCCACGGCAGGATTGGTTATGCCATGGCACCCTTCGGCTATGTCTCTCATTTGGCTGTGGCGAAGCCCTCTTAGCCACGGTGGGACTCCCTCCTGTGACTACATTACCCAAATTTCGCCCCCTACACTCCAAATCTCATCTTAGAAACACTCCAGGTCCACCTTCCCTTATTTTATGTGATTCTAATGGTGTTTATCTACCCTATTTACCCATCAATCCGTCGATTACCATTGCAAAACTTAAATACTACTTCCTACTTGCTCAACTAGCTCATATCAGCAAATTCATGAATATATAACAGCAAGAACACATGCATTAGCAGCAATTGACATCCTATGCATATTCCATAGAGATTCCATTCAATAATAGCTTATGTACATATCCAAGGCATCATATGACTAAAATTTCCATATGGTAATCCATATCACAATTTCAATAAAACTACATATATGATACTATAAGTTCATACATTAATATTTAACTATAATGAGACTTAAATCCTTAACGGTTATATTTCAATCAAACAAAATATGAATGCTTACACTTGGCAACATGAATACATGATGATGCTTTGTAAACTACTAACAAAATTGCATCTCTACTACATAAGCCCGCCTAAGTGTAGCCTTCTCCCATATGTTGGAGCTCATGGATTTTCATCCACTTGCTTCTCTTTATCCTTACCCGAAGAACCTTCACCTAAAATGTTAATCCCATGAAACGGGGTGAGATATAAATCTCAGTAACTAAGGCAATTTTATCATATATCCAGTTTAATTAGCATATATGTATGAATCAAAATCAACATCAGAATCATATCCATCATATCAACAAATGAAACAATTAGGCTATCATAATTACTATCCTATATCAGCAATCATATTATCACATGTTAAAGGCCATTAACACCGGGAAAGGCCCGTCCACGACACCTACTCCCTATTGAGCACAATTGGGGCTCTGTGCATCTGGGGTTTGATCGTAACCCGGTGCTTGATCGAAGCACATGCACGAGTGGCAGCCGCAGCATAGATCCACCATGGACTCACAAGGTCCAATCATAATTCAACAGATAGCCAACCAATTCATTCAACATTTCAAATCATTCATATACAGCAACATATGAAATTAAATTAGATATATGCATGGAATTAATATAAACCCCAGTTACCTCACTTGTAGACAACTTTGCAATAGCCACCACAAATCCCAAATTCGGATTAGAGTGTCCTTCACTAGAAAACTCAATATTCCACCCAAAATCCTAAGCAAATTCGTACAGAATTAATACCCATTTTATAAATTAGCTATGGGGGTCTCAAATTAACAAATGAAGCATCAAAATGGAGGGTTTAAACTCACCCAAGGTCAGCCCTAACCTCAACCTACGAATTTCACCAAGAAAATCCCCAAATTCTCACATTTCAGATTTTGGGTAGGGTGAAAATATTCCAAATGAAAAACTAATCGGACTAAATTAAAGAGAAAGATGAGGGGATTAAGTTGTATAACTATTACCTTGGCTGAATCTTGTTTTAAATGTGAGAAAAGGTAGAATTCTTGCCCCCAACCCTAGCCTCCTTCTTAACCTCAGAATTTTGCTTCTTGAGTTTCAGCAAATGAGAAAGTGGCTGAAGCATTAGGATTTAAGTTGGGTTTTAGTTAGGTCAAATATGGGTCATGGGTTGCTCCAAAGTCTAACTCATAATGGGCTTCAAGTTTTTGCTTGTTGGGCCAGTTTTTAAAGTGTCGGGCTGTAGAATTTTATTGGGCCAATTTTATATGCATTGGGTTGCTAAAGTTTAATTAGGTTTGGGCCAAGTTTGAAGAGCTCAAGAATGTGGGTTTGCACAAGGGTTATTGGGCCACTTAGAAGAGTCTATACAAGGTGGATTTTGGGCTTCCATCACACTAAATTGGGTTGGGTCTGCACCTAATCCATTGGGCCTCTATTAGCCTCTTCTCATGATCTATTAATTTAAGCCTAGATAGAATTTCTATCCCAATTAAATCTCAAACCTATATTAATAATTTATTTCTCTAAAATCGCCATTCACTTAACTTGCCTAATTATCCCATATTAATTATGCCTAATAAATCTAATCCATAATTAATACCTTAATTAATATTTGGGGTGTTACATAATTGACTCTTTAAGAAGCCAAGTAAGTAACTTCTAAATAGCCATTGGTAGTTTAACCCTTTGGGTATCTGATTTATTACTATAAATGATAATGACTATACTTGTTTTAGGCTTGGTGTGCATTTGCATTTTAACGGTAGCTAGAGAAAGAGTAATTGGCTTCATTGAGGTAACCGTGGTAATTTTCCTAATTTCATATATATGCTCATGTTAATCTAACATTTACTACACATGTTTGATTTTGAAATGCTAAATGATTAGTTGACTACTTGAATTGTTGTATGATTGGACCTTGTGAATCCATGGTAGAGCTATGGTGCAGCTGCCACTTGTGCATATTGTAACATCCGGTATGTTGTAAAAACACCGTATTAAGTTTATTTGAAAAGCAAGTCCCCTAGGATGAGTGATTCAAGGCCAAATAAAATTTGGATAAAATTTTAAATAATAGAAAATAATGATTTGAGCATTGAGTTACCCAAAAACAGGCCAGAATGATTCGAAAAATTTGCCAAAAAACCAGTGATTTTTTTGTAAATAAGTGTAATTTTGGAAAAACACATAGGTGGACTTTTTAAATAGAAATTTTAAGTATTTCAAGGTTCTTAGAGGCCCCGAAAACAATGGGAAGCCCCGGGACCAGTAAAGCCCCTCTAGTGTACATTTTCCAATAGCAATGAGCCCGAACTTTAACGGATTTATTTAGAAAGGTTTTAGCTCCGATTTGAGTGATTCTAAAGGTATTTTATTAAATTTGGAATCTAAATTTTGTAATTAAAAGACGGTTCTAAAAAAAGAGCTAAGACAGAGCCAAATCAAAAATGCCATTACGAAAGGGTAAAATTGGAAAGAATTATCTAATGGAAGCTTCTTGAATTATCTTGAAACCCCTCCATAAATCATGCCACTTCCTCTCTTTCCTTAAGCCAACTTTCTTCTACCTAATTTCAGAGAAAAAACACAGCTCCTTAGGCGCACAAGAGGGAGGGAATTTTTGGAGAAAGAAAATCTAAAAAAAGTTGAGAAAATCATGGAAAATTTGTATTCTTCTTTTAGTCAACTTCTTCTCCTCCCTTCCTACTCTTTTCCTATGAATTTAATTAGAAGTTTGGTTCTATTTTTGGTCCAGAACAAGGAGGAATTTTTAAAAACTAAGAAGGGAATTCAAGCAAAGGAAGAAGCATAAAAAGGGAGCTAAAAATCTAAGGTAATTCTCTATTCTTGTTACTTCTCCTTATTGCTCTTCTCTTAGTGCTTGCTTGGCCTAAACTAGAACCACACAAGGGAGGTAAATTTGTCTAAAAACAAGGAAGTAACAAAGGTTTTAGACCATGGAGAAGAGGAATATGGCAAGAAATTCTTAGAAAAACCAATATAAATCAATGTAGGAAAGTGTTAGCTTTTTGAGGAAACTATGAAATCTGATTTTATGTGAGTGCTTCCTTGGCCATTTGAGTGTTTCATTGAGCTCCTAAGACTCCTAGAAACCTCCCCAAGTGGCTCTTTTTATGGCAAAGCTAAGAGATGATTTAGAAATACTCGTATGAGATTCTTGAGACTTGAAATTAATAGATAATAGATTTAGAGGCTTTACTTGGGAAATTTGATTCAATTATGTGCTTGAATGGTTGTGATTAATTGGTAATAATTCTAATAGCATCAGGATTAAAATTTTCTCCTTTTTCTCTTAAAGTAATCAATCATGATGACCTTAAACCTTGAATTATGATTGATATTCCCGTATTTAAGTTTAATTACTATAATTAGACATTAGGGTCATTACATAGGGAATTTTTAACTTATATTCATGGAAATATAGATTTATGACTTTGTCCCTCTAACTACCATCCAAATTCATATCCCATTATGAAGAAATGAAAGTTACCTTAGTTAGAAATCATCTAAGTTTCTGGACCTAATTTTGTGAATTTTCTTTCCCCCATCAAATGACATTCAAAAATCATAAAAACTGGTATGATGACTCCTTACTATGTTAATTATAAGCCACTAAAATCGTTTTCAAAAAATCCCATAGATGGCCCTTTAACCAACATTATTTAGACTACTACCATGTTTGAACTTGGTACACACTATCCCTTCTATTTTCTGACCTTGTTACCCTATCAAATAAGCTCAGAAATTCCTAAGATTTCTAGATCTAATTTCATATATCTTAGCTATCTTCTTGTAAAATTTCATGCAAGAATTCCTTTGTTTACCTATTTAACAAGCTTTATTATGAAATCTACTTAAAGTTGTCCTATACAAAAGCTAAGTTAAATTAATACATCATTTCCTCAATCTAACTTATTCCAACAGTCCTATAACTTTCCAAACCTTTAGTCCAAAGGATGAAGAACTCATTATAAGAATTTGGACATAGAGATCCCATGATAATGATAATCAATTTCATGCAAAATAGTAATTAAAGTTACTCTTAGACATGAAGTAATACTTTAACTAAACATCATTGTCAGCTTACACTAGAGGTCATACCTATACAATTATCCTACAGATGCATAAATAGAGGGTTACAAAACAACTTTTCATGCTTAAAACTACAATCATGCTTTAGCATTTGGTGCTACACAGAAAATTTACAAACTAGTTATAAGGACAACATGTTAGTTTGCTATTTTGCTTGTACAGTTTTTATACATTTGACTTTGTTAGAGGTATAACTTATACCTAAAAATGGTTAGCTTTATGATGAGATAAAACCCTAGTAGATAATAATGTATTCAAGAAGCATACATATAGACAACACGAAATACTATTTAGCATACATTTGATGCATACTTCGGTGTAAGAGCACATAATGTCTGAATAGTAGTATATTCTCATTCGTTATACTACCGTACTTCAGTTATTGGCCAATAACAGTAATCTAGTACCTATAGGAATCACCTTAGTAGACATACATGCAACCATACATAGCATAAGAACTTCGAGAATTCATCCAATGCAATTACATAAACAGTAAAATGAATACAGTGTTAACTACCTATTTTGTTATTGTTGTTATGTCAAGTTATCCCTTAGTTTTTGCTATACCAATTGCTTTCCTAAATTTCAATATTACCTTAATTAAGAACAATTCATGGTTAATATTTACATTTCAATTAAGCTAATAATTCCTTATACAAAATTCCTAAATCCCTTTCATTAATTGAAGATTGGAATTCCTAATTGTAAACAATTACATAATCATTTTCTTTTTTTTTTATTAGTTAGTTACTATCTAAATTATTCATGTGTGGTCCAATGCTTTGAAGTTCAGTCCTTAATCCTTATTTATGTTGCAACTTAATCCCTAATCAATACTTTCCTAGCCTTGGTACAACCATTTTAGATTTGTGGCAATATATGTGTATGTGTGTGTGTACATTGTATAATGGCTAGTTACATGGTTTTGTTTAATGTGTAATTATTCCATACACCTATTGCCCCTTTTGTGCTATTCCTATAATCCATTTTAAGGCATTCTCAAGGTGCAACTCCATGGTAAATTGGTCATACACAACTCATTTCTCATTCTACTCCCTTCCTTGGTTTTATTGGTTCCAAAGAGGAAATTGAAGCACTCACCTTCAATATTCATGGCTTTCCCTTAAGCTTTTTTGGTGTCCTTTTCCTCACAATTTTATTGCTATCCAGCCATGGTAAAATGTTCCAAATCTAGAATTTCAACTAAGTAAAAGGAAGCAAATTAGAAACATACTAAATTTTTTATTCTTACCTTTGATGGAGTCTTTGTACCTTGGCTTATCTTCTTGTCTTTTCTCTTCTATGGCTTTCCAAGTTTTTCTTTTCTTCTTCTCACCATTTCCCTCAACCTAATTAAAGTTAAAATAAATGATAACTAGAGCAATAGACATCTCATTCTTCCCACGATTATTTGGATGTCATTAAAACAATTTAAAATCTCTTCTTCTCATCACTCATTTGGTGCAAAGCTAGGTGGCAGCATCTTATCTATATGATTCCCACCTAATACATATATCGCATTTGGCATTTAACTTCCACAGTAATGCAAAATGAGAGCACTAACTAAATACCTATTGAATATATATATATGGGTGGACGATGCAAGCATGAGGTGTCCTTGCTTGGTTTATTTCATTCTTCCTAACTCATTTCCTATTCGGTTATCATGCTAAGTGGCAGCACAATGGTATATATCCTTGCCTCCCATTAAGCTACATTGAATGGATGTTCTTTCTAACTCACAACTAGAAATATCTATATGCATTAATGTCCTAGTGGCTATATATACATACATCTACGGTGAAGTCTTTCAAAGAGTGTGTCTGTAGTTTACTTATTTTATTTTTCCTCCATTTAGTCTCTCCCCACCGTGCATGCTAAGTGTCTCTATTTTAGATTATATAACTATTAAGTACATGCAATTTATGCAAATTCCTATAGCTAAGCATAATCCCAAGTAACCAAGTAAATGTAAATACTCTTGTGTGGTGATGGTGTCAAAGGGATGTAATTAAAATAATTAAAATCACTTCCATCCATTTCCCATTTTGTGCTAGGTAATGTGGCAGCCTATTGGTGGTTCTTTCCCATCTAATACCATATATAAAAACTATAACTTTTCCACAGCTAAGAAGATGTGCACATTAACTAAGTACTATATATATATACATGGTACGAGTGTGAGGTGCAAGTGTTTTATTCACCTTGATTCTCCTCCTTTAGCTCTATTTAATGAGCTACCTCTTTAATTAACATGGGTTATGTTAACAGTTACAAAAAATTTAGAATGTGACAGGAACTATATTTTCAATCTCTTGATTTAGATTTATGGGTTGTAATATAAAATAATTTTATGTCCAAGGAAAAGATTAGAATGTGTATGATAAAAGGTTATTTTCTTTGAACATTATAGTTATGCATATATTGTATAGTGCTTTAAATGATCATGAATATGCTAAAATTGTCAAATGATATAATGTGAAACACATTTAGGAAATATTTATATGCTTCTAATCATGTTGTTATCTTGATAGCTTTCAAGAGATTGTGCAAGATAAAGAAACATGTTCTTAGAGTCTTAAATATGATCAACAAAAAATTGAGGAAGAGGCTGATGGAAGCCTAATTAACAAGGAACTCTTCCATGCAAGAACCCTTCATTAATAATGGAAAGAAGAATGATTCCTAAGAAGAGCTTACCAAGTAAGAGTTGAAAAATCTTCAATTTATGGCTCACTAGGACTTAGAGGCATATAGTGATAAACTTGCAACTAGTCATCCTTGTGAAAAATTGTCACATGCATTTGATGAGTTCCATAAGACAATATCTTTGAAATTGAAATGTTCAAGTTGCTATGACTAAAATTTGAAAGTGATTTTCTTATTAAAAACTCAAATTGTACACTTTTTGAGTCTCCAAATGAAAAAGATTTCAAAGGAATTTTGGAAGTTATGAATTAGGATACCACCTCACCATAAGACAAAAGTTTTCTAAAAGCTTTCAAAATACATGCACATTTATTATTTGCAATTATTATGGTCATAAAAGACATATTTCTCATCTATGCGCCATTAGAATAAATTATTATGTGAGAAAGAAACATATTTAGATTTCTAAAGGTTTTAGATGACATTATACTAACATTGGATGACCCAAGTTGAGATGGATATCAAAAAGTCCTTTTAGTGCTTCAATTATGTAGAATATTCCTCAAAATAATGGACAAATTAGTCTAAAAAAAGGGAGAACCACTTAAGAGAGATTCTTAATCACATAAAGTTAGACTTGCAAAGTTTAGACATCATAAGGAGAAACAATGGATAAGAAAAAGATATCCTTCATATGCTGAGGTCAAGGTATCAAGTTATAAAACCTCTTATTGAACTATATTTAATATCCATTGAGGTATATTGCTTATGGCCTTAGGTATAAACATTGTATTGATCAAAATCTTATATAAATATATTATCATTGATACATAATTTGATCATTGATTCATACCTTTAGATTTTTAATTTGAATAAATTATTGTTATGAGATAGGCAATTGCTTAATACCAATATTCCTTATACATTTTCTTTGCTTATATATTGTTAAAGGAAATATTGAAAAATGGATATATGAATAATTCTATGGTTAATTTAACATGCTTCATTATCTTGTTATAGCTTGGTGAATCCTTTAATGCCTAGGAATATTGAAGCTTTACAATCTAACCTTTCATAAACCCAACTTGGTTGGGTATCAAAGAAGAAAAGTTATATTGTTTGGTAGAAGGAAGAGTGATCTCCACCTCAAGCTTGCAAGAAAATAAAAGACAATAAAGAAATCTTGAGGATGAGTTAACTCTATATGAAAGAAGGAAATTCTAAGAGTATAAGTCCAAATTCTTGGTTACTTCTATCCTTTCTCTTAAGTGCTTATAAAGGAAAAGATCATTATACATGCCTCAAGAATGCAACACTAATGGAAGTTAAAACTATTATCATTGCTTAGACATTGTTGTCATGAGTGCATAGTTGAAAAATAAACAATTTCACACTTTAGTCAAGAAATTAATGGAAAGGACATGAAAGACTACAATTTAGGTGATATCTAAATCTCACCTTCTAATAACCACTATTTTT
This sequence comes from Erythrophleum ivorense, assembly GCA_026724425.1. Lineage (NCBI taxonomy): Eukaryota > Viridiplantae > Streptophyta > Magnoliopsida > Fabales > Fabaceae > Erythrophleum > Erythrophleum ivorense. The sequence continues at coordinate 4,361,298 of JAIUCV010000085.1, read as the reverse complement.
GCAATAGATTCCACAAGGGTATGGATTGCTTTTATAATATAGTGAATCAAGGTCGTCCCATAAAGAATTAAATTAAACTCAATTAAGCCTAAGGAAATTCACTGTTGTTTAAGTCAAGATATGTAACTATCAATGTAAGGAATTAAAATAAAATGAAATTAAACAAATACTGAGTGTAAGATTGTTCTGATGAAATCAATCACTAAAGAGTATCTTAAGTTCCTATCCCTTGATTGCCGAGAATTGAGATGCTTGATTAATTGGTTAATCATCAATTTGAAGGTTAAGGAGATTTAATGAGCCTAAATGTCTCTCAAACCACTTAGACTTCTATCTTAAGTAATTGTAGACTTCCCTCACAATTAATCAGGTCAAATGTACTGAGCCCTTTTCACCACTTAGGGTTCTTGAGCATATTTCTATACCTAAGAACAAAATTAGTATGACCTAATCTTAATTCTAAGCTACTTAATTAGTTAGTCCATTGAGATCTCCCTCTTTCAAGAGCTAACCTTAACCCTCCACTTCAACAAGAGATAGCCAAACTCTTAAATGAAGCATAAAAAATAGATTAAGCATTCAAATCATTAATCAACTCGAATTAACCTTGCAAGATCCCCATTACATGGCAATAGGTTTAAGTAAACCTAGGATCAAAGAAATCTAGCCACACATAGATCTATATATTGCAAACAAGTTCAGAAATTCAAAAAGACAAGGAATCATGAAAAAAATGATGGAGAATCTAAGAAAACTCAGTGTAATCGTGTTGATTTGGCCTCCAATCTTCAACCCAAGCTCCTCCTCCTCAAACCCTAGCTCTTTGGTGCATTTTCCTCCTCAGAATTTCTCCTCTCAACTTAAAATGACCAAACCCTAGTAGCCTTATGTGTTTTTAGTCCACAAATCAAAGCTGTGCATTTTAGTGGCCGATCTCTCTATGGCAAGGGGTGTCTCTCGCTATAGTGAGAACTTATAAGCATCTAGATTCTTGCTGATCTCGCTACTGCTTGTGCTATAGCTAGAAGCTCCCTAGATTTTATATGAATCACGACTTTGTTATGGCGAAATGACTTTCTTGCTATAGTGAACATGTGTTCTTGCTACAACAAATTGCATTCTTGCCGTAGTGAGTGGACTTGCTAGCTTGCTCTTCTGAACTTTCAACTTTTCTACTTTTTCTCATTCCTTTCTAGCAATCATCTACTTCTCTCCTGAGATAAAAATCAACATCCAATAAAGCTCAAAACTGATAAAGATATTGCAAATAAGATATTTCCTTCATTTTCTTTGATTGCATAAAAATTTAAGCAAGTCTACTTAAGAAATAGGGAATTTGACTTCCTAATCTATCATAAATGCAACTTTTTCTTACCCAAATTTAAGGAGTCATCAAAACTCCCCCACACTTGTATTCTTGCTTATCCTTAAGCAATTCCTAAAAATATCAATCAAAATAGCTACTGACTAATTCTTCTCCACAATTAGCAACCAATCAACCAATATTCATAATTCCCCCACACTTAGAATGAAACCAAGGTCAGAAACAGAAATTCAGTAGAACTTAAATCGAATTTCGTAAATAATGTACTCATAGCAACACCTTCCTTTTTTTCTAGAGTGTGTGTATGTTCCACAGACAGTTTTAAAGTAATCATATGATCTTCGTTAATAACCTCAATATAATTTCATAACCAAATTCAACTATCTACTCCAACTTCAATCATCAAATTTTGTTAAGAGAGGTCTAAGCTTTATTATCCATAATCTCAGCATTACCATTTTTTTATCATCCTCCTATTCATTTCTCTTAATCCATTTGACACGAATGATAACATTGATTATGAAGCCACCCGATTACTCAAATTCAGGAAATTGACTCAAAGTGCTTACTTGCATACTTTTAATTTCACTACTATTTGACACAAAAATTCATACTTTTTAATGCAAACTCCTAGTTAATAAGTGATTTCAACCATTGGTGTAGAGATATATCTGTATATATATCTTTTTTTTATGATATATCTCTCTTAAATGACAATTAGATTTCCATTAGCAGCAGATAAATTGGAGATATCTAAAAATAATTGGGGTTAACTAAAAAGGGCTTAAATCACTTCGATAACCATCTTGCTAAAATGTGATTCTATTGTGGGTGTTTACTACAATCACATTACTTGATTTGTTCATTTCAAGTTTGCTCAACCTCCAAATTCGTTGTTTAGTATTCATCTGAAGCAAGGAGGAACTAAATCTAAAATCATTGGTTAAAATTGTGGGGGCATTATAGTGAACTGATTATGGTTGATATTATTATTATTTAGGTCTGCATGTCCACTTAGTCTATACTTACCTTCCCCCACACTTAAGGAAGAACATTGTCCTCAATGTTAAAACAAGAGATACTTAAAATTAGAAATTCAAAAGTAAACCAAGGTAGAGGAATGGGACATAAGTAGAAAGAAAGAAACAGGAACTCCCCTAACATGAAAAGGTAAGGAAGAGAAGGAGAGACGCAAAAAAATCCTATAGCTAGGATATAAAAATATATATAAACCAAGTAATAAACGGTAAGTGAGTGTTAGATAAAAGACTTCAAATATAGAGCTAACAATTGCAGAATCCAAAAAAGGACATTAGGAGGTAAAATTATCCATATACAGTTAGAAAAGAAAAGCAAGAAGGATCATGCAATTAACACAAGAACACTATGGGTCAAAGGGCCTAGGCATATCATGCTATGCTAGGTCCTATGGAAGAATTATGATAGATGACTGAGGGGCCTCTGAAGGTGGTGGAGGAGGTGCAGGCATGAGATAATTGTAACACCATATATTTTTAACTCATTTCATGATATTCATATGCTTTACATCATCAATTCCATGAAAGAGTAAGGAAAAAAGATTAAAAATAATGCTTTTCCTTACGTTATATCGTGTTTAAAAATTCCATTTAGTATCACGTGGACCGTGTGAGCTTATACAATATATTATCATATTTAATTACATGAATGCAACTTATTTACATCTCTAAAAGTGGCTCACACCTCATGAAACTCGAAGGAATGCATGAAATACACATATGTAATTTCGGCTAGATTTGTCCTCATTTCTGTCACAATTTTAGAAAATCATAACTAATTTTAGAAATATTGAAAGTATGCATTCTTGGCTATTCTGGAAAGCTCAACATGTCTACTTCATGCTAAAAATATGTCCAGACCATAACTTCTATCACAGAAGACATTTGACATCCAAAAAATTTTAAAGGTCAAGCTATGCACTGGAGCTATCATAGAATTTTGTAGAAAACTTAAAAAATATCCAATTAATTCCACAAAAATTAAATCCATGTAAATGATACTAATCTAAAAATCTGTGGATGTTAGCTAGAGAAAAACAATAACTCTAGACTAGTTCAGGCACTCCTAGACCTCGAAATCCAATCAAATAGTGACTAAGGTTGGGTGGAATCCCTGGTATTGGATAAAATCTTTAAAAATTCATATCTCCCTCTCTAGACATCCAAATGAGGTGCTTCTAATTGGCACCAGGAACATCTAGTCTCTCTATATAAAATTTCATGGCAATTGAATATCATTTGAGCCTTGTGTGACAGAATCATTTTCGAACCAAGTGAACAGTACATCAGACCAAAACTAGCAAATTTCTCAACTTTGGAAATTTCTCAAATATTCTGTGAATCTCCAAAAATTTCATACTTTAACTTCCCAAAAAGCTTTCAATAAGCCCTAATTGCATGCCAAATCTTAGATTAAGAAGAACTCATTTGGATAAAAAGTGACATAGGGTTCTAATTTGGTCAAATTTAGCTCCATATAGGATACCAAAATGTCCAAATAACTTTTCTTGGAGTTTGAAACCTCTTGGGCAAGTCTAAAAGTATGATTATAACTTGTGTGAGCTGCCCAAATGATCAAACATCATGCATTTCATTTTAATCATCTTGCCCACACTTGTACACAATTCCTTAACATCATTCAAAAAGCTACAATATCATAACATATTCATTTTACATTCTAATGGTCACATAACATAATCTTTTATTTGTACATCACTTATTAACATAATTATACATGTTCAAGAGGTCATAGACCATATACAACAATAGGTTACATCATTTGACATCAATATGGCCTTAAAGAATAAAATTTCAATACTTTACTTTCATTTCTCATGGAGCTGGCTTCCATTCCCTTGGTCTCTTAGTCAACTTAGCATATTAGAACATTGGAGAGGAGGGAATAAGATTCAAAGAATCCCAATAGCTCATCTCCCATTCAATCATACATAATAGATGCAAAATAAGTCTTACAAATGCATGTATGGTCATATTGATATGTGCAAACATTTAAAAAACATTCTTAGCATTTGAAAAGGTCACACATAGCATACAAAGGCTTGCCAAGCAAGGGGATTCGCCTCACCCATTTTTTTATGGATTTTGGACTTGCCTCACCCATTCTTTAAGGAACTCTTGGACTCAACCGTGCTTTTGGGAGTCCATCTTACTATTGGGAGACTCTATACTTTGTCTTAACCAATTTTAAGGGTTCTTGGCTCATCTTTACCATGGTTAAGGGTTCTTGGCTTCACCACACTCAAGCAAATCCAAGCACACATCAAAAATATCATTTAGAAACATAATATGTCATCTTAATATCATGGCATATGAAATCATGCTAGCATACTTTTCATGGCTTAAAAATACACATACACACATTCTAAGATAAGCTAAGTATACATCCATGCATGAGAGAAGATGGAGAGAGCTACCTTGGTAACATTTGTACACTTTTTCCTTAAGCCTTGAATCCTTTTTCTTGACCTCACACACGCAAGAAGGTGGAGATCATTTCTCTTGGCCTAGGCACAAGTTTTGGAAGCCAATTAGGTTCATGGAATTAATTCTAAGGCCATACAACTTGCTTAGACTCTAGCTTGGTCTATAAACCTCATTATAGTTCCATAATTGCATCTAATGAAGCAACACCCTCAAATAAATTCTAGGCTCCATTCTTTTCTTTCAAATATGATTCTTGACTCCTCTTAAGCCTCTTGGAGTCATCACACAATTAAAATAAAGAGTCTAACTATATGTTGCTTCTTTAGGTCATATTATGGAATATAAAGCACCAACTCACTTTCTATAGGTTCTAAATTTTTCCCAAGGCCTCCCCTCATTTTCATTCATCATATATGACTCAAGAATGGGCTTAGAAAAATTTAAAACTCTCCCTAGCTATGAGAACCTCTCTTGGCCGAGATAATGGAGCATATTGGGTTCCATAGAGCTTTCTTTGTTTTCTCAAGGGGAGATGCATATGGGAGGCTTCTTAGGGATCTTAAGATCTCATTTAAACTCTTATTTAGGCCTAGGAATCATCATACAAAATCAGATTTTACAAGGTGCACATGAAACTATAGAAATTGTATCTTGAAATCTAATAGTTTTTTGTTAATTCTCTTTGCATATTCTTAATCTCTACACCTTTTTCTTTAGATTCATCCTTGGTTTTTCCTAAAAATCAAATCTCTTAGGTCTTCTCAAGTAGGGTAAAATGGTGGAGAAGAGGAAGAAAGGATATCAACCATGGAAGAAAAATTACCTTATTTTCTTGCTTTTTCTCACTTGAATCTTGTATTCTTTGAGCTCCTCTCTTCAAATCCGAAGTTTTCCCTCAATTTCTCCCTTAAAATAGATGTATAAACTTCATTATAATCATAGGAAACAAAGGAGAATGAAGGAAAGGAGGTTTGGAAGAGAAAAAGCATGAAAAACTACAAAATTTCCTTACCTTGTAGCTTGAATTTCTCCTCCTTTTCTTCCTCCTCTTGTGTGCCTCATCCCCTAGGGTTTTTCTCTGGTTTTGGGTAGAACTTGGTTTAGCTAAATGAGAGGAGAAGAAGGGTGCATCATATATATAGGTGGGAGGAAGAAACACTTTTTAAAAATTCTCATTTTTCCCTTTGTTTTTGGAATTTTTGTTTCTACTTCGTTTTAGCTCCTTTTTGAGAACCTTCTTTTCCATTATGAATTTTAGGTTCCCAATTTAGTAAAATTCCTTTGGAATCACTCAAATCAGAGCTAAGACCTCCCTAAATGAATCCATCAAAGTTTGGGCACATCGACGTTGAAAAACGTCCACCAGAGAGGCTTTAGTTGTCTTAGGGCTTCCCATAGTTTTCAGGGCCTCTGAGAACCCTGAAGAACTCAAAACTTTCATTTAAAAAGGCTTCCTATGTGAATTCTAAATTTTACTCAAAATTATAAAAATGCCATTACGTTTCATAAGAGTTTCATAAAAAATTGTTTCTTCATTCTAGCTCCATTTTTCTTTCCATCTGAGCCAGGAATTCTCAAATTTAGGAGTCTAGAATACTTCCCTAATTTTTTAGGACCTTAACTAATTCATTTTAGGAGACTTGCTTTTGTATCTAGTGAGTTTCATTCGTTTACGAAGAAATCGTATATTACGTTTCTCACGTTTTCTCTCGTTGTTAAAGAATCAGATATTACAATAATCAACAAGCATTTGCAGCTGATTTTTCATTGACAGGACATGCCCTTCTAATCTGTTAATAAAGTCTCTTACCCATCCCTCAAATTGAGTCTAAGATGGTGCATCCTGCATCATGGGATCTAGAGCATCCATTCACTACTGTAGGGGAGGTAGAGATGCTTTATGATATGGTTGAGGCTGTGCCTGGTGTTTGTAGGGTCATCCTAGTTCATCTTTCATGCTATCATATTTGAACAGACCCTTTGGTTTAAATTGGGCATTATTTTTAGAAACTCGGCTTCCCTTCATTGAAAGTAACTTAATGAACAAGTAGGGGTACGCCAAGCTCGCCCTATCGAATCGTGTAATTTGCTTGAAGTTTAAGATAATAAGGTGGGGAATATTCACCCGCTTCCTTATCATGAAGTAATAAGTCAAAACAGCCTTTTCTTGGATCATATTGGACCCATGGGAACTAGTTCACACATTGCTAGTGATAAATTGCAGCGAGCAAGTTTGTTGAGTTGGGTGACTGGGTACACTTTGTTGGTCATTCTCACACAACCTTCATGGCTATGATCGCCTTCACTTCTTCCTATGGAATGGATTGCTGGTTGTCCATATAAGATTAAAAGGCATATTGTTTGACATCTGGCAATTCATAGAAGACCTGAATAACTTTTTCATTAATTTTGACCCATGTTGATCAATAATAATATTCATCTTCGTCTTCCTTTGTGTCTTCAAAATTAGCGTAAAACTCTTAGATCATCAAGGGGATCCGATGCAAAGGCTTTTTAGTGAATCGCTACAGGCCATGCCATTCAAAATCATCGAAGGTCAGATCCAAGTATGGGGCTCATAGTATCTATCTTCAATGACTCCCTGATCAGAGAAGAGGTGCTCAAAGCGGAATTCAACTCTTAAGGACCCAAATCTATCCTTGTCATATGTTTTCTTCTTTTGCTTTGAGGAAGATGCTTCAGCTATTTTCATTTACTTTTTGGGAGCCATACAATCTATAATCCAAATAACACCTAGAATCAAACCAGTGTGAAGTAGCTATAGCAAACTAACAAAGCCATCTTGGTCAAATGATATGTAGCAGCGCCAACAAGGAATTATCCACAAGGTGTGAAAGATATGGCAATGTTAAAGGACAGAGTAATAGATAAGAAAAATTGCATATCAACTTAATTTTAACATGCACATGATATGGGAAGTACATATGAGTAGGTAGGGAAGGAGGGAGAAAAAACTTGAAATAGGCAAGGCAGTAAGTGCACAGAGATGAAATATCAATTTCTAGAGAAAACATTGAACTCGCTATAGCAAGTTCATCCTCGCTATAGTGAGAATGAACAACCTATTTCCAGAAACATAGTTTTAGCCTATAAAATTCCAAATAAATAAGAACCTTCTACATAGAAATAGTCGACACGCAGAACGCAACCAGAAATTGCTAGCCTATTGACCCTTAATTATGTAGTTGAATGCAAATGGTTTCTCAGCCCTAAATGCAATAGAATCAGCAATAATATGCAAAGATTGAGGAAATAAAGGACGAGCGACATACCTGATGTGAGGAGAGGAGTGCAGGAGGGGAATGAGGGAGTGAAAAATAAGGATTTCTACAAAAGAAATTAGGAAAGGGATGGAGGGGGAAGGGTACATAATAGCGAGAAGAATGGCGAAAGAGAAGAAAGGGGGAAGAAAATAATTATTTTTGGGTTTTGTTCTTCTTCTTTTTTTAATAATTTTAATTTTGTGAAGGGTCAGAGACCTCACTAATACCTAGGCAATAGCGAGATGGTCTCTAGAAAAAGTACCACAAACAAAACTGCCTTTTTTCACAATGGCGAAGGTGCTCACTCGCAGTGGCGAGCATACTTGGGTAATTTGTGTCAGCTGTAGAATCTCACTATAACCTAAGCTATAGCAAAAAACTATTTGGTGTTTGTACTGGTCCATGAGCATACTGCTTTTGCTGTAGCAAGTTAACCATCATGCAATAGCGAATACACTTGAACATATCTCTGCAACACATTTCACTTGCTATAGTTGGGCAATAGCAAAAGACTTTTTGGACCTTGTACCAGACAAGAGAGACAGGGAGCTTGCTATGGTGAAATGGTGGTCTCATTATAGCGAAAACACTTAACATCCAATAACACTTTAGCTCACCACAACCTACGCCATAGCAAGGAACTCTCTGTTTATTGTACCAGTTACTGAACAAATACACTCGCTGTAGTGAAAGGGACTACTCGCCATAGTGACACCTTTTTTTTTAAAGACACCTTGCCATACTTTATTTAATCCCCTAACATAATCCCTTTTAGCTCAGGATAAACTGATTTGAATGAAGTGAAATAAACACTATTACTAAATGAGAGAGGACACTCTGGTTCTTTTAACTACTCTATTATCTTGCTTGCTTTAAAGGAGGTTAGTCTAAGACTTTCAACTTTTCCTGTACACTACAATCCTGCAAAGTCAAAATAAGGCTCAAAAATTCACAGTCTCTTCAACAAGAATTAAAATATAAGAAAAATAAAAGTTCAAATGATAAGAGTTTGGGTTGCCTCCTAGAAGCGTTAAGTTTGAAGTCTTCAGTCAGACTATCCCCAGTACTCAAAGAGGTGTGGTGAAGCTTTTAACCATCTTATGCTGATTCCATTCTCCCCTAAAATATTGTTTGAGTCTTTAACCATTAGTCTTGAATTGATCCCTTGGTCACTCATTTTTAATTTCCACTACTCCATGAGGTGCAACAGTAATTACAATATAAGGTCCTGACCATCTTGATTTAAGTTTCCTAGGAAATAACTTAAGTTTTAAGTTGAATAGCAATACTTGTTGTCCTGGTGTGAAGGTCTAGTGGAGAATGTGGCGATCATGCCATTTTTTTGTTCTTTCCTTGTAAACCCTTGAACTTTCATATGCTTCTAGACAAAATACTTCTAATTCATCTAATTGAAGCATTCCTTTTGTACTTGCCAAGTTAGGATCAAGATTAAGCTATTTGATGGCCCACCATGCCTTGTATTCTAGTTCCAAAGGTAGATGACATGCTTTACCATAAATAAGCCTATAAGACAACATCCCTATGGGTGTCCTATAAGTAGTTCAGTAAGCCCATAATGCATCATCCAACTTGTTAGACCAATCTTTTTTAAAATGATTCATTTTTTTCGATATTCTTTTGATTTCCCTATTAATAAGCTCACACAAGCCATTGGTCTGAGGGTGGTATGCAAGAGACATTCGATGATGCACTCCATATTTAAGTAATAGATTCTTTAGCTATTTATTATGAAAATGAGTACCTTCATTAGTGATAATAGCTGAGATACCCCAAACCTAATGAAAATGTATTTCTTGAGAAATTTGATTACTGTGTTGGAATCATTGGCTATACAAGCCAATGCCTCAGCCCACCTGCTCACATATTCCATAGCCACTAGTATGTAGTGATTACCTCAAGATGAAGGAAACAGGCCCATGAAATCTATACCCTAAACATCAAATAGTTCAACTTCTTAAATCCCAGACTGTGGCATCTCATGTCGCTGTGAGATGTTCCCCATTCTTTAACATCTATCACAATTGAATAACGAAGCTGTGAGAATCTTTAAACAATGTAGGCCAATAAAAACCTAATTCCAACACCTTATGTACAGTCTTTTGACCCCAAAATGACCCCTCATAAGCTAATAAATGGCAAGCATAGAGGATAGTAAGCTGTTCAATTTTAGGCACACACTTTCTAATCACAGAATCAGTACACCTCTTAAAAAGAAAAGGTTCCTCCCAGATGTAGTAAGTTACATCATACAGAGATTTCCTCTTTTGGTAATGACTGACATCAGGCGATAGAACATTACACACAAGGTAGTTTACAATATCGACATACCATGAAATGTTAGTTACATTTACCATATGAAATACTTGTTCATCAAGAAAATATTCGTCAATCATGGTTTTATCAACACATTCAGACTCTTGAACTAGATGTGACAAATGATCAACTACCTGATTATCACTACCCTTCCTATCCACTATTTTCACATCAAATTCTTACAGGAGAAGGACCCATCTAATTAGCCTCGATTTTGACTTTTTTTTACTTAGTAAGTATTTAATGGCAGCATGATCTGCATGTATAGTTACATTAGCGCCCATCAAATAAACATGAAATTTACTAAAAGCAAAGACCATGGCTAACATCTCCTTCTCAGTTGTAAAGTAATTTACCTGAGCTTTGTTTAAGGTTTGACTAGCATAGTAAATGGGGTGAAATACCCTATCCATCCTTTGACCCAGAGTAGCTCCTAAGGCATAATTACTTATGTCGTACATGAGTTCAAATGGTTGACTCCAGTTTGGAGCTACAATGATGGGCGCAGTGGTCAATCTTTGCTTTAACTCCTCAAATTCTTTTAGACACTCATCGGTAAACTGGAAAGGTATGTCTTTCTCCAAAAATTTACAAAGCGGCTTTGCAATTTTTGAGAAATCCTGAATGAATTGATAGTAGAACCAAGCATGACCAAGGAAACTCTGGATTCTCTTCACATTAGTGGGTGGTAGGAGGTGTTCGATTACTGTTGTTTTAGCATGATCCACTTCCAGACCATGTTTAGAAACTTTATAACCCAAGACAATTCCTTTAGTGACTATGAAGTGGCATTTCTCCTAATTCAATACTAGATTTATCTCTTCACAATGCTTCAAGACTTACGCTAAATTTGCTAAACACATCTCAAAGGACTCTCCAAAAATAGAGAAATCGTCCATAAAAACTTTCATAGTGTGTTCAGTGAAATCTACAAAGATAGACATCATACAGCATTAGAAAGTGGCTGGAGCATTACATAACCCAAATGGCATCCTACGAAATGCAAAAGTACAATAAGGACAAGTGAATCTTGTCTTTTGTTGATCTTCTGGGGTGATTGCTATTTGATTGTATCCGAAGTATCTGTCTAAGAAACAAAAATATTATTTTCCATCAAAGCGATCAAGCATCTGATTAATGAACAGGAGAAGAAAATGATCTTTGCATGTTGCCGCATTCAACTTCCTATAATCCATATGAATTCACCACTCAGTAGTTGTCTTAATGGAAATAACCTCATTCTGGTCATTCTTTACCACTGTCATTCCTCCCTTTAGGAATGTATTATATCGGACTGACCCAACTACTATCAGAGATAGGGTATATGATCCCTGCATTCAACCATTTCAGTATCTCCTTCTTAACCACTTCCTTCATGATTAGGTTCAGTCGCCTTTGTCCCTCAACAAATTTCTTGTGCTCATCTTCTAACAAGATTTTATGCATCACTATTGTTGGGCTGATACTCTTGATATCCGCAATTATCCAACCCATAACTAATTTGTGAGTTTTAAGTACCTCAATTAACTTTTTCTCTTGTTGCTCATTCAAGGATGTAGAAATGATTACTGGTAATAAATCATCTATTCCTAAATAGGCATACTTCAACTGAGAAGGCAAGGGTTTCAACTCCAATTGCAGTGGTTCTTCAATGGATGGCTTCATTGATGGGGCCACTCTAACTTCCATTTCCAATGATTCAAATTTTCTCAAAGAATTCAACTAGTGAGAATTTCCATGTATCATTATCTTATATTCATCTGTCCCTTGTTGTTCAGTTATGTCCAACTCATGTAACAATGCCTCTAATGAGTCTCTTTCTTTATATGTATCAAGTATTCCTTGAATGTACTCTTCATAAATTTCAACTTGAAAATAATCATTTGTCTAATAAAAGAATTTCAAGGCCTTGTTCATATTGAACAAAATCTCCTCATCCCCTACTCGTAGCTTGATTTCGCCTATCTCTATATCAATTAAAATTCGAGCGTAGCCAAGAAGGGTCTACCCAATAGAAGAGGTAACTTCCTGTCCACTGGTATGTCCAGGATAATCAAGTCAACTGGAAAGATAAACTTGTCCAATTTAACTAGAACATCTTCAATAATAACTTTTGGCTTAGACAGGCTCCAGTCTGCTAATTATAACGTGACTGAAGTGGGATGTACTTTCCTAAGTTGAAGTTGTTCAAAAATCGCAAGTGGCATCAAATTCACACTTAATCCAAGATCACATAGAGCTCCTCCTTTGAATTTGTTTCCAATGACACACGACACTGAGAAGGTACCCAGGTCCCGTAGCTTAGGAGGAAGCTTATTAAGAATTATTGCACTGCATTTTTCTATAAGCATGACTATGCCCAACTCATTCAACTTCTTTTTATTACTTAACATTTTCTTTAGAAACTTAGTGTATAAAGGCATTTGCTCTAAAGCTTTCGCGAATGGGATGTTAATATGAAGCTATTTGAATATCTGAAGAAATTTCTTCTATTTCTCCTCTAAAGCCTTCTTTTAAAATCTTTGTAGGAAAGGAAGCGAAGGCATTCTTCTCTAAGGTTCTACTATCTTATCTTCACTTTTATTTTCTATCTTTACACTCTTGTGTTTCTTTTCCTCTCTCTTTTCTGGTTCATCCTGCTCTATACTTTTCCTTTGAATGATTTGTTCCCCTTCACTTATTAAGTCATCCCTAACTTTGTGAACTTCAGGTAGTTATTTCCCACTCCGTAAGATGATTTCTTTACATTCTTCTTTCCCTTCTCTTCTAGGATTAGGAACTATATCACTTGGTAATCCACCCTACTTCATTGTATTCAACTCTGATATTAATTGCCCAATTTACATTTCCATATTTTTCATTGCTACCTTTTGTTCGGCCATAAACTGCATCATCATTTCTTCCATGCTTGATTTCTTTTCTTGAATGGGCACCTTCTATCTTGGTTGTGGTGTAAATCCTAGTGGTCGCATAGGAGCTACTGGTCCAGGTCCAGAGGATGATGCTTGATTCAAAGATGTACTTTGACTCTATGAAAAATTTGGGTAGTTCCTCTAACCAGGATTGTATGTGTTGGAGTAAGGGTTGTTGGGACCCCTTTTTAGATTTCCAGCATAATTCCATGACTCGAGGGTGGTCCCTGTTGGGCAAAATTTAGACAGTTGTGCTTCCCTACAATAGTCACAAGAATTGTTAGCATATGTACTGCATTAACTCCTATATAGCTGTTATTTTTTTGAACTCGAAGTTCCAATTGATCAAAACCCTTGTTTATAGATGCCAACATTGCTACTATTTGAGAAGTGGTATCCTTTAAACTTCTCTTAACCATTTTCACTGGTCTCTACTCATTAGAACACTACACATACTCAGCTGCTAAGTCATCTAGACATTTTATCATATTGTTCACTGGTTGTCTTCCAAAGCTTCCATTTGTCATTGAATCCATCAAAGTTTTAGACTCCAAAGTTAACCATGAACAAAAGGTTTGAACTAAGACCCATTTGTCCTGATTATGGCTTGGGCATTATCTGACTAGCTGTTTAAACCTTTTTCATGCTTCATACAAATTCTCACCCGGTTGTTGTCTGAAATTAGTTATTGCTGCTCTAGCATCCACCATCTTATCATGAGGAAAAAAATGTGTCCAGAATCTTTCTTCTAAATCCTCCCATGTCTCGATTGAACCTTCAGGTAGATTATTCAGTCATTCATTGGCCTTCCCTTGTAGAGAAAGGGGAAAAAACAACAAACAAATCATATCCTTTGGCACACCATTTTGCTTGAAAAAGTCACACACCTCCAAGAAGGCTAAGAGGTACTATTAGGATCCTCCTAGTAAATACCACTGAATTGTCCGTTCATTTGTAACATTTGCAGCATTGTTTGTTTTATCTCAAAGTTGTTAGCTTGAAATTCTAAAACTTTGATACCCGACTGATATCCTCTATTATTGCGACTGAGAAAGTCATTCACTCCTAGCTTTTCATACTCTTCTTTAGCCATGGTTGGAACTTCTCTCTGTCTTCCTCCTAGAACTGAGTTTTCTTTTTCAATATAGGTTGCCTCTTGCAGTTCAACTGGAGTTTTCTCTTGAGTTCTAATTCGCTCTAGTTCTTCTTCCTCATTGAATGTGAGTTCTATAAGTGAACTCTTGGCTATAATATCTTGGATGCTGTTAGTCTATAACTTGGCTCTCACTTTAGTTTTCACCTTGGGTGGCATAAACTATATTACCTACGATATAATATATCTAGAAGTTAAATCCTAATAGTAAAAAGAAAATAACTAAACTAACAAAAATCTTGAACTGAAACTACTAAGAATTTACTTAATTTAAAGAAATCTAACTCAAATCTCCAACAACGCGCACCAAAAACTTGATAGCCACTATTTTTGTAATAGATTCTGCAAGCATATAGATCACTTTTATAATATAGTGAATCAAGGTCATCCAACGCAAAATTGAATTAAACTTAATTAAGCCTAAGGAAATTCGATATTGTTTAAGTCAAGATACGTAACTACCAATGTAAGGAATTAAAATAAAATGAAATTAAACAAATACTAAGCATAAGATCGTTCTGATAAAATCAATCACTAAAGAGTATCTTAGGTTCTTATCTCCTGATTGCCAAGAATTGAGATGCCTGATTAATTAGTTAATCATCAATTTAAAGGTTAAGGAGATTTAATGAGCCTAAATGTCTTTTGAACCACTTAGACTTCTATCCTAAGTAATTATCGACTTCTCTAACAATTAATCAGGTCAAATGTAATCAGTCCTTTTCATAACTTAAGGTTCTTGAGCATATTTCTATACCTAAAAACAAAATTAGTATGACCTAATCTCAATCCTAAGCTACTCAATCATTTGGTCCATTGAGATCTCCCTCTTTCAAGAGCTAACCTCAACCCCCTAATTCAACTAGAGATGGTCAAACTCTTAAATAAAGCATAAAAGATAGCTTAAGTATTCAAATCATTAATCAACTCGAATTAACCTTGCAAGATCCTCATTACATGGCAATAGGTTCAAGTAAACTTAGGATCAAAGAAATCTAGCCACACATAGATCTATACATTGCAAACAAGTTCAGAAATTCAAAGAGACAAGGAATCATGAAAGAAAAGATAGAGAATCTAAGAAAACCCTAACTCTTTGGTGTATTTTCCTCCTCAAAATTTCTCCTCTCAGCTCAGAATGACCAAACCCTAGCAACCCCATGTGTTTTTAGTTCGTAAATCAAAGCTATGTGTTTCAGTGGTCGATTTCGCTATGGCAAGGGGTGTCTCTCGCTATAGCAAGAACTTATAAGCGTCCAAATTCTTGTTAATCTCCCTACTGCCTATGCTATAGCTAGAAGCTCCTTGGATTTTATATGAATCACAACTTCACTATGGTAAAATGACTTCCTCGTCATAGTGAACATGTGTCTTAGCTACAGCGAATTACGTTCTCGCTGTAGCAAGTGGACTTGCTAGCTTGCTCTTTTGAACTTTTAGCTTTTCTCCCTTTTCTCATTCCTTTCTAACAATCATCTACATTTCTCCTGATATAAAAATCAACATCCAATAAAACTCAAAAGTGATAAAGGTATTGCAAATAAGATATTTCCTTCATTTTCTTTAATTGAATAAAAATTTAAGCAAGTCTACTTAAGAAATAGGTAATTTGAATCCCTAATCTGTCATAAAATACACCTTTTTCTTACCCAAAATTAGGGAGTCATCACCTTCTTTATATGTTTTATTTGAAAAATAATATTAGGGTATAAAATTATTATTTGGCATATTAATATGTTCTTGTTGTGCTTTTTTAGCAATTTGTGTTCAAATTCTAATCATACAATATTACATTTGCTAAAAGGATACATGTTTTTGAAATATATATGCTTGTCTAGAAGTGATTGTTCAATGCTTAAACATGTGGTTAAGTGGTCCTTTGATGCTTAATTGAAATATTCATATTCTAATCCATTGTCTTTTACATCTCTTCAGCTTGAACATTGCATATTTTTAAATTTTGATAAGTTACTTTAAACTCCTTGATTTCACACTTCAAAAATTGTTTTCATAATTTATATATTGAAAATTAGTTTGTACAAAATGACTTGTGAAATCTTGTTTAAATGTAAATTATTAGCTCATGGATATTTATAAAGTGGTGAACTTGGTTTTAACATTGTTTAAATATTTCATGAAATTGGCTTAAGTAATTTGGAGTGACACAAGTTGAAGTTATAATTCAATATGAATGAATATGCTTCTCAAGAAGAAATTAGAAATGAATCATATGCCTCCAAAAGAATAATATTTGATATCTTTTAGAGTATGGAAGCAAAAATTAACCTAGTAGAAAGTTAACAATAAGCTTTATTAAAATAAAATGAAAAGATCAGAAGAAAATGATGAAACCAAGCTTGACAACTATATGGATCTCATGAGACAGTTTTAACCTTTCTAAACTTTTTGTGACTTGTGCTATATATATACATGCTTTCTTAGGTTGAGTTAATTTTTTTCCAAAATGTTTAGAATAATCCATATTTATAGATAAATTGAAATATCTATGATTCGTTCATTTTAATGCTTTCATTTAATTTTGACCATTGACTACTAAATAAAATTATTAGTGACATAAATTTTGAAAATGTTAAGTGTTTTAAAGGATACTAATGTTTTAAGTCAACTTTAATTGTCTAATTAAGCAATTAGCATGATATGGAAACCAAGAGTAAAGAGCTCAACACAAAGTTCCTAATTTAGGGATCATTGAAGAGTGGAAAAGTAATGGCTAAATACCAAGAGGATAGTAACAAATCAAGAAGCATCACAATATTGCCATAATCAATGCGTATCTTTATCCCTTATCACTTTATAATTTCTCATGTTATTAATTGAATGATACTCATTGGAATGATTAGTTATATTGGCAATAATGAGTGACTATAAAATGAAATGTATGTTTATCAATGACATTATTACTAATTAATTTTATAGGCTTGATATTGTCATTAGTTATATGAGTGCTTAATAGATTAAATATATTATGATCTCTATTACATACTTTCTCATTATTGATCAATTTCTTAAATGCTTGAATGCTTGCTCATTCTCAAAGGGAGCTCATGATTTTTGAAATTTTTGCATACTGTTTTAAAAGAATTAAACCTTTAACTCTTTCAATTGAGATTTGAAGATTGATGGATTCAAAGTTATGAAATTGTATTCTATAAAGCTTGAAAACCTATATAGGTTATTGACAATAATATTATGAAAGGAAGCCTTGTTTTTAAATGGTAATTTTTTTGCTTTCACTAAAAAAACATAAGGGGAGTTATGCTTTGATGTGGTATCTTTTGACCTCATATTCATCCTTTTTTAAAATTCTTTTGACTTTTTCTCAAGAGTTTTAAAATGGTTTGAAACAAATAACTTTGCGAGATACTTTTGAAAAGAAAAGAGAAATTTCCTATGCTATGTGATTATGTTGGCATCATGTGGTTTATTTTGAATATGTGTATATGGTGCTTTTGTAAAACAATTATCTCTTGATATATTTTGATGTGGCTCATTTAAAGAGAATCTCTTTACATTCTATGCATGGTCCTTATAGCTCTTATAATATTCGTATATGCTAATTTATAAACCATGCTTTTCAAATATGTGGTCTATGGACATAGATGCATGATTATAAAGAATATCTTATGGATTACATTTTTGATAATATACATTGATTAAGAGAGAGAGCATAGCCTATGCTTGAATTTATTTATCTTTTGGCATAACTTATTTTGACATGAAGAGTTTATTTGCATATGTTTTTAACATGTCAAGGAAAAAGAATGCTACCTCTTTCTTCTCTTTCTCTCATCTATTTCAAGTTGATTGATTTTATTTGTCATCAACTAAAAGTTACTATTTTTACTTGTTAATTTAAGTTTCAATTGACAAGCATTATTCTAGTGAACTGTATCATGATCTCTAAGTTAAATTTTGAAAGTCACTAAAACATTGCATGGTTGATGAGATATAAGTTGAGTTATGTATATGATAACTTGTTTCCAATGATAACAAGTATATCTCATAATCATACTAAGAGATAATAAGCTTTGATAAGGCCTTCCCTATGAATATTATCTCACAATACAGGGAGAAGGATAATAGATGCTTAAAAAAAGGAATATATGCTTTCACATCTCTCTCTTTCTTTATATATATATATATATAATGTTTTCCTTAGACCTTTTTTATTGCTATCAAATAGGGGGAGAAGGACAAAGAAAATATGTGCTTATGCTCATTATATAGCACATATTATTTTTTGACATATTTTTTTTATTGATGATTTTTCATCATAAAAAAAGGGATAGATTGTTAAACCTAAGGTTTTACATTATAAGTTTTAATGAGAAAAAATGTTGATAAGTATAGTATTAATATGTACTTACTTTTTCAATCATTAACTTGTAATACTTTATTCTTGAACTATACTTTATCTTATAGATGTACATAAAATTGGATAACTTGGGAAACCCTGTCTGCCATGGCTATCTTGGGCCTAAAAAAAAACACAAAATCAAGCCAAGTTAGGTGGTTGAGCCAAACTAAGTCGAACACAGGGCTAGCCATCTTGGGCAGGCAAGCTTACCCTGCCTTGATGGCATTATATATAATAAAAAAATATACAAAATGCAAAAGAATTCATTTTTAAGGGCCACTTTGTAATTATAGTCCAAAATTTTTAAACATATTTTATAAGTTATAAATAGTTAGAAGGTCAATGCCCTTCTTAAACCTCTTTTAAGTATAATTATCGCAATCGAACTAAGAAAACAAGATTAAAAAAGTGTATTTTTTGAATTTAAAAGCAAAAAAAATCAAATTTGAGATAGTAAATGACCTTTTCTCAAGGTTTTATATATGAAAAAAATACTCAAAATAGAAAAAAAAAACCAATTGGACCACAAGGTTCTAAGTTATCACATTTTGAAGTTTTAACTTATATATTTCCATTTTATTCTTATTTCCTTCTCTAAACTCACTTTTTTTTTCATTTCATTATGTAAATTAAAAAAAAAATGTATCAAAATGAGTGGCCATATGCCCAAAATAATTAAGTAGATACAAAGATATGAACCTTTAAAGTTTTAAAGTATTTCCCAAAAAAGAAAAGAAGATATTGGCCTAGTTTGGCCTAGCCATCCATGTCATGCATATTGATAAATGTGAATTAAATTAACTATTTGGTTTGTAAGTAAAATATCTTTCATGTATAATGATCCAAAGAAAGAAGAGTGAGTATTGAAGTGATGAGAATAGAATATCAATACTATACTTTACTTAAAGAAATGGGAAGCATAAAGAAAGGATGTTACAAGAATTTAAGAACTTAAGATTTAAAGATTTGGAAGCTTGGTTGCATAAAAATATATAATAGACTTAAATAGGTATATTTATCATATGCTAGGGGTTTTTATGTGAAATTCAATGATTTAGATTTGCATTTATTAGCTCAAGATATTTTGATTCTCAAACTATGTGTTTAGGCCTAAAAGATAATGGGATATATATTTTTCCAAAACTTTAATTTAAACTTTGGTCATTATTTTTATCATATCTCACACACAATATGGATTTTTGATATGCAACTTATATTTTTGGAAAATAGACTTAAATATCTTTTCAAAGATAGTTCATTTAGTAAAAAAAAAAAGCTTAAAAGAAAAAGTTATAACTATTTAAAATTAAGTAATGAGATATGGATTTTATACAAAACTTTGTTTTGACCTTTGGTCACTCTTTTGATCATATCTCAAAAAATATATGAAGGTTTGGATTGATATTTATTGCAATAGAAAATAGACTGAAAGAACATTTCAAAGATAGGTCATTCACTTAAAATAAAGTTAAAATGAAATATATATGAATATTTGAAGTTGAATCTGTGCTAACAAATTGATTAATCTCGAAATCAGTTGGTGGGCCTTGCTTAGAATGGCACTTGGTGCCCACTAGACAAGTTTAATTGGTCGTTCTTGGATAGCAATCAACTAGTCTACTAAAAATTCAAGTTTAACAATTGTATTTTACATGGCAGCTAATTAGTACACCTCGATAGTTGACTGGCAACATCAAGAATAGTTTTTTTTAAGTGTATAATGACTCTTTTTTATCACAAACAATTATATTTCATAAATCCATATAAATATGACCTTGTAAACATGTTTATGAGCAAAACTAAGTGCTATGATTGATTCTTAATTTGTTCTTGAGCCTTAGAAAGAGAAATCATTATTCTTAAGCTAAAGCTTGCAAATTATATATTTTTTAAGTTCTTAGAGCTTCATCTTATATATTTACTTTTTGAGAGAGTTTCTTTGAGCAATCTTATTCTTCTAAAATCATTATAAGGCAAGGTTGGTTGCATCCCTTGTGAGAGAAAATAAAAGTGGGAATACTCTATTTTAGAGTAAGAAATAACTCTAAATTGAATTGGATGTTATAGAGGTTCATAAGTGTCAAGTTAAACTTGTGTAATTAGTAGAGAAATCCCAAAAGGAAGTTTGGGTATTGGATGTAAGCTTAGATTGAAGTCAAACTACGGTAAATCTTTGAGTTTACATTCTCTCTCCCTATACTCCTTACATTTCAAGTTATTTAATTGATGATTTGATTTTATATTAATATATTGCATGAAGCATTAAATAATTCTTGCTAGATACATTATCCTACATCTATTGTAACAACTAGGATTTCTGAAATTTTTCTAAGTTTGCCAGCTATAACTAAGACCCCTGTTAGATATAGCAAATGTACCTATTTGTTATAGCGAAAATGTAGTTAGTTATAGTGAGTTCGAACGTCTCATACAAAAACCAAGGAGTTTCTCGCAATAGCTCACCATGGCGAGAACAGAGGCCTGGGAGTGATACGTGTTCACCGTGGCAAAGGTTATTTCCTGCTATAGCGAGGTTTGTTCTTGAAAAAGCGAGAAAAAGTGGATTTTTACTTCTTAAAGAGCCTAGAAGCTCCTCTTCTCTTCTAATCGACATATGCTTCGACCAAAATAGAGAAAAGGGCTAGAAAGAGAGAAAGACCGAGAGAAACCAAGAAAGAAGGGGAAAAAATCAAGGAAAATGTGAGAAAAACTTGAGATTTTCATAGCTTTCCTTATTAGAATTTTGTTCATCTATCTTTGTCCTCTGTTTCTATAGTTTTGGTTGTTGAATTGGTTTTGTTTGAGCTTGGTTCAGAAAGGGAGAGTGGAGAATTAAAGGGAAGGTAAAGGTAAAAGAACCACTCTAGAAGAAGGCTAGAATTTAAGGTAGATATCTATATATCTTTGCTTCTTCTTCTTCTTTGCTTCTTGTGTATGTTGGTCCTATCAACTTGAAAGCTTGAGAGAGAGAGAGGAAGTTCTAACATAGAACTAGTATGAAACCCTTGAATTAGAGTGTGGGAATTTAGGAAATGCAAAGGAATTAGAAAAAAAGTTAGTAAAATTCAAGAGAGAGAAACTAGGGATTCTTAAATACTTTGTAAAGTTTGTTTTGATGTAAGAATCCCCTCGCCTTTATAAGTATTTGTTTAAGTTCCAAGAGAGTAATTACATGCTATTTTTTGTATTTAGGCCAAGGAATCCAAGCTCCATCTAGTTGTGATTGTGAGACTGAGAAAAGAAAAGAAAAATTGAAAGGGAAGACTTATGTTGACTTGTAAGGTAGCTCTCTGTAACAACCAGAAAAAAAAAAAGCTAAAAATTTTTTAAGGGCTGAAAATTTTCTAAGTCTGCTAGCTATAGCCTAACTATAGCGAATGTACATGTTCGCTATAGCGAGAAATGGTTTAGCTATAGCGAGAGTGCCTTCTATCTAGAGCGAAAATGCTTCTAGCTATAGTGAGTGAGGGCACCCTATACAAAAACCAAGGCATTGCTCGCCGTAGTGCGTGCCATAGCGAAGGCAGGGGTCTGGGACTAATACGAGCTCACCTAGCGAGGGTTAGGCCAGAAAAGCGTGAAAAAAGAGAATTTGACTTATTAAAACATCCAAACCCCTCCTTTCTTCTTTTAACCGACTTAAGCTCCCTCTAAGGCAGAGAAAAGGGCGGAGGAGAGAGAGAAAAACCTAGAGGAGGAAGGAAGAACAAGAAAAAGGTAAGATTTGTATGGCTTTTCTTTTAGAATATTGTTCTTCTCTCCTTGCCCTCTCTTTCTATGGTTTTGGTGATTAAAGTAGCTATGTTTTGGGCTTGGTTCAGAAGAGGGAAAGTGGAAAACCACTCTTGAAGGAGGTTAGAATTCATATAGCTTCACTTCCTTGATTTCCTTTCTTAAGAGCTTGAGAGAGGAAGAATAGTTAGTGAACTTTTAGAGAGAGAAAGAATCCCTAGTTTCTTATATGCTTGGTAGGGTTTGCTATAGAGGAACCCCTAGCTTTGTGAATAAGTGTTGAGCTATGAGAAAGTAATTCCATGCTCTTGTGTTTCTAGGCTCAAAAGAAGCACTCCCATCTAGTGGTGATTGTGAAATCAACAAGGGAGGAGACAAATTGAAAGAGAAAGCTTGTGATTAGCCAATAAGGTAGCTCTCTCCACCTTCTCTCATGCATAGATGTGTGCTTACATTGCCTTGCATGTGTGTATGTATGTTTTTAAACCATGAAAAGTATGCTAGCATGATGATGCCTTATGTATTGCAATGATGTTTTATGTGATTGCTTTGGTTTACTTGAGTATGGAAAAGCCAACAACCCTCTAGCCATGGTGAGGATGAGCTAAGAACCCTAAAGTTAGTTGAAACAAAGTAAAGAGTCTCCCAAAAGTGAGGTTGACTCCCAAGAGTAAGGTTGAGTCTAAGAACCTCTTAAAGAATGGGTGAGGCAAGTCCAAAATCCATAAGTGAATGGGTGATGCTAATCCATTTGCTTGGCAAGCTTTTATATGTTATGTATGGCTTACTCAAATGTTGAAAATATTTTTCTTACGATTTCACATGCTAATATGCCCATGCATACATTTGTGAGACTTATTTGCATGCTTTATGTATGATTGAATAAGAGATGAGCTATTGAGATTCTTGGAATCTCACTCCCCCTCTCCACCATCCTAACATGCTAAGTGGACCAAGTGAGACAAGAGATGGGAGCCACCAAGCTTGAAGCTAGGGAATTCGGTGAAGAAATTGTAAAAGGGCCATTTTGTCACTATTTTGTAGTTAAGTCAAGGGATGTAATCTAATGATGTACATGTTGTAGGCACTTAGGAATACTTGTAAATGAATGTATTTATCATATATGTAGGAGAATGAGAACTATCTTGAATGATGTAGTAAGTTTTGGAATGAATAGTAAGATCTTAGCATTATCCATTTGGGTGTATGTGTTGGTGCGGGAGAGTGAGTTTTGCAAATCTGGGTTGTTAGACATGTGAGCCATGTTTAATAGCCTATGTTGATGCTTTCCCATGTGCTCATAGAGCCTTAGAAGTAGGAGAAGCCAAATTGAACCCTTGGAGCCCTCTTTAGTAAGAGAAATTGGCATTTTGCCCCATGATGTCCAAGTCTGACCAAACGACCTCTTCTTGCCTTGAAATTTGGCATGCTACTAGATCTTGTCTAGAGCTTTTTGGAAAGTTAAAAATCAGGTCATTTCGAGGTCTGTGGAATTTTTTATGATCTTTCAAAGTTGGTATCAGAAATTCAGATTTTTATAAGCACTGTTCATTTGGTCAGTTGTGAAATTGTGTCATCCAAGGGGCAAACGTAGTCCAATGGCTACGATATTTTAAAGGCCTAGACAGTCACAGTGACTTGTAGAAACTAGAAGCACCTTATTTGGAGGTCTAGAGAGGAAGATATGCATTTTTGAAGGTTCTGCCCAGTATCAGTCATCTTACCTGACTAGAGATACTATTCCATCGATTTCTGAGATCTTGGCTTGATTAACTGATCTGGAGACATTTTTTTTCTCTATTTAACATCCACATATTTCTATAGTGTCATCATTTGCATGCATTAGATTTTGTGGAATTAGTTAGACATTTTTGAAATTTATATCAGTAAACTGTGACAGTATCAGGACCACTTCGTCCTCCAGATGATTTCGCATGTCAGACGCTTTGTGTGTGGGATTTTAAGACTTCTACATATTTTTACATGAAGTATACATCCTAAGCTTTCCAGAATGACCAAGAATGTATGTTTTTTATTTTTCTAGATTTAGTTATGAATTTCTAAACTTTGCCTGGAAATGAGGCCAAGCCTGGCCGAAAATGAACATGCATGTTTCATACCTCTTTTTGGTTTCCATGGGCTAAAAGCATGTTTTTGGGATTGAAATGAGTTGTAATTGTGAAATTAAATATGAGGATGTATAGAATGAGCTCACACAGTCCATGTGACATTGAAATGTATTTTTAACCATGTCACAATGTTAAGAAAGCATAAGAATCCAATGAGGAAGATCTCACCTTATTCTTCCTAGATGTATATGAGCATGTAAGGCATGATGGGTATGAGCCAAAAGTGATGGTGTTACACTCTCCACTTTTTCTTGTCACATTATTGGATGTATGATGGTCATAGTATGTTTGTGTGTACACTTATATTGTGAGACATGCCATTTGATATTACGTTGATGCATTAGTACTAATATGCTTTTTGGGTTTGGAAAATTGCTCTTAAAGAGCGAGGTGGTGTCAAAAGTCCCTTGTAATGAGTGAGATAGGGCCAAAAGTCCTCAGTAATAGGTGAGATAAGGACAAAAGTCTCATGGATAAGTGAGGCCAAGTCAAAAGTTCCTAGACCAGGGGTGAGGCCAATCCAAAAGTCCCCAAAATAGGGTGAGGCTACACCAAAAGTCCCTAAAGCTCATTCTTAGCATTGATATGATTTTCATGGCATATAAATCATGTGTTGTGTGATTTTTATTGGTTGGATATCTACTTGCATACTTTGACATGTTTATATGCCTTGATTGCTTCCTTAAGTGAGTGTATGAGTTATTGAGATTCCATGAATCTCACCCCTTGCCTCTCCCATCTCATATGGTCCAGGAGGAGCTCAAGAGCCAAAGGTTGGAGGTCATAAAGCATAAATGGCCATCTATTGGCACTTAGTATAGTTTTGTATGGCCTTTGATGTAAAGGGATATCAATATTCATATGTACATGCTATTTTTGAGATACAAATATTTGAGCAAGTGTAGAAGTATGTATAAATGATGTGTAAATCATGTATAGAGTCAAAGCGATAGAAATATGATATTTGGTCACTTGGTGTCTTATAAGGTAGTAGTGCATTTTTGCTTGTAGCATGGTGAGTTTTGTAACACCATAAATTATAGCTCATCTCATGCCTTTAAATGACTTAATATCATGAGGAATGTAAGTTCCTCATAAGAAAGGCAAGAAAATAATGAATAATTTCGTGTTATGTCGTATCTAAAAATTTCATTCGATGTCACATTGACCATGTGAGTTCATATTATGTATTCTCATATTTAATTATATCAATACAACTTATTTGCATCTCAAAATCATGCCCACAACTCATGAAAACCAAAATGAAGCATAGAATGGACTTATTTAATTTCGGCCAGATTTTCCCTCTTTTTTGGCCAAACTTTAGAAAATCATAACCAAATCTAAAAAAATTAAAATCATGCAATTTTAGTCATTTTGGGAAGCTATGGATGTCTAATTCACACTAAAAATGTGACTAGACCATGACATTTACCACAGAGGATGTTTGACATCCAAAATGGTCCAGAGGTCAGATTAAATTCTGGAACTAATATGGAATTCTGCAGAAAACTTTGAAAATGTCCAATTAATTCCAAAAAAATCTAATTTATGCAAATGATATCAATTGGAAAATTTTTGGATGTTAACTAGAGAGAAAAAATATCTCCAGATCAGTTCATCAAGGCTAGACCTCGGAATTCAATGGAACAGTACTTCTGGTCGGGCAAAATTACTAATACTAGATAGAAACTTTAAAAATTCATATCTCCTTCTCTAAACTTCCAAATGAGGTGCTTCTAGTTGGCACGAGTCACTGTGATTGTCTAGTTTCTTTATATAAAATTTTGTGATAATTGGACATCATTTGAGTCTTGTGTGATAGAATTCAATTTTGGACCAAATAAATAGTGCAACAGACCAAAACCAGAAAAATTGCCAACTTTGAAAATTCATCAAATATTTTATAAACCTCCAAAAATTGTGATCTTTAGCTTCCCAAAAATTTCTCAATGAGACCTAATTGCATGCAAAATCTTAGATCAAGACTAACTCATTTGGCCAAAAAGTGATATAAGATTCTATTATGGTCAATTTTGGCTCTATATAGAGTACCAAAGTTGCCAAATAGATTTTCTTTGGTCTTGGCACCTTTTAGGCAAGTCTAAAAGTATATTTAAGACTTATGTGAGCTGCCCAAATAGTCTCAAATCTCATGTATCTCATTTTGACCTCTTAACCCACACTTATGCACATTTACATCAAACTTTCAAATTACATATTTTGGCATTACATACTCAAATTTTATTCTAAAGGTCATACCTCACATCCATACATTTATACATCACATAATATCATGTTTACACATGTATCAATGGTTATAGACCATTTATAATATCATATACATCATGAAGCATTATTATGGCTCCAAAAAGATAAAAACTAGGCATATGGTTGTCAATCTTTCTTTTTCATTATTGTTGGCTCCCATTGCCATAGCTACTTAGTCCATCTAGCATGTTAGAGCATTGGAAAGAAAGGAATGAAATTCAAAGAATTCCAGTAGCTCATCTCCTATTCAATCATACATAATATGTGCAAAACAAGCTTTACAAATGCATGCATGGAGAAAAATGGAAGTCATGGACATTTTAAAAGCAAACTTGGCATATGAACAATTCATCTTAAAAGCAAACTTGACATATGAACAATTCATAAGAGCTCACCAAGTATTTAGAATGGCCTCACACTTCTCCTCATGGATTTTGGACTTGCCTCACCCATTCTTTTGGTTCATGAAACATATTCTAAGACTACATAACTTGGTGAAATACTAGATGGCTCTATAACCCCTATTATGGTTTATATTGGCACCTAATGAAGCAACACCCCTCAAATGACTTCTAAGTCTCATTATTTCCTTTCAAATATGAGTCTTGACTCCTTTTAAGCCTCTTGGAGTCTTCACATCATTAAAACAAAAAGCCTAGCATTATGTTGCTTCTTTAGGTCATAATATGAAACCTAAGACACCAAATCGCTTTCTATAAGTTCTAAATTTTTTCCAAGGCCTCTCCTCACTTTCATTCATCAAATATGACTCAAGAATGACCTTAGAAAAATTTAAAACTCTCCCTCACTACTAGAACCCCTCTTAGCCGAGACATAGGCATCATTTAGGCTTCTTGGAGTTCTCTTAGTTTTTTTGAAGGAAGAAGCTTATGGGGAGCATCTTAGGTGTCTCAAGAACTCATTTAAACTCTTAATTAGACCTAGGAAGTATCACATAAATTCAGAATTTGAAAGGTGCACTAGAAACCCTAGGTTTTGTATCTTGATTTCTAATGGCTATTTCATGATTTTCTTTGCATATTCTTAATCTCCACACCTTTTTTCCTTAGATTCATGCTTGGTTCTATCTAAAAATCATCTCCTCCTAGGATTTTCCTAAGTGGGGCGAAATGGTGGAGAAGGGAACCAAAGATGACAACCATAGGAAGAGAAATTACCTTGTTTTCTTGCTTTTCCTCACTTGAATCTTATATTCTTTGAGCTCCTCTCTTCAAATCCGAATTTTCCCCTTAATTTCTCCCTTAAAACAGATTTATAAACTTCATTATAATTATAGGAAACAAAAGAGAATGGAGGAGAAGAGGTTTGGAAGAGAAAGAGTATGAAAAATCATCAAAATCCATACATTTCTACCTTGAATTTCTCTTCCTTTTCTTCCTCCTCTTGTGTGCCTCATCCCCTAGGGTTTTCCTCTAGTTTTGGGCAGAACATGGTCATGCATAATGAAGGGAGAAGAAGGGTGCATCATATATATATATGTGGGAATAAGTTACACTTTTTAAAAATTTTCATTTTGCCCTTTGTTCTTGGCATTTTCATTTCTCCTTCATTTTCGCTCCTTTTTTAGAATTGTCTTTTCTATTATAAAATTTAGGTTCCCAATTAAATAAAATGCCTTTGGAATCACTCAAATCAGAGCAAAAACCTTCCTGAACGAACCCGTCAAAGTTCAGGCACACTGACATAGGAAAACGTCCACCGGAGGGGATTTAACTATCCCAGAGGCTTCCATGGTTTTAAAGGCCTCTGAGAACCCCGGAGAATTCAAAATTTTCATTTAAAGAGCCCTCCTGTGTGAATTCCAAAATTTGCTCAAAATTACGAAAATGTCATTACGTTTCGTAAGCTTTTTGTAA
This sequence comes from Erythrophleum ivorense, assembly GCA_026724425.1. Lineage (NCBI taxonomy): Eukaryota > Viridiplantae > Streptophyta > Magnoliopsida > Fabales > Fabaceae > Erythrophleum > Erythrophleum ivorense. The sequence goes on along the minus strand of JAIUCV010000085.1, from coordinate 4,332,422 downwards.
GAAATTGTTTCTTCATTCTAACTTCGTTTTTCTTTCCATTTGAGCCTAGGATTTTCATTTTTAGGAGTCTAAAATGCTTCTCAAATTTTTCAGGACCTTAACTACATCATCTTGGGGGACTTCCTTTTGTATCCGATGAATTTCATTCGTTAACGGAGAAACTGTACGTTACATTTCTCACATTTTCTCTAGTTTTTGGAGAACCGGATATTACAAGTTTGAGATGCATGATAGTTTGGACCACTTGGACAATTCATATGTGATGTATTAGTGCTTTTAAACTTGCCCAAGAGGTTCATAGCACAAAAAAAGGTCATTTGGACCAAAGAGTTGCATTATGAGAAGCAAAAATGACCATATTAGTGGGTTTTGTCACTTTGTCTAAATGATATCTCATTGATCTGAAATTTGGCATGAATCTAGAGTTTGTTAGGAGCTTTTTGAGAAGTTAAAGTATAGAATATTTGAAAGTATAGGGAATATTTGGTAAATTTTTGAAATTGAAAAATTTTCTGATTTTGGTTAGTGTATTGTACATTTGGTCCAAAATTTGATCTGTGTCAAAAATGGGGCAAATGATGTCCAATTTCTATGAAATTTTATAAGAAAATACTAGATACTCTTAGTGACTTATGCCAATTGGAATTACCCCATTTGGATATTTAGAGAGGGAGATATGAATTTCTAAAATTGTTGTCTAGTACTAGGTATCCAATCAGACCTATGTCACTATTTGATTGGTTTTCGTGATCTGAATGAATCTAGAATGGTCTAGAATGATTTTTTCCTCTAAAGAACATCCATAGATTTTTAGATTAGTATCATTTGCATGGATTGGATATTTTTGGAATTAATTAGATATTTTTTAAATTCATATCAGAAACCTATATCAGTACCGGTAGCTAGTTGAACCTTTGTTTCTTTTTTGATGTCAAAAAGTGGCCCAAACGCTAAGAATATGGTTTGCAATTATTTTTATCATAAATTTAATATCTAGAGCTTTTTAGAAAGTTATGGTTTGCTTGATTTCTATTTTTCTATAATTAGTTATGATTTTTCAAAGTTGGAGCCAAAATCTGACTTTTGGACCCATGGGAAAATTTTCATTTTTCTAGTTTTTAGCTTTATATCCGTGACTCATAGATTGTTTTATGTTATATATGAGTTGTATGAATGGAGTTTGAGTAAATAATGTAATTGATAGGTTCACGGGATCCACAGGATGAAGTATGACCGTTTAAACCCCCGACATATAACATTAAAATGTCACATTTTTGCTCTTTTTCTTTGGGAATCATATAGAATCAAGCTTAAATGGGGATTAGTTGAGGTTAACATATTCTGGTGTTACATCTACTTCACGTATACCAATTATGAAAGAGATTGTAAAATTGTTCTAGTTTACATGAAAATAAAATCTTTCATCAAGGTTAACTATTATTTGTTAGGTACTTTCTTTCTCAGAATAGAAATTGTAATTTTCGTACTCTAAACATAAATATATAAAATTTTTCTTTTATTGATATAATTATTGATTTGCATAATACTTTCAAAGTAATCTTAATAACAAAGTGTTTAAAGAAGAATTTTGAAAATAACCCAACCTTTTTATAAACACCTAATTCCCCCCTATTTAGGTGTTGGTCAACTTGTTTCACAATAAGTCCTAATATGAGTTCAAGAATCTATGGCTCAATTGCTTTAATCAAATCTTTAACCTTTGTTTTTCTCTATTGATTTATTTATCACTTTTCAATGACTTAGCTCATAAGGATTGTTGTTGATATAAGAAAGAAAGGTGCAAATGTGAAAGAATGTTTCATATGGTCATTCGTGGATTACTTTGAATGGACTTTCATTTGATATTAGTTCTTTAAAATTTTTTATTTCCTTGGCTTAATAGCCTACTCTAAAACATTTGACAATATGTTAATGAGGTACTTCACTTTCACTTTTCATATAAGAAGATTTTTCTTTGGCTCTATTAACTCATGAATTTTACTATGTTGACATCTGAAGTGATGTTTGGAATAATTGTAATTGACATTGTTTTAAATTCCATATTGATTAATAAACTCTATGGTAAAATTATAAAACTATTATATGTTAAGAATGGCTAGGCACTGAAGAAGGTGCATGACTTCGGTGTTTTTAAAAAATTAAATTGAAGGATTGGTTTTCAATAAAATTTCTAAAAGTATGTATTACCAAAAATTAGGATAGCCTTGTAATGCAAGATAAATTTAAGGCAAATGAGAGTTCAAGATGATTATCAAGAAAAAAAAAAAGATAAAGCATAGATTAAAATAATAGTAAAAGCAAGTAAAACAAAGAAGGAAGGGTAAGAGAAATGAAACTTGAGATTTATCTTGGTTCACCTTAAACCTTAAGCCTACATTTAGTCCACAAGAATAATCTTGAGGTTTTCCACTATATAAGCAATATTTTAATACGACTTGTAAGCCACTACACCAAATAACTTAAATGAGTCATTCAACCAAGGGTCTTTTTCCATTACAATAGGTTTTCATCTAAATCCCACTCAAAGAATCCTTATCCTTGAGATTTCAATCTCACCATAAAAAAAAAAAAGAGTATATCAACAAAACTCTTAAAAGCATGTTTACAAATCAAACTAAACTAGAAGAAAAAAAAGGATGATTTAGAGCTAAAAAATTATCACCCTAAGTTAAAGCAAGATTTCTTAATGATTTTGAATTCATATAACCTCCTATTTATAGCATAAAATCCTAGTAAAGCCATTAAAAATAAGAGGAAGGACAAATGGTATGAAAAGAGTATTTAAAAGTTGCACAAAGCTTTTCCATATAGCACTAGTCGATTGATGAAGCTTGATAGTCAATTGGTCCAACAAGCTTCCCTTTAGAAAATTTAAATTTTTGAAAAACAATGGAAGGAAAATATAAGACAGTCAACTGCTAGAAGAAGGCCAAGAAATTGGACACACACATTAAACTTTAGGTGCCATAAAAAGGCTAGCTAGACAACTGCCAAAGCATGGCCAATCAATTAGCGCACTCAGTGTGACCCAGGTGCTACAAAAAGGCTAGCCAATCAATAAGCAAAGCATGGATAGTTGATTGATCACACTTGTGTGAATTGAGTGTCATAAAAAGGATGTCCAGTTAACTACTACTAAAACTAGCAATATGGATCCTCTACATTCACTAGTCAACTAAAGACCTTCCAAAAGTTGCCAAACAACTTCTTGTTTATCTAGAACTTAGATAAACCTTAAGATAAAAATAATTTCAAATAATGAGTTTAAGACACAATTTTAAGAACTCCAAATTTCTCAAATCTGTTTACAAAAAGTCTTAAGTCCTGCACAAGACTAAGTTGATGTTCTTTCCAAAGTTTGATAAGCCCAAACTTAGTTGATTTCCTAAAAACATTATCCAAGATATTTATTATCATGAACATTCTATAAATTAAAAAGGAATGGGGTAGACATTTATGAGTATTTAAACTCAACTTTTCTCTTTCCACCAATTTACCTATCATTATCTGTTGATAAATTTTATGATTCTAATTATGATGTATAGGTGTCTATACAATTTCATTGATCTAGAATGGAAGGCTTAGATGTTTGAGACATTGAAAATTAGACTAGATAGTAAGTGATTTACTTAAGATATATATCTTGGCTTCAATTCTTTTTGCATAAGTGTAGGAGCCTCAGGTAAATGACTTTGCTCCTTACTACCTAAAATTTACTACCTTCACTTATTATGTTGTTGCAAATGTCAAGAAATATTTTAGGCTCTCAATTGTATTCCACAATCACTTGTAATTCCAAGAAAAAGATGATTCACCTGTTTTCAACTTACCTTTCTAAGCTTAAATAATGTTGTTTGTAACAAGCTGTTGATGCTAATAAACATGTTTTATTTTTGAAGGTTGAATACTTCTTTTTTTCTTCCTAGCCGTTGAAGAGGAAGCTAATTGATCACTAGATTCGAGTATTTCTTCCCTATTCTTCAATGGGATCCTAATTATAGCCTTAAACTCTCAAATCTCATGTTGTTTATGGCATCAACCTTGGTAGCTTGGTTGTTCCTTAGGTTTTCAATAGACCTTTCAATTTAGTCCTCCATGTGTTTGCTTATTTGTTAATGAAAAATGGTTGCCCTTGTGGCCTCTGCTATTTAAGGAATTGATTATGCTGCGCTTGTAAGTCTTCCTTTGATTATGGGACTTAGTGAGTGTATATATTGATTTTCTAGGATTTAATCATTTGCTTCTTCATGACTCGTGCAAATTTGTATTATGCTTTATGGGTCAATTGGTTTTATGGCTTCTTACGTAGTTTAGATCCTAGTTTTCTTCCTCATCTGGTTTATGCTATTCTTGGATGCTTAGGGGACCTAGTACTAGAACTTATTTCTATTGCTTCTAAGGTAATTTATGGTTCACTTTTGTATTTCCTCATGCATTTAAAATGTTTCTGAAGGTTGAACACCTATTTGCCATTAATGATGCAAAATTAAGTTTTTAGTTCTTAGATGGAGAGGACTAAAAAGTAGGAGAGGCTCTTATAATGTTTGACTACTTTACTAAGCATTTTAGTAGCTAAATAATATAGTCAAGTTTGAATAGAAATTTCAATGGAAAACTCTTCAAATGGTAGTATTAGAATAAGAGTAAGATGCATATTTGTATGTGTCTCAACTGATAGATGACAAATATTAAATTGATGAAAAATATCTTATTGGTCATATTGAGTCAAGCCCTCAAAAATTTTTAAATTCAAATGGTTTTAATTATGTCAAATTAAAAAAAATGGCCTTAACAAGAAAAATTATTTTGGAAATCATATTTTATATAATATTTTTAGAAAATCATGTTAAGAAAATGGGCCTAGTTTTATACTTAAAAGGATTTTTTATATTAGGCCACAATTTTATCAAAATGGGCTAATCTAAAAAAATATTAACTTAATTGGCTCTGTTTCCACCATCACTTATGTACACAAAAAATGGAAATTGACCTTAAGTAAAAAGGAAGTGAGAAAAGAGGGCTTAAGCCTAAAAACCATTTAAAGTATACATGTTTGACTAAAGAATTTCTCTTGCATAGCATCCAAAAGACTTCACAAAAATTTAACAACAAGAAGATAAGCATTAAAAAAATGTTCAAAATAATCCTTCCTTAAATACACAAGCAAGTACAAGGATGTCTACTAGAACAGCAACATAAAAGAGGGAAGATTACAAGAGAAGCAATGAGTGACATAACATCTTCACTCTTCACAACAACAACCTCATACTCTCTCTTCACACACATGTGCGAGCGTGCACACGTAGAGTGTTTTAAAATAAGGTTTTATAGAGAAAGCCTTCCAAGTGTATTATTCAAAGAAAGAGAAAATTGCTCTAAATCATTGAAGAAAGCTCCTGCATTTAAGAAGAATGTTACAATGACTACGAAAGTTTTGAAGCATTAATAAAGATACTCCTAGCCATTGAAGATATGTTGCAAAGAGAAGAATGAAGTTGTGAGAAATAGATAACTTCATGTGATTGTGATTTAAGAAAGCCATTGATAAAGAAAGAGGCAAAGAACTAAATGTGAAGAAGAAAAGAATTTATTGAAGCATTTAGTCTTTTTCATGTGTGTGCTGAAGTGCCTATACTAGTTTTATTGCTTTAAGCAAGGTTGTCAGCATGATTAGTGAGTGCTCTTAAGGTGTTGGTGCTTTCAGTGATATTCATCCTCTTGTATTTGATTTGAATATTGGATTTCTAAGACCCTATAAAATCTTAATGGTTGATTGATTTGCAAAAGTTATCAAATTGAGCCTATGTATTAGATTGCCTCCGGTGAAACGTGTAAGAGCTTAAGTTGAAGTCTATTTGGTGTAATTTGCTACAAAACACCTATATGAGTCCAATGAGATTTCCTTGTAATTAGGGAGTAAAATGCCAAAGAATTGAGCCTTTGAAAAAGGTTGATCTATGCATTGTAATTACCTTATAGTGAAAAATTCTTTACTTTGTGCTTGAATATTAAGTGTTGATAATTGCTAATTTTCATATACTTTGTTCCCTCTAATTTTGGCACTTTAATAATTGAATATGGCTTATTGTATTTTATTAGATGATAATTGTATTTAATGGCCATTTTTTGCACTTTAGGAATTAAATTGCAAAATGATTGATTTTAATGCATAAATTTCCTTATATGATTTTGTGGATTTTCCTATTGAATTGTTCTTACTATTTGTGCAGATTTTTGTTAGGCAATTGGAGCTTTGAATGATAAATTAATTTGAAGAAGAAAAGAGTTGTTGTGTGAGAAAAGGCTTTGGTTTTGGAGACTTGAACCGAGGATGGAGGAACGAGGTTGCACACATTCAATTGAGGCACACCAACCCACATGTCATTCATAAGTCCCTCCAGCTCCATTCACATACATCCACGTCTTCACAATGCTCTATTCTGGTAAGTAGAGATGTTTACGTGGAAATGAGTGGGAAAAAGAAGAAGCAGCTCCTTACATCCATTCCTAATGAAGCTCTCATCCATTCCACCAAAAAGAAGCACTTCCACATAGCAAATGAGTCTCACAAAGGCTACATGTTTATAAGGTTTTACGGGTTAGCAAGGTTTTTACGTGAAATGAAGAAGCAACGTGGAATATTATAAAGGAAATAAAATGGGACCCACTCTTATTCATATCAAGAATAAAGAAGAAAAGCTACGAACTGCATAGTACATGAAGGAGGAATGAAAGAGAGTCTTGCATGGAGAAAACATGAATGGAAACCACATAAACAGTAGAAGGAGCTGCAATTTCAACGTGAAAGAGCTGAGAGGAAAAAGGAGGAGTTGGGTTGGATGAAGAAGCATACTTGAGCAGCCCTTCACTTAACATTAACACACATGCATGACTCAAGAAGGAAGCCACACGTCCAGCTTATGCCCAACTCTTACGCCAGCCACGGGCATGTGAAGAAAGTGAGGAAGAAACACATGATGGGCAGAACGTGCATGTGAGAGGAGGTTTCCAATGAGAAAAGAGAAGGAAGAAGCCATAAGTTTTAAAGGAAACTATAACACCAGAAACAAAGGCAGCATTAAGAGGAAGAAGCTCCACATAGAGAACAACACACACACCCATAGGTTATTCAAGAAGAGGCGTTGAATGAGCTGGGAGTCCAGGCAGAAGTTAAGTGGAGAAATACGCATACAGTTTTGAAGTCGAATAAGACATTCCCATTCAGCAAGAAGCACGAGATTGAATGAATGAATAACCACATGCTTTTCCAAACAGCTCACGTGGACAAGTAAACATGCATTCTAGATTCGAAGAAAGCAAAAAGGGTGGCCAATGCATCATCCATTCACAATGGGCCCACACTTATATGCACATGCAAGCTCGTGACTCATTAAAAGGAAAGTCTGGGCAGAATGAAAAGAAGAATCAACGTGGAAACTCGTGGCAAGGAAAGAAAGCACAAGCTGAAAGAGTTAAGCTACGGGTTGATTAAGGAAGCATGTGAATTTTAATGAAGGGCGATGGATCCATTCATCCAGGAGAGAGCCACACAATTCCATCGTATTAATCCAGCCGCACATCATCGAATAAGAGAGGATCCATCATCATTTTTTTCAGCCATAAAAAAAAAATACACACTACATCTCATCCATTCATGAAGAGAGGCTGGGCACGTGAAAAACAAATGAAACACATGAGGCTGAATAAAATTGCATTCGTGGTAGTATCAGGGAGGAGGCATTCACATTATACACACGACGCCATTCATAAAAAGAGGGATCATCATAATCCATCCAATTCATTCACATGCTCCTTCGTCTAGACACTCCATCCACCATACCATTCCATTCGTCTCATCCATTCTTCATCTCCATTTCACCATCATGAAACACTAATCTCCATCTTGTGATTAACTTGGAAGACAACCTTGGTTGAAGCTTGAGTCCATGGAATAGCAAAGGAATTTTGGCTAAGATTTTTCCTTTTCTTGTATTATCTTAGTTAATGTTATATTTGATTGGGAATTTGTATTGTCTATAATTAGTGACTGGTTAGACACTAATTAGAATATTGTTTGATTAATTATTTGATTAATTTCAGTTCTGGATTTTCATTTTCTTACCATTTTCTAAGTGTGCAATCAAGATGTTTAATGAAATGCTTGTGAGAATTGGTGTGCTTAATTGTCTAATTTGAGGAATCCTTTGATGTTTAATTGGTTAATTAACCATCTTAAGGTGATAATTCAAAGGCTAATTGGCCCATTAATCAATCAAATCAAGTATTCATTGATCTTAATGATAAGAGTTAGTAATTTAATGTAGGATTGAGGTTTCAATTCAACATTAGATTATTAATCCCTTGATTCTTGAGTGGTAACCCAAGATAACTTGTTATGAATACAATTAGGAATTCTTAAACTAGAATTAATCACAATTGGATTAGGATAAGGATAGTAGATATATACCAAGGGACGATTCCAAAACTAGTCACAAAACTACCATTCACCCATAATTCATCAATTAAGTAGCAATTAGGAATTTTATTTTAATTTCATTTTGCTTAGTTTAAGTCAATCAAACCTCCCCCTAAAAATTAGATAGTTTTTAGAATTTTTAATACTTAGAAAACCTAATTGAATATTGAATTCCATTTTCAAGAGAGATGACCTAGGTTATGCCACTAGTTATATATACTTTACAACCTAGTTTTATTTTGAGGGTTGTGCAACAAACCTCTCACGTGTAAAATCTTCGTGATTTAAACTAGGATAAATCTTACTATGTAATTCTCTACTCTTTTTCAATTTTAATTTCTTACAAGTTTTGTCTTATTTATATCTAAGTTTTTTTAATGATAAGTTTGTGATCACTAAACTTAAAGGAATTAGAAATTTAAGCAAAGTTCATGAAATAGTAAATCTTACAAAGAGAATTTAAAAAATAAATAATTTATAATTTCATTTTAAAGCTCAATTTAACCCCCTCCCCCCTCTCTTGTACTCTTCTAGACTAATAAGTGTATAATTATCTACTAAATTGAAGTGAACTTGCTTTAGCCACATGAAGCATTTATTTATCTTTTCCACCATTGATGCATAATCTTTTTCTTGTTAGTCAAGAATGTTTCAATAATTTTCAAGCATGAAGATGAAAGTTTGGACATATGGACTAGTTTATATGAAACCTCCATATTCTTTTGGTTCATTTGTTTTTAAAGGCCTCGGATATTGAATCCACAAGCATCATAGTTCAACTTTTATTGCCAAAGCATATAAACAAAGAAAAAGTTTTGACTAAAATCAGCACTAAGAAGGAAGTAGATGGCTTTCATCCAGAGGTAAAAATAGTGTTGGATTTGATTTCTTTAGTTTAAAGTAAAATTTCCAGAGCAATACCATGCAATAATATAATAATAAGTTTTATCATCCTTCAAATTTCATGTTTGTGCAAAAAATGTCTTGTTTTATGAGTATATCCTATGTCACATTAGAAATGCGACCACGTGGCACCTAAAAGAAAATTTTTTTAAATTTCAATTTTAAAAAACAAAAACTAAAATTTAGTAAAATCACAACCAAAATTTTAAATTTTTTAAAAAACAAAATTTTGAAAAAAACTTTTTTATAAGAAAATGGTTTGTGAATCAGATATAGGTTCAAGAGTCGATTATGAGTGGAAAAAATGTTAAACATTCCACAATACCCATTCCTAAAAATAATTACCTTAAATTAATTGTGCAAAATTAATATGACCTTTATTATATTTTGACCCCCTAGCAATTACATGCAAAAGTAAATAAAACAAATGTAGTTAAGAAAAAGAAATAGAAAAATATTTATTTATAAAGACGAATTTGACCTAAGATAAAAACTTAATACCTATATAGCCTATAAAAAGGATTAAAGTCTGCGTAATTCGAATCAGATAAAAAACTATGTTTGTTGATTGGTATTTTTTTTTTGGAAGAGAGAAAGAAAATAAAAATTATTTTCGGCTTTCACAAAAGAAATGATTTTGAAATTAGTTTATATGTTTTAATTTGCAAAAACTAAAATAATCTTACTTCTTTACATTGCCCTTTTGTTTTTAATGATTTTAATAATTTATTATTATTATTATTTTATCTTTTTATGATTGATTTTTTGTTATTGATCTTCTCCTTTTTATGATTTTGTTTTGTTTTAATTTTTTGTTCTTGATTTTTGATTTTTATCTTTGATCTTTTTTATGATTTATGATTTTTTTCATTTTCCATTTTTTTATGATTTTTATTTTAATTTCTTTTAGATTTATAGTTTTTATTTTTATCTTTATTTTTTTCACTTTTTCTTTGTTTTCTAATTTTGATTGATTTTTTTAATTAATTTTCTATGATGTTTTTGGATTAATTTTGATTATTTTTTTTCAAATGCTAATTTTTGGAAAATGACCCTTTTTTCTCTTTTTTATTTTTAATATAAGTTTTCTTTTTAGTTTTTTGATTTTTTTAGATCTTTTTTTGTTGGTTGATTTTGTTGATTAATTGGTTTTTTTTTATTTCTTAACTTTGGGTCTGCTTTTTTTATTTTTTTCATGTCTAACTTTTGACTTTTTTTTTGGGAATGACATTCTTTGCTTTAATGAGAAAACCTTTACATTTTTATAAAGTATGTTCTAATTCATAATTTTATTAAACAAGTTTGGGAAGAGTTCCTAAGTTTACCAAAAATGAATTTAATTAATTTTCTGAAGATTTTTTTTTTTACTTTCTTTTTGAAATGTAACTCTTAAAAAACTCATTTACTTGAAATTGGCTTTTGAATTTAAAAAGTTTATTTAACTTTCTTTTTTCTTCCTCTTTTATTTTAATCATTTTTAATTCTTTTTTTGTTCTTTTATTTTGTTTTTATTCTTGCTTTGCTTTGTCTCTTTGTTTTTTTTTAATTTTTTAATTTTCCTTTTTTTTAAGAAAAAAATCAATTTGATGTGAACAATTAAAGCACTCAAAATTTACTAATTGCATGACCCAAATGACATATGTACCTATAGAAACTTATTGTCACATATGACCCTACTGATATCCTAGGTATTTAAGGAGACACAAGATCCCCACTTGACTACTCTATAAAGGGATTGAAATAAAAATATTTACAAATATATAGTATCATGGGTGCTTTTGTGTTCAATAGATTACTATTAAAAAAACACTTATATTTCAATTTCTATATACAAATAGAGAAAGAAGACCATGAGATGTATCTTCCACCTATCTACTTGAGTAGCCTCCCACTCTCTTGCTTTCATCAAATCATAGGCCTCCAAGTTACAAGCCTCACATAGAGCATAAGTAAAAAGCACATTAGCTTATTTTTCATGAACCAAAAACAACCAAGGCCTCAATATCAGAATAGAAACAATAGGGTCTGGATTTCTCCATTTTTGTGAGAGAAAATGATGGTCATTTTTACAAAATCATAGCCATCTATTTCATCTGATGGTTAATGCTTTGCCACGTCTCATTCATTAGGTAGAGGTAAAATTTGCTATATCAATAGCTTAGCTAACTTTGCACTCAACTACGCCTTTATCTCATCTAATACTCCTTTAACAAAGTTTTTATTAATTTTATATTATTTGTTTACATCTCATTTTATTTTATAATAAAAAATGTTAAATTTTTTTATTTATCTTTTAATATAAACTTGATGTGAGCTTTATATAATTACATGAGATTCAAGTGGTGTCTTTTAAATTAAAAAAAGGTAGAAAAATTTGAAAGAAAATAAAATAAAATAATTAAAAAAATAAGACTCATGAGTAATTTTTTTTTGGGCCAGCAGACTCATGCTAATTTAAGAACAATATTCTACAATCTAATTCATTCTCCTTATATATATATATGACATTATTTTTACATGATACCTTTTTATTAATTTAAAAATAAATTAAAATAATTATAATATTAAAACTTATACAGATTTAGAATACAACACTTAAATTCAATACATTAAAATTTTCTTATGTTACATGTCAAAGTTTAAGATTTTTTTTTTTCCATTGAGAACATATGTTATATAATATGGATGAATTACTCTTATTTTTTGACCATTTTTTTATAAATATATTTTTTAATTAAATAATATCTTAAACTTTTATTATATTACATATGAAAATTTTAATATATTAATTTGAAGTGTTTCATTCTAATTTTGTACAATTTTTTTAATATTATAATTATTTTAATTTACTTTTAAAGTAATAAAAAAGTATCATGCAAAGTAGCGTTTTATGTTAAACGATGAAAAAAATTATAAATTTTAATTGTAAAATTAAATGAGATATAAATAAATAATATAAAATTAATAAAAACTCTATTAAAAATGCATTAAATAGGAGATAGACGTCCCCTGGTCAAACATAGAGTTATGTAAACTTTTCACATCAGCAAATTATGACATGGTAAAGCAATAACCATCAGATGCAATAGATAGCTACCATTTTGTAAAAATGACTATCATTTTCCCTCGCAAAAATGAGGGAATTCAGACCCTGTCTGAAGGTACTCTAAGGGTCCGTTTGGTTTGAGGGATTTGGAGGAGAGGGGAGGGGAGGCTCTTAACTTGTTTGGTATGAAAAAGAGGGACCCCCTCCCCTCCCCTCCAAACCCTCCCCTCCAAAAGTGGGGGTTTTTGGAGGGGAGAGAATTTTTTTTTATTTGACTAAATTACCCCTCATTTATATTATAATATAGATCTTATTTTTTTTAATAGGATTTAAGATAATTTTTTATGAAAATAAAAAATATTTTTAAATAAAAATAAAAAAATTATTTTTTATAATAAAAAATAAGAAAACAAATTTTTTATATAAAAATATCTTAAAAACAAAAAAAAATTAATTCTAATATCATAAGGGCATAATTGTCCATTAAACATTCTCCTCCCCTCTCCTCCCCTCCCCAACCAAACAACATATCATTAAAACCCCTCTCCTCCCCTCCCCTCCAAATCAACCAAACAACACGTCATTAAAACCCCTCCCCTCCCCTCCCTTCCCCTCCATTGAACCAAACACTACCTAAGGTTCATGCTTTTGATTGTTCATTAATTTGTCTTTTTTGTTGTAGCCCTCTCTTTTTTTTTTTAGTTTATTTTAGTTTGTTTTTATTTTTTTAAAGGGTTTGATTTGGGCTAAATTGGATTAGAAGGATGCAAGCCTCACCCACTTTGCATCCCCTTTTTTGGGGTTATTTTTGGTTTTTTCTCTCTCTCTCTCTTTTTGTATTTTTTTGTTTTTATTTTTATTTTTTTTGTGGTTTTTTTTAATTGGTCATTGGGTTAAAGGGAGCGAAAAAATGCTACGGGTAGGTTTTTTTTTTCTCCATTAGTTTTGGGTTTATTTACACATTTTTTTAGTTAAGGGTATTGGGCTTTTGCTATTTTGGGCATTGGGCTAAAGAAAACGAACTGTAGTTTAGGGTCTCTGGACTAGGTTAACAAGCAGGCTCGGTTTGATCCTTGTTTTTTTCTCTTTTTTTTTTCTTTGGGATTCTGGGTAATCTTTTCTTTTTAGTTTCAATTTTCACCATCTTTAGTTAGAGTTTGCAAATTAAATATGAGTCAAATTAAATTAAAATTAACATATGGCTCTCTTCTTTATATATATATATATATATATATATTATGTATCTTATTAATTTAATTTAATTTTTTTTTTAGACGCTTGAACAAAATATGATATTCATGTCCTATCTTTGTATTACGCCATATTGGTCAAATCTGTACAGTGTTCCCAAAATTGATTCACGTAATTCGGCAATACGTAATGAATGATTTTATTATAACCTAGTTCTCAATAAATTTGTCAATGCAATATCTTCAAGTTATATAAATTTGTTTCTTAATAAATTAGAAATATATATCTTTTCTCGTTAGTTAAAAGATTGTCACTAGTTCTATTTATGCTAGTACTTATTTATTCTATGTAATGAATGGCACATTAAATTGTCACAAAAATCGGATAACTAGCAGTCACTTCGACTGCAATGGCAGCACTTTTAATTGTAGTAAAAAGTGGACAATACTAGCAAAGAAACTGTTAAAAAAGTGTTGTTGGCTTAGAAAACAAAAATTTATATACCAGCAATTAGTATATCCACTAGTATAAGTTATCCCAACAGGGATATAGCAACAGTTCTAGATGTATAGTAGCAGTTATTTTTAGTAGCAATTTTGACTGCTACTATACCCTTTTTAATAGTCTATCACCATAACATAAAAGTAAAATTTTATTATTCTAAATAAATTTTTACTTCAAAAATAAACATTTATCTCCTATCCCATTATTCAGAATTTATTAAGAAATTAAGCACAATATATATATATATATATATTCACCAAGATTTTGTGGAATTTGGCTGAAATATTACATTCGCATTTCTTAAAATCAAAAAATGAATTATACTAATATTTTATATAACAAAAGATAAATTATAATTATACCTATTTTAATCAAAGTATCATTATATTTATTAATTATATAATATAAAAAATATTAAATATGCATTTGACCAATATAAAATAGTCACTTTTTAAATTTAAAACAAATTAAATTTAAATTTTTAAAAAAATATTAAAAGAAAGTTTAAGAAATAATTTTTTTATATATTACATTTTTTTATAAAAAGGAATCAATATTAATTTAAAGCTATTTTGATCATTCTTTTATTTTTAAGGAGAAGAGTTTATGTATATTTTTAATATAAAAAATTTTGTAATTTAAAATATTTTTCTCATAAAAAGAGATATAATATATCCTTTATTTTAATTTTTACCCAGTTATGCTTCCCCGCGCGGTAGTAATAAATAGCTATTCAAAACCGAGCTTAATCAGTCGCTAAAAAGCCCAATCATATTATGCTGTAGCGAGATAACACTCAAAACAAATTAATTCGGACATCACAAAAGTAAATGAAGAAGAAAAATTTCCTGCACAACTTTTTCATCTCTAATACATAGTAAGAAGATTTTAAATTTAAATTTATTCCAATAGTATTATAATCCAATTATAAAAAAATAAAAATTATTCTATGTTTGACAACTTTGGATTTTGGCAAAGCGTTATGGTTATAACATAAATATTTTATTATTATTATTATTACTATTATTATTATTATAACTTTGATACATATAAAACATATTACATAATGTACATCAGGTTAGAAAAAACTCTACATGTGAAAATGTAAACATTAAAGAGACCGATAATCCTACAACTCTAAAATAAACACCGTCGGCCAGTAATTCCAAGTGGAACTTTAAGAATATTGGATCTTGAAAAAGTCTCAAATTTTCTAGATAGTTAAGTGTAGATGACAATTCATTTACTATTCATGGTCAATTTAACTATAATATAGTTTAGGACGATTGGTAAGAAAAAAAAAAGTTCTTATTTCCTATCAGCCAGCAATTTGATAGTGAAGAGTCAAAATGTTTTGGCAAATTCTCGCGGGGAGATGAATGAAGATAATTTTGAAATATAGCACTCTGCTATAGATAAATATTAAAATCATCTTACATAATTATTTATATATTATGTTTTCCATTTCCAACGCTAGCTTAGATACCCAGAAGATGCATGAACATAAGTTACCGGTAACATAATTAAAAATTTATATATAAAACAAAGAAGCATATGTCTTATAGGAAAATCCCCATCACATCATCTTCACCTGGGCCTAATGATGTATTGTTGATAGAAACCCATAAATTATAATTTTCAAATTAATGTTTTAATGCATCTTATAGATTTTGACTTATGTATAACTGTTTCATAAAATTACAAAAATGTCAAAATTTGTTAGATATGAATAATTAGTTTACAAGTAATCTTTAGGTTGACTTACTTTCTTGGCCAAAGTTTGTTTGAAGAAGAAGTTCTTTATTCTTTTTTCAAAAATTTTTTTTTTTTGAAGTATGTAACTAACCTTCTTTTGTTTTTGTTTTTTTAAGAAGTTACTTCTCAATAGAAGCAATTTTATTGATATAAAAAGAAAACAGGAAATTAAAGCTTTTTTTTTGGAAGCACATAACTACCCTTAACTTATGTATGTATGTATATGTAAAACCTTTTCTGTACTTATGTTCACTCCCTCTCCACACACACACACACACACACATATATATAATATATATAAGTTGTTGTCCTTTTTTCTATATGAGTTTTTAAATTTTAGTGAATAATGTATTTTGATATAGTAATTTTAATTTTATATATCATATTAACTATTTAATTTAATTAAAATGTTGTGTATCCTTATTGTGATTTTACTTTTTATATTTAAAGTTAGTTATCCATTCAAATATATTTTCAAAGTTAAATTTATTTATGTGATTTTTGATAATTTACTTTTGTTAAAAAATTTGTCAAATACATTTATAGTAATAAAAGTGTTTATCAAACACAATTTCTTTTATTGGCCGAAAAAAAAACACAAGTTTTTAACTTTCTATCATATCTTTTTTTAAAAATCTATTTAAAAAGTAGTCAAAGAAAATAAACAAAAACTCACAAGAATATATCTCTCTCAACAATTTTACTGTTGCAGGTCAACTCAGGAAGCTGGACATTGTCCAAGATACATGACTGCTTCAAACTTGGCCTTTGCCTTACCATTTCTTCCTAATTAATTTCAATAATATCGTTGACACAGTATATGGTACCGACTAATAATCTGATTTGCCGTAAGGTTTCTTAATTCTCACGATATAATTATATATATTTCGTCCTGACAGAGTTCCCTGTCAGTGATTCACATTCTTAATATAAATTAAACCCTTGAAGCTGGAAGACACCATCAATAACAAAGATGAACCAACAACTCAAGGCAAGCAATATGAAAGATTTGGTCCCCACTTATCTGATATATATGGAGAGGGAGATAGTCTGCTCATCGAAAATCTCGTAACCTTTCTGATGCCTTCAAGACTGCCATCTGAAATCCAAGGCATGGTTGCCACTTTCTGCTTTTCACATGTTCTTCCTCTGTTATTCCCTTTCTTTTCCATCCTTCTCTTTGCCAATGCACTTCACATCCAAAAGTCTGGATTTGATTCTGGTGATGCCGAGATACTTTACCTGGGATCTGCAGCACCTAAGGTTGGTGCTCTTGACTTTAACATCTATGAATCTTATACATGTCAAGTTGGATGGGCCATCTATGCCAAAAAGGTCTTACTTTGGGACTCTAGCACTGGACGCCTCACTGACTTCACTTCTCATTACACCTTCATTATCGACACTGAAGGTCAATCTCATTATGGCCATGGACTTTGCTTCTTCCTTGCTCCTTTTGGTTTTGAAATCCCTCCAAATTCTGCTGGTGGCTTTCTAGGCCTATTCAATACCACAACTGATGTCTCATCCCGGAGGCAAATTGTTCATGTGGAGTTCGACTCTTACCCAAATTCTGAATGGGGTGAGACGACGGAACATGTGGGAATCAACAACCACTCTGTTGTTTCATCAGCATCCACATATTGGAATGCTACTCTACACAGTGGTGATACTGCAGACGTGTGGATTACCTACAACTCTACAACAATGAACTTAAGCGTATCATGGAAATACCAAAACACCTCAAATCCTCAAGAGAATACTAGTCTTTCTTATCCAATTGATTTAACCAAGGCGCTGCCCGAATGGATTGCAATTGGATTTTCGGCAGCAACAGGATCGAATGGAGAGCGTCATACTCTTCTCTCTTGGGAGTTCAACTCAACTTTGGATGAAACAGGACAGAATAAGAAGACAAAAATTGTGGTGATTCTAACTGTTTCAGGAAGTGTTTTGATAGTTGGAGGAGCAATTGTATCATATGCATTACTTTGGAGGAAGAAGAAAATGAGAAGCAAAAAAGAAGAAGGTATGAACTTGACATCAATTAATGATGACCTTGAAAGAGCGGGACCAAGAAGGTTCTCTAATAGAGAGCTTGCTCTGGCTACCAACAATTTCTCTAGAGACCGGAAATTGGGTCAAGGGGGGTTTGGTGCTGTTTACAGAGGTTATTTTGCTGATCTAGATTTAACAGTAGCTGTGAAGAAAATATCAAGAGGCTCTAGGCAAGGGAAAAGAGAGTATGTAACTGAGGTAAAGATCATTAGTCAGCTAAGGCACCGGAATCTTGTGCAGCTCATTGGTTGGTGTCATGAAAGAGGTGAGTTCCTACTTGTTTACGAGTTTATGCCAAATGGTAGCCTTGATGCTCATTTGTTTGGAAAGAAGTCCCCTCTCCCATGGAACGTGAGGCACAAGATAGCTCTTGGATTGGCCTCAGGACTGCTATATCTTCATGAAGAATGGCAGCAATGTGTGGTGCACAGAGATATCAAATCAAGCAATGTGATGCTAGATTCTACTTTTAATGTAAAACTTGGTGACTTTGGTTTGGCCAAGCTCGTGGACCATGAGCTAGGACCCCAAACAACCGGATTGGCGGGAACTGTGGGCTATATGGCTCCAGAATATGTGAGTACAGGTAAGGCCAGCAAAGAGTCAGACGTATATAGCTTTGGAGTGCTTGCCTTAGAGATTGCCACGGGAAGAAAGGCAAATAACCTTATGGAGGACAAAGATGGAGTAAAGGGATTGATTGTGTGGGTTTGGGATCATTATGGACGAGGGGAGTTGGTTTTGGCCATGGATGAAAAATTGCGAAAGGACTATAAAGAGAAAGAAGTGGAGTGTTTGATGATTGTAGGGCTGTGGTGTGCTCACCCAGATAAGAATTTGAGACCATCAATAAGGCAAGCAATTCAGGTGTTATGTTTTGAGGCTGCCATGCCAGACCTTCCACCAAAGAAGCCCGTTCCAATGTATCACGTTCCTACATCAATAGTGAGCTGCGGAGAAGCTTCCTTAAGTACAAGCTTTGAGATGGGTCGTTGAATCATGTAGCTATTTAGATTTTATTTAGGAGCGGTCGAAACTCTATCGTTATATCACTTTAAAATATGTATGTAAAATAATAAAAATTACAAGAAATAGATCCCAAAAAGACCCAGCAATATATATATATATACACTTACTGTGACAAATGGTACATTTCTAATTCCTTGAGTTGATATGGACAACTAATGTCTTGCTACTTGAGACATTTGTACAAGACTATTGTGCAACTGCTTTTTGTTTATCAATTAGAAATACTATATGATTTATAAAAGCCATAGAGTAAGTCATACAACCGAGCCCTTCTAATTGGCATATATAAAAAGCAATGCAAATAACTGTGTAATTATTATTATTATTATTATTATTATTATTATTATTATTATTTATAATTCTCATTATTTGTGATGGCTAAATTTAATTTGAATGGATTTTATTTGAAAAAATTTTTCAAGTGAAAGAATTTGAACTGATCAAAAGTGTTCACAAGACAATACTCACTCAAGTTTTTCTTCAATTTTTGGGAGTGAAATTCCTTCATTTGCTTGCTTCTTTCTTATTAGCAGCAAGGTTTTAAAATGCGGATCGCATCACATGATGCGGTCATAATATTGAGGATGAGGTCCGCACTACATCCGTAATAATCCTTAACATAACAGTTTGCAATCGTAACCACAACTACAATCACAATTTAAAACTTTGATTAGCAGGATCAGTGCCACTGCCATCTCCACTGTTTCACTCTGTCATCTCTCTCTCTCTAATTAGTGCAATCAATCCTATGTTTTTTTTTTGGGTCTTGACGCTTTAGAATTTGCTCAATTACTGGGTCTCATTGTGGGAAGAGCGCAGGGGTATTTTTTAGCTTTTTTTTTTTTTGCTATTATTATTCAAATAGCTAGTAATTAAGTCTTTTGGATAATTCTATTATCATATGATGAAGTAGGTGAGATCTAGATTTTATTAATCATCGACATTAGGACCCGTGGGTTATATGATCATTCTCACAGTTTTCTAGCCAAGTGCTTTTGCTTGTATGGAGACTAATCAGGTGAATAGCTCTCACTTCTCTATGGAATTCAACAATCCTGTCCGCCTTCGATTCTAAGATACGGACACCTTTTTTTTTTTTTGTTGAGGGGGGGGGGGGGTGTTACATTTTTTTCACTTTCCAGGTATCAATTTCTTTTGGTTTCATTCTCGGTATATTAAGATCGTTATTTGTGACGTGCCTTGATACCATGTTGATGTTCCATGGAGTTTCTGGAATGGTTATTCTTAGGTACAAGTACTTGTGGCATACGCCATTATGGGGGGAAATTTAGTTCATGAAATTAATTGGAAAAAGTCAACATCAGCTTTAAAAATATTTCTCCTGTCTGAAATCCATATATAGTCTACTATGATGAGCACCAAATTGGGCTGGCTGAGCTCAATAAGTCCAATTAACAAACTAGCATGACCTAACTCAGCTCAATAAGGACTGAACGTGACCCAAACTGCCGGAGCTCAAATCTATGACGCCCATGCACCTTGTGTATGCATTCCCCAGTGCCAATGATTACCATTAATGGTTTGCGTATGAGAGACTATTCAAGGACCACCACGTGACCCTCACCTGAAGGCCATCCTTACCACATTAAAGGTACAACACTACCCTCAGACCCTTGATTACATAAAGTTTCTGTGCACTAAATAAGTAGGGTTCTTTGGTTATTCTTCACTCATGTTACGTTTAACACTGTAGTATCGAGTGCTTCTAGAGATCCAAGGCCTTCTTCGAACTTTTCGAAGCCGCGGTTGGAGCCGTCAAGGAGCTGTGAAAAATCAACCATAACACCATTATTCATCACAGTACAATCTCTCAATTCGAGTGATTTTTGTCCTTCCCCTTCTGCAATTTACTATATTTTTGTCTCCTTTAATCAGCCATATTTGTCTATTTCACATAAAAATGGCTTACATGTGGTAGTAAAATGAGGAACTGTGTTTAAAATAAGAGGGGCATGATCTGAACCAATAATAGGAGGGACAGTTCCTGAACCCTGAGGAAATTTCTTAATCCAATGAATACATCCAAACACCTGATCAATTTTCTTCCACACAGCCCCATGTTGAAAGTCTATTATCTTTCCATGTAAATTGACTTCCTTATAATTTAATCCCATAAATCCAATTCGGTCAATAATCCTTTTAAATCTAATGCCCCTGGTAGTTCTGAAGGACTAATTTATCAAGAACCTGATTAAAATCCCCAAAACATAATCATAGATGATTCATAAATTAAGCTGATTGAAGAAGAGAAGCATAGAGAATAGGTATATATTAAAACTCTGGTGGACCATACACTGCTGTGATATAAAATAAACCTTTGGTTTTAGTAGTAACTGAGGCATGTATCCAGTACTAGTAAACACTTATTACATTAATCAAAACTTTATTCTTTTCACATGGGAGTTAATCCACCCACCTTGTCTACCCTGTATATCAAAACTCCATGTGCGTGGTTTTCTCAGAAGGCTCTTCCTACTTTCAATAGAACTTTTCTCATGGTTTGAAAGTAAAACAAAATGTAATGAGCTGATATTGTTAAAGAAAATTAATGTTTTCTCTTTAATGGTCCTCAATGTTGAAAGGATAGAAAAAATTTATTTTTCTTCTTCCATGAGAATGTAAAAATTACCCATCCTAGGGAAGTCAAGCTCCTGACCCGAGGCTTTTGGCCGCAAACTGAAATAGATATTTATGCCAAATCACCCCTATAGTTTTTAATGGTACATTGGGAACCAGTTACAACGAACTTTAAACGTGTTACTGATTTACTTCTACTAAACAATTTTACCGACTTTTACTAGTTGAATTCAACCAAATGACGTGTTACGAAACTTTAAATCTACTTTATACCCAATAAATAAATAAATCTTCACTAGTTGTGATCCACTCCTTAATTCTCTACTGTATGCTAGGAAAAAATTACACAAAATATAGAAAGTTGAGTGACAATAGTGGCTTGGAAACGTATTGTAAATGTTCTCTTTTTTAAGGTGGTATTAGCCATCAATAATTGCTGCAAGGTTAAGATTGCACTAAGAAATTGAAAACTTATATATAT
Source organism: Erythrophleum ivorense (assembly GCA_026724425.1). Taxonomy (NCBI): domain Eukaryota; kingdom Viridiplantae; phylum Streptophyta; class Magnoliopsida; order Fabales; family Fabaceae; genus Erythrophleum; species Erythrophleum ivorense. The sequence continues at coordinate 4,310,360 of JAIUCV010000085.1, read as the reverse complement.
CTCAGGGTAGATACCAGAAAAGGGGTAATGCGGAATGGGGAACATGCTATACCATGGTTTTAAATTGCGGTTACGTTGCGATTGTGGTTGCGGGCGTTGCGGATAGTATAAAAAGAATTGCGGGCGTTGCGGTCAAAAAATGCGGATGCGGTCGGCACCGCAACAGCAATATTGCGGCCGCATCACATGATGCGGACCGCAATTTAAAACCATGTGCTATACCATCATAGACGCTATAAAAGAAAGCGTACAACTAAAAAGAACACACAGAAAGACTAATAAGAAAAACTTGATTTACAATCACTAAAAAAAGGAAAGGATTTAGCAAGGGAAAAGTCCATTGCTAAATCACCTCATCAATGGAAGCAAGGAAACAAGGAGAAAACTTTACCTCGTTAGATTTTAGTTGCTAATGAGCGAGGAAAATTTTTTTCTCGGATATCCTTTGAAAAATTTCTTGTTGGTATTTTGCCGAGAGAATATGCCTTGGCAATTTTCCTTGCTAATTTAGATTCAATTTTGCACAATTCCCTTGGCATTTTGACGAGGAAATTAGGAAGAAAAGTTTCTTATTAATCCCTCTTCATTCTCCAGCTATCCCTGGCTTATATGTGAATTTTTTTTCGGTCATTTCCCATATTAATAACATGCAAGGAAACATGTGAATGGGATATAGAAAAAAAAATTGTATATATTTTGAAATAAAACTATATATATATGTTATATTTAAATAACTGTGTTTGAAATAAATAACAAATTAAAATGTATAGTTTAGAAGCCTAGCTATCCTTATTTAGATTCTCTTCTTCATCTTCTTCTTCTCACTCTCCTCTCTATTATCAAAATTTGCTTATGACCGGGATGATTCGCCTAATGCTACAGGCAATGTTGGGTTTGCCAGTATTGCATACACAACGAGATTTGCTTGAAAGCTAACTACAGATAACACCTGTAAAATGTTTCTCAGGTGTTAATCCATCTACGTGGTTTACTCATTCATTCAATGCTCCTGTGTAGGGTGGGATCCAGAGGGACTCATGAAAGACTTTGATTGAGACGCTTCGAAGCTGAGGCTTCCGTCCATACCATAGATGCGTCCTTTTTTGTTTAGTCTTGAAGTTTGCCTCCACTCATGTAGGATGATGGAAGGATGTGTCAAAGAGTTTCTTCCCCATATTTCTGGGACATTCCACTATTAACATTGTCTTGAACAGACACAATAAAAAAATAATTAGCTATAAAAAAAATAACAGTGTGAGAAATATAAATAAAAGGGGATAACCATAAATTATTTTAGGTGCTCTCACACATATTGGCTTGTAGCATTAACCTTGTAAATTTTTTTTTTCACTTTGGTGCAATAAGTTTCGCTTTAACTTATTCTCTTATAAGTTAATTTGAACTTAATGATTAAAAAATTAAAATAACTTGATATGAAAAAAAAAACTAATAAAATTAACTATCATTTTCTTTTTATACTTTGTAAAGTTAATGGATTTAGTGGTGTGCACAAGGCCTCTAAGGGCAGAGGCCCAGTTGTTCTTGGCAGCCTCTGAAGCCCTCTTCCAAATGTTCAAGAGCTTATCCTAGGCTTTCTCATGCATTCCCATTAGACCAAGACCCCTAGTTTTTTGAATATTGTACAAGCTTACTGCTTTCATGGCTGGTTCTGAAACTGATTGAATATCTAAGAATGTAGCAACATTAGTTTTCCAATAAAATCTAAGGCTAAATAACAAAAATTCCCTTTCTCAACATGCCATATTCCATATTTTATTTCTTGTATATTCCTCACACATAGTCTTCTCTATCTCCCTTCACCTATTCTCATTTAACAAGAACTCATAATTTTTTTTTGGTATTATCTTCAAATTTAGAAATTTGCCTCATCATCTCTTTGAGAACTTGATTATTATTAACTATTACTAGTGAATATTCTAGGGATTTGTTAGAGAGAAATGTGGGATGTTTTCGTAGTTGGAATAGCGTCTTTGGAATAGCATTGTTGGAGGCAACCAAAAGCTGGGGGAAAGGGAAGGGCCTCGTCAAATGGAGTCAAAAGGAGTAAATGGGTCATTCCACATTATTTGTTTATGTGAATAGTTAAGTGGCAAGTTGTGTATAAATTGGCAGCCATGTAATACCACATTGGACTCTTGTTAGCCACATCAGCATAGACTTCGATGGTATTTTGATGGTCTCTAACAGCAATGACTTTTTTTTACAAATGTTTTAAAAGTATAGAAACCAAATTACAAGAAACCAGAGTGTAAAGACTAAACTAAAAACTTGGTAAAATTTTAAAAAATCAAAGTATAGTTTAACCTAAATTTATTTAATTTCATTTACAATATTAGGTGATTATTATAATATTGGGACGTCTATGATGAATTGTCTTAGTATTTATGACTCAATTCAAATTAATTGGTCAATTAATTAATTAGTAATTAATTAATTAATTATTAAAGCTGATTAATTCAAATTTAAAATAACACACTGAAAAAACGCATACTAAAATCATAGAGAAACCATTATAAGAAAATTATTGTTTCCTCTTGAATTTTGGTTGCATCTGTTGTGAAGAACAATTATATTATATGCATATGAACATGCTTATTAAAAATAGTATCAAAATAGATTTACCAAAAATGAGAAAGAAGGAAATTCTCAAAATTTGCCAATTTAAGTGAAATTTGTTAATTTTTAAAATTTTATTTAATCAAATTACTTCAAAAGTCTTAAAATTTCATACCGCTGAATTCGAACAAAAAATTTTAATAAAATAATTTAAACACATCCAAAAAGTACCTCAAATGCAACCTTTTATTTCACTTCCAAAAAAAAACATTTTTATAGAATAATTTAAATACATCAAAAAATTACTTAGAATGCAACCTTTTAGTTCACTTGTTCTTATATATTCTAGGATTCGGAGGAATTGAGAAATACTCAGACGCCACACGCTTGCCTAGCTCACAAATCTACTTAACTCTCGTTTTGAACTCATTTTTTTTTTTTGGATCTAATGACGCGTAAATCCTTGATTCTACATAGAGAAAAATTATGATGGCAAGCCCAGCCCTAATTCATCTAGGCATGGACTTGGGCTTCTTGTCAAACCCATTTTATAATGGCCACCTGCCAAATTAGTATTTGAACAAAGATTCATCCGCAACAAGATTGTTACATCGCAGTTTTACAGTTTTACTCAGCCATCAATTCTCTGTGGGTTTCGTCAATGGAAGCTTGTGAACCAACAACCATTCAATTTTTTTCATTGGTACAAGCTGAAGCTGTGTTAAGTATGATCTTGCAATCTTCTATAGACTTTTATAATTCTTGAAATTTTATTTATTTTAATACATACAAACACCGAATACACATTGTCAGTAGTGTCCCTTTGTGATTTAGTTCTTTTCTCTCAATTGACAAGAAGATCGATGCTATTTGCACTGTGCAAAAAGAATTTCTAGTACTTTAATCTAAAAGCGTCTAAATAAAATTTAATTTTTTAAGTGTTTGAGAGTGTAATTTTAAACGCCAAACTCGAAGGGGGTTTTCTCTTTTTTAATCACTTTTTAACTCTAAATTATAAGAAGATCTAATCATAGAAAAGAAGTTTAATTACTGAATTGCGAGGTTTAACAATGACCGAAACTAGAGAGAGTTGTAGCTATATTTGATCCTGAAAAGAAGTAATAATAATAATAATAATAATAAGCGTTCTATTTAAGTATTTAATCCATGGCCTTTCGCCTTTGTTGAATATCAAGACTGTTGTTGACTGTCTGTACCTCAAAAAGTTTTTACCCTGTTTAAGAAGGTAGGTCGAAATGGAGAAAATTATTAAATATGGATCAAAACAGTAGAAGAAAATGGCATCACCCTATTGCCATATAGAGTAGCGAATGCCAAGAAACACAAGTGAGAGTAGATTAATTTTTTAAAGCAAAAGGGACCAAAACTAGTTTTCCCGACTAGTAAAAAGCGGGGAGAAGGAAAAAATTCTTTTGCATCGCTTAATTAGTTAGATGGTCTCTATGATTTGTGAATTGTGATTTGTACAGAGACGTTGGTCATTCTAAACTATCTTCTTCTTCAGTTACTTTTTTTCATAAAAATATCTTTTATTTTATTCTTTCAATTTCATATAATTTCAAGAAAAAGAAATTGCATACCATCACTCTTTTATCATCCACGACTCATTTTTTTATTTTCGATTCAACCCATTTACATATACTGCGTAGACATCGTCTCGAGTATTGTTTTTCTCTATTTGAGTTACGAACTAGCTAATTGGAGCATACAAGAGTCGCTCGATAATTTTTCAACTCTGCAGAGTGCTTGGCTTATAATTTTTTTATCATAATTGTGTGATTTCATTGAAGCGATAAAGCTAACAATATGTTGATGCTGAATTGTTAATTGAGAATTATAATCCTTGGCCCTTGAGTTGTTTAGAGGCAATATTTGAACTAGTGGCGGTTTCCTGCCTATTGTTTTGTGCCTAACCTCCCTAGATAAAACTAAAGAGCTCTGTCTTATTGTGCACTGGAATATTTTATACATGCTTTCTGCGAGAACCAGAATTGGCAACATATCTTCCACAAACTGAAATGATCGACAATTTCTAGTTTATTTTCAGGTCATACCTTCTGTTTGGTGATAAGTAAAGCTGTTTGATGAACAAGCAAGTCAACAGGAGCTGTCATTCACTCTACCACAAGAAAGACATTTGATTTAAACCCTTATTCACACCACTTGAACTATGTTCATTGTTAAGGCTTTCATCAACATTTCTCGTAGAACCCTTGAGTTATGCACCAACAGAGGAGCAAATGGAGTATGCTGTCTATGCATGGTGTATACAAAATTAGACAGCCTGACGTGTCAATCACTACCACGTCTAAAAAATGGTCGGTAGCTTCTCCAATGGTATGCCCACTTAAGTCTTACCATCACAAGCTGCCAGAAGTTCATGGATAGATTATAAAAAATACATGGTAATTATAAAATGTGACATAATTTGACTTCATAAAAACACTATAATGACTAACCATGAAATACACATGCAGGAAAAAAAAATCCTAATTTTCCCCCATGGTTTCCTTGCGTCGATAAGATTTATTTCATCTGCAGGAAAAAAGGAAATGTAGATTTATGGATGATGGCATAACCACATGACGGGTTAGTAGTGATGCTTCTTGCTCTAAGTCCCTTAATTTGGCAGCTCCCATTTTTGGATTACATAATTTCTTTGACTTACTATAAGTGCTTGAATTAAATTAACAGAACACTTTGGTTTACTATCTATGACGAGAATTGATTAGGATTTGATATCAACTTGACCAGCTGCATTGTCCTTCAAATCCTGAATCAGTTGATTTTCAGTTACCTCTTTGCTATGTGATTCCTGTTTGTCATATATCGTTGAAAGTGAATTACACTAGACATAACCTCATTATGTATATATAGTATTTTTGCATATACATGAAGCCTAATATATGCTTAGACTCTAAAAATTTTATGGGCTTCATTAGTTATATTTTTATGTTTTAATAAAAATAGGTTATTATTTATATGATCCACAATGAATGAATGATGATAGTGATCAATTTTGTGGGCTGTACAACTTTATTAATTAATGTAATTATGCAACGTAATGTAGGCATTTACTCTGTTGGGCTCATAATGGGTGGGCTTCTAAGGTTACAATAATAAAATGACCAAGCCTCCTCTCCGCTTCTTATTAATATAGAGAGAACATAATTTTTAGCTTATCTTATCGAATAGCCACCTTTGTGAGAAAGTTGGAGAGAAGGACTTGTTTAAGGTAATGTGATCACCCGAGGCATCAATTTCATTAGACAAATATAGGTACGTTTCTGCTTAATTTTATTACAGTGTTTTGAATTCATACGACTAGTTAATTTCTCTTACATGTGATATTAGAGTCCACTTATATGACTTCATAACTTAAATTGGCTAAATTTTCATAAGTCCTAATTCTTTTTCTACCATACATAAAACAATGACCACAAGGTGATGTGAAAGGGTTTGTAGAGTAATTTTATTCTTAAGTTAGGCTTAGTAATTTTTTGAACGATTGAATACAATATGTTAAAACTTCATTAGCCTACATTATAACCAATTTATGAAAACTTAAATTACTTGAAATCATTGAGTTTAGAGAAAGTAATTAAAGTTGAAAATTTTCAATTTTCAAACTTTGAATTCAAATACAAAATTTTAAATTCTTTAAATTGAGCTAAAATTAATTTTTGGGAATAACATATATTACTCTAAAGACCACAATCAATTCCTTTGTAGCAAGATACTAATTTTACATTAAAATTAGGCCATATGTTAAACCAATAATTGATATAATGCACTTATTACTAGACAAAAAAAAATTCACTTCTAATAGCAACTTGAACCCCTTTCCCTACAGTTGAGTTAGCGCATGACCTCAAGATCAAGAAGAGCTAGCTTTACATAAAAGACAAGCGAAGACCTTGCTCGACCAAATGAATGTAATAGCAACATCATAAGATAGAATCGAGTCTTGTCTTGGCTATCCATTTATGGAACATGGAGCAAAAGACCTGTTGAGTACCTATTAAAAGAAATAACCACTTAACTAGGAGTACAAAACTTAGGAGGAAGAAGCAGATGGAAGACATGGCCACTTGTGAAAGAACCAACCAAAGGGAACCATTAAAATTACAAATGACAAGCTAGCTCACCAAAAACATTAAGAAAACCTAAGGAAGACTTGGCTACAGCAAGTTAAGGACAAGTTAAAGTCAAGGAATTTTAGACAAAAGTCTCATCAAATAGAAGAAAAGGATGCTCCAAGAAAGAAGGGAATAAGGATATCTAAAAGGATAGGGCTTGAATGAAAGGCATGATTGAGGGGAGATTAGTTTAAGGGCTACACAATTTGTTACAAGGTTGAATCAATCCACTAAGGATTACCTCTTATATAAGATTTCAAGTCAAAGACTTAGGCAATCAAAGAAAAGAAGACTTGAAAGAAAGGCCTTCTATCCCGTAACTAAGGCATCCATCCAATATAGATAGAGCATCATATACAATTACTCCATCTTTTTGAAATCACTTATTCCTTTCATTAACTACCTTCACTAGAATCAAGATTCATGGTTTTCTAAGGGTAGCCCATTAGCTTCCTTTGATGGAACAAGGGATTGCTTTCATCTCTTTCCTTTTAGGCTTGGAATGGAAGTTGTCATTAAACTTCTTTGGATCAATCGATAATGTTCTTATTGCTCTACTTTACTTAATTCTCATGCTAGTGAATTCATCACTCAGCTTTAGGCTTTATTTACTTTATTTTTAAAGTGAGCATGAAGTTCAAATTGAATAGATACTGAGAAAGCATCTTTCATGATGAAAATTGCAAGTTCAGATTTAAGATTCAGAAAGAAATCAACAAAGTGTAGCTAGAGCTAAATCTATTATAAGAGGCATATGGTAGGCTATTTGGATAGGTTAACTAGCTTAAGTTAATAAACTAGTTTCTACTATTGATGAACTAATTTAGACTATACCTAACTAGAGGAATAAAATCACCTAACCTTGGCTTGGCATCTTTTCAAAGGTAATTGAATATTTGGTAAGAAAGGTGAAGTCAACTACTTGAGGTAGAGAAGCAAGAGCTCACTTGACCCATAAGAATATGAGGAAGTTCCATTCCAATTTGCTCTTAATTTGAGCTAAAAGATGGGACAATATGTTGTTAAACTAGGAGTTTGAAATTGACCTTTTGCGACTAGAATTACAAACTACTTGACCTTACTTAGGTAAGGTTTTAAGTAAGGAGTTCTTCCTACTTCGTCTTCCCATTCATTAACAAATACTAAGACAAATTGAGGAAAGGAGCAAAGTTGAAGCTTGAGTTGTAATCCTTCTCTTTAAAACTCACTTTCTAAGGTTTAAAGATGCCCACCCCTCCACCAAGATAAAAGAAAGAGAAGATATCAACTAGGAGTCAAAGGAATTTTTTAGTGAATCTTTTCTAAGCCAAGAAGATGCCTTTGCTGAAGTAGCAAGTATTGGGGTTTCAAACTAGGATTTTACTTTATAGTTAAAATGGGTTTACTTAATCAAAAGAATCTTATAGCGAATGGGATTGATTCCACGTCCTTGCTTTTAAATGCATCTTTTTTCTCTCTTGTGGATTCTAAACTTTATGAGGAGAGTTACTCAGCCAACTAAAGCCAAAAGCAGAGTTCAAGCTTGGAAATTCAATTGATCTTCTTGTAGCTCAAAGAGATGTTGGCATTGAATGAAGTTAATTTCATGTATTGGACAAAAAGAACCTTTTATATTGAAGAGTAAGATGTGAGGGAAAGGCCTATAGTTGAGTAGGAAAACTAAAAGTTTCAAGCTAGTAGAGTTTGTTAGTGGGTGAGTTAACAAAAAGATTCATTAATCAATTCATTCTTTTGGAAATGATTAAAAAATGTAGTAGTACAGCTTGTCCAGGGCAAGGGATGGAGGTATGTCATAAAGATGAAGCTTGAAAGTGGGGTTGACAAACAAATTTCCATCATAAAAGACAAGGGCAAGAAGGATGTGTCAATCCCCACCCAAGTAAGCAACAGAAGTCACTTGACTTCTTCAAGGAAAAGGGTTTGACAATCAATCAAATGTCGTTAGGTTGCCACTAGAACCTTCATAACAAAAGATTTTTTTTACAGTGACAAAATAGTTACCACTAAAAATGATATTTAATGATGACAAAAGTTGTTGCTAAGAATGATATTTAGTGGCAACAAAAAAGTCTACATTAAAATTGATATTTAGTGGTGAGACCCCATTAATTTGGTTTTTTGTAAAATGTCGCCACTAAAAGGACTTTTAACGATGATCAAAGTCACTACAATTTTTTTTAATTTAAAAGAATTTCAGAAGATTTTTTATTTCATTTAAAATTTATTTCATAATCTTGGTTGGTGATGACTCCCTAATTTAGGATGCGAAAGAGATATATTTTATGATATATTATGGAGTCAATATACTTTTCTCTTGACTAATATGGCTTAACTTTCTATTCAATCAAACAAAATGAAGAAAATATCTCAATTGCGATATTTTTATCAGTTTTAAGCCTTATTTCATGATTGATTTTTATCTCAGGAGAAAGGGTATAAGATTGTAGAAAGGAATGAGAAAAAGAAAGAGAATCTAGAAAGTCAAAAGGAAAGCTTAACAAGCCCTTTCACTATAGTGAGAATACAATTCACTGTAGCTAGGATGCACATTCAGTGTAGTAAAGAAGTCACTTCACCACAACGAAGTCATGATGCATAAAAATTTCAGGGAGTTCCTAGCTATAGCCCAAGCAATAACAAGATCAGCAAAAATTTGGGTGCTTATAAGCTCTCTCTATAGCGAGATCCACCCCTTGCCATAACGAGATCAGCTACTGAAACGCACAACTTTGATTTGCGAGCTAAAAACACAAAAGAGAGCTAGGACTTCATCATTCTGAGCTGGGGGAGAAACTCTGAAGGGGAAAATGCACCAAAGAGTTAAGTTTTGAGGAGAAAAAGCTTAGGTTGAAGATTGGAGGCCGAATCAACACGATTGCACCTAGTTTCCTTCGATCCTCCATCTTCTTCTTTATGATTCCTTATCTCTTTGAATTTCTAAATCTGATTTCAATGTGTAGAGCTATGTGTAGCTAAATTTCTTTGATCCTAAGTTTATTTAAACCTATTACCAAGTACTAAGGATTTTGCAAGATTAAATTAAGTTGATTAATGATTTGAATGCTTGATCTGTTCTTACTGTTTCGTGAAGAGTTTGGCCATCTCTTGTTGAATTGGGGGTTTTGAGGTTTGCTCTTGAAAAAAAAAATCCCAATAGACCAATGGATTAAGGAACTTAGAATTGAAGTTAGGCAGCACTAGTTTTGTTCTTAGGTATAGAAATATATTCAAGAATCATGAGTGGTGAAAGGGGCTGAACTATTATATCTAATTAATTGTGAGAGAAGTATGCAATTAATTAGAATAGAGTCTAAGTGGTTCGAGTGACAGTTGGGCTCAATTAATCTCCCCAACCTTTAGATTGTTGATTAATCAATTAATCAGGAATCTCAATTCGTGGCAATTAGGGGATAGGAACTTAGGATACTCTTAAGTGGTGTATCTCATTAAAACTATTTTGATGCTCAATAATTGTTTACTTTCCTTTTATGTTAATTCATTACATTGGTATTTGCATCTTGACTTAAGCAAAAGCGAATTGCCTTAGGCTTAATTGAGTTTAATTTAATTCTCTGTTGGACGACCTTGATTTACTATATTACAAAAATGATCCGTACGCTTGTAGAATTATTTGCAAAAATAGTGGCTATCAAGTTTTCTAGCGCCATTGCCAGGGAATTGAATTAGATTTCTTTAGACTAAGTAAATTCTTAGTAGTTTCAGTTCAAAATTTTTATTAGAGTAGTTAATTTCTTTCCACTATCAGGATTTCACTTCTGGAGATATTGTATTGTAAGTAAATACAGTTTGTGCCACCCAAGATGAAAACTAAAGTGAGAACCAAAGTCAAAACCAAAAGCATCCAAAATATTATAGCTAAGAGTTCATCTATAGAACTCACATTCAGTGAGGAAGAAGAGTTGGAACGAATTGAAACTCAAGAGAAAACTCTAATTGAACTGCAAGGGGCAACTATATTGAAGAAGAAAACTCAGTTCTAAGAGGCAAATAGAGAGAAGTTACAACCATGGCTGAAGAAGAGTATGAAAGGCTATGAGTGAATGATTTTCTCAGTCGCAACAATAGAGGATATTAGTCGGGTATCAGAGTTCCAGAGTTTCAAGTTAACAATTTTGAGATAAAATAGACAATGTTGCAAATGTTACAAATGAACAAACAATTCAGTGGTACCTACCAAGAAGATCCTAATAGACACCTCTTAGCCTTCTTGGAGGTGTGTGACTCATTTAAGTAAAATAATGTGCCAAAGGATGTGATCCATTTATGGCTTTTTCCCCTTTCTCTGCAAGGGAAGGCTAAGAAATGGTTGAATAATTTGCCTGAAGGGTTAATCGAGACATGGGAGGATTTAGAAGAAAGATTCTGGGCATGATTTTTTCCTCACGATAAGATGGTGGATGCTAGAGCAGTAATCACTAATTTCAAACAACAACTGGGTGAGAACTTGTATGAAGCATGGGAAAGGTTTAAATAATTAGTCAGACAATGCCCAAGCCACAATCAGGGCAAATGGGTCCTAGTTCAAACTTTTGTTTGTGGTTAACTCCGGAGTCTAAAACTTTGATGGATTCTATGACAAATGGAGACTTTGGAAGACAACCAATAAACAATGCGATAAAATGTCTAGATGACTTAGCAGTTGAGCATGTATAGAGTTCTAATGAGCAGAGATCAGTGAAAATAGTCAAAAGGAGTTCAGAAGACACAACCTCTCAAATAGTAACAATGCTGGCATCTATGAACAAGCGTTTTGACCAGTTGGAACTCCAAGTTCAGAAAAATAACAGTTATACAGAAGTTAATGCAGTACACATGCCAACCAATTCTTGTGACTATTATGGGCAAGCACACCCGTTTGAATTTTGTCCAACAAGGACTACCTTTGAGTCCTGCAATTATGCTGGAAATCCACAAAGGGGTCCCAACAACCCTCACTCCAACACATACAATCCTGGTTGGAAGAACTACTTAAATTTTTCATGGAGTCAAGGTGCATCTCTAAATCAAGCATCATCCTCTGGACTTAGACCAGTAGCTCTTATGTGACCACTAGGATTTACACAGCAACCAAGGCAGTAAGTCTCTATTCAAGAAAAGAAGTCAAGCATGGAAGAAATGATGATGTAGTTTATGGCCAAACAAAGGGCAACAATGAAAAGCATGAAAATGCAAATTGGGCAATTAGCATTAGAGTTGAATACGATGAAGTAGGGTGGAATACCAAGTGATACAGTTCCTAATCCTAAAAGGGAAGGGAAAGAAGAATGTAAAGCTATCTCTTTACGAAGTGGAAAACAATTGCCTGAAGTTCACAGAACTAGGGAAGACTTAGTGAGTGAAGAGAAACACATCATTCAGAAGAAAAGTGTGGAGCGGGATGAGACAGAAAAGAGAAAGGAAGAGAAACACAAGATTGTAAAGACAGAAAATAAAAGTGAAGATAATGTGGTAGAACCTCAAAACAGAATGCCTCCACTTCCTTTCCCACAAAGGTTTCAAAAGAAAGCCTTAGAGGAAAAGTACAAGAAATTTCTTCAAATATTCAAATAGCTGCATATTGACATCCCATTCGCAGAAGCTTTAGAGCAAATGCCCTTATACACCAAGTTTCTGAAGGAAATGTTAAGCAACAAGAAGAAGTTAAATGAGTTGAGCACAGTCACACTTACAGAAAAATGTAGTGCAATAATCCTTAACAAGCTTCCTCTTAAGCTACGTGACCCAAGTACCTTTTTAGTGCCGTACGTCATAGGAAACAAATTCGAAGGAGGAGCTCTTTGTGATCTTGGATTAAGTGTAAATTTGATGCCACTCACAATTTTTGAACAACTTCAACTTGGAGAAGTCCATCCCACCTCAATTATGTTATAATTAGCGAACCGGAGCCTATCTAAGCCCAAGGGGATTATTGAGGATGTTCTAGTTAAAGTGGACAAATTTATCTTCCTAGTTAATTTCATCATCCTAGATATACTAGTGCACAGGAAGTTGCCTCTTTTGTTGGGCAGACCCTTCTTGGCTACAGCTCGAGCTCTAATTGATGTGTAAATGGGCAAAATCAAGCTGCAAGTTAGGGATGAGGAGATCTTGTTCAATATGACAAGGCCTTGAAATTCTTTGATCAGATAGATGACTGTTTTCAAGTTGAAATCTATGTCTTAGATTCATATAAAGAAAGAGACTCATTAGAGGCATTGTTACATGAGCTAGAAACAATTGAACAATAAGGGCTTGATGAATGTAAGATGATGATGCATGGGAATTCCCACTGGTTGAATTCTTTAAGAAAATTTGAATCATTGGATATGGAAGCTAAAGTGACCCCATCAATGAAGCCGTCCATTGAAAAAGCTCCGCAATTGGAGCTAAAACCATTACCTTCTTATTTAAAGTATGCATATTTGGGAACGGATGATTCATTACTGATGATCATTTTTGCATCTTTAAATAAGGAACAAGAGCATAAGTTAATTGAGGTACTTAAAGCTCACAAATCAGCTATGGGTTAGACAATCACAGATATCAAGGGCATTAGCTCAACAATAGTAATACATAAAATTTTGCTAGAAGATAAGCACAAGAAATCTATTGAGGTGCAAAGGCGATTAAACCCAATTATGAAGGAAGTGGTTAAGAAGGAGATACTGAAATGGTTGAATGCAGGGATCATATACCCTATTTCTGACAGTAGCTGGGTCAATCTAGTACAATGTGTTCTTAAAAAGGGAAGAATGACAGTAGTAAAGAATGACCAAAATAAGGTTATTGCTACCAGGACATTCATTGGGTGGCAAATTTGCATGGATTATAAGAAGTTGAATGTAGCAACACACAAGGATCATTTCCCCCTTCCATTCATTGACCAGATGCTTGATCACTTGGCTAAGAAATAATACTTTTGTTTCTTAGACGGATGCTCTGGATACAACCAAATAGCAATTGCTCTAAAAGATCAAGAAAAGATAACATTCACTTGTCCTTATGGAACTTTTGCATTTCATAGGATGCCGTTCAGCTTATGCAATGCTTTGGCCACCTTCCAACGCTGTATGATGTCTATATTTGTAGACTTCATTGAACACACCATGGAAGTGTTTATGGATGACTTCTCTGTGTTTGGAGAGTCCTTTAAGATGTGTTTGGCAAATTTAGCGCAAGTCCTAAAGCATTGTGAAGAGACAAATTTGGTGTTGAATTAGGAGAAATGCCACTTCATGGTCACTGAAGGAATCGTTTTGGGGCATAAAGTTTCTAAACATGGTTTGGAAGTGGATCGTGCTAAAACAGTGATGAACACCTCCCACAACCCACAAATGCATAGGGAATCCAGAGTTTTCTTGGTCATACTGGTTTCTATCAGCAATTCATGAAGGATTTCTCAAAAATTACAAAGCCATTGTGTAGACTCTTAGAGAAGGACATACCCTTCTAGTTTACTGATGAGTGCCTGAAGGCATTTGAAGAGATAAAGCAAAGATTGATCATTGTGCCCATCACTGTAGCTCCTGACTGGAGCCAACCCTTTGAACTCATGTGCGATGCCAGTGATTATGTAGTAAGAGCTGTTCTGGGTCAAAGGAGGGACAAGGTACTTCATCCTATTTACTATGCTAGTCAAACTTTAAATGAAGCCTAGGTAAATTACACTACAACTAAGAAGGAGATGTTGGTCATAGTCTTTGCTTTTAGTAAATTTCGTGTTTATTTGATGGGTACTAATGTAATTGTATATACTGATTATACGACCATTAGATACTTATTGAGTAAAAAAGAGTCAAAACCAAGGCTAATCAAATGGGTCCTTTTCTTGCAAGAATTTGATGTAAAGATAATGGATAGGAAGGGCAGTGACAATCAGGTAGCTGATCATTTATCACGTCTTATCTAAGAGTCTGAATGTACCAATGAAACCGTGATTGATGAAAGTTTTCCTGATGAACAAGTATTTCATGTGGCAAATTTAACTAACATCCCAGGGTATGCCGATATTGTAAACTACCTTGTGTGTAATGTTCTACCACCTGACGTCAGTCACTACCAAAAGAGGAAATTTTTGCATGATGTCAATTATTATGTTTGGGAGGAACCTTTTCTCTTTAAGAGGTGTGTTGATTCTGTAATTAGAAAGTGTGTGCCTAAAATAGAATAGCTTATCATCCTCCATGCATGCCACTCGTTAGCTTATGGGGGCTATTTTGAAGGACAAAAGACTGCACATAAGGTGTTGGAATCGAGTTTTTATTAGCCCCCATTATTTAAAGATGCTCACAACTTCGTTCTTCAGTGTGATAGATGTCAAAGAACAAGAAACATCTCAAGGCGACATGAGATTCCACAGTCTAGGATCTTAGAAGTTGAACTATTTGATATATGGGGAATAGACTTCATAGGCCCATTTCCTTCATCCTAAGGTAATCATTACATACTAGTGGCTGTGGAATATGTGAGCAGGTGGGTTAAAGCATTGGCTTGTATAGCCAACGATTCCAACACAGTAATCAAATTTCTCAAAAAATACATCTTCAATAGGTTTAGGGTACCTCAGGCTATTATCACTGACAAAGGTACTCATTTTCACAATAGCCAGTTGAAGAATCTGCTATTGAAATATGGGGTACATCATCGAATGTCTCTTGCATACCACCCTTAGACCAATGGCTTGTATGAGCTTACTAATAGGGAAATCAAAAGAATCTTAGAAAAAATTGTTAATTATTGCAAAAAAGATTAGTCTGATAAGTTGGATGATGCACTATAAGCTTATCGAACAACTTATAAGACACCCATAGGGATGTTGCCCTATAGACTTGTTTATGAGAAAGCATGTCATTTACCCCTGAAACTTGAATATAAGGCATGGTGGGCTATTAAACAACTTAATCTTGATCCTACTCTGGTAAGTACAAAGAGAATGCTTCAACTGGATGAGTTGGATGAATTTTAGCTAGAAGTATATGAAAGCTCAAGGGTCTACCAGAAAAGAACCAAGAGATGGCATGATCACCACATTCTCCACTAGACCTTTACACTAGGACAACAAGTACTGCTGTTCAACTTACGACTCAAGCTGTTTCCTAGGAAACTTAAATCAAGATGGTTTGTCCCGTATACTGTGATTTCGATTGCATCTCATGGAGCAGTGGAAATTAAAGATGAACTATCAAGGGATAAATTCAAGGTTAATGGCCAAAGGCTCAAACAATATTTTAGGGGAGAATGGAATAGACATAAGATGGTTCAGAGCTTCAGCATACCACCTTAAACAATGGGGATAGTTTGGTTGAAGACTTTAAACTTAATGCTTTTGGGAGGCAACCCAAACTTTTATCTTTTGCACCTTTATCTCCTTTTATTTTAATTTTTTTTGAAAGGATTATGAATGTTTAAGCCTTATTTTAACTTTGTAGGGTAGGAGTGTGCACGAAAGGTTGAAAGTTTTAGACCAACCTTTGTTAAAGAAAGCAAGAGAATAGAGCATTTAAACGAACCCAAGTGTTCTTTCCCTTTGGTAACTATATTCTTTCTCATTCAAATAAGTTGATCTTGGGTTAAAGGGAGTATATGTGGGGGTTAGATGTAGTATTGAAAAAAAAAAATTTGCTATGGCGAGAAGTCCATCTCACTCTGGCGAGACTGTTTATTCTACGTCTGGTATATTAAATAGAGAGTTTCTCGCTATAACTACGCTATAGTGAGATTCTTCAGCTAACAAGAATTACTTAAGTATGCTCGCCATTATGAGAGGCACTTTTGCCATTGCAAAACCAGCAGCTCTACCCTTGGTACTTCTTCCAGAGATCAGTCTCTGACCATTCGTATATAAAAAAAATTAATTAACATAATAACAAAATAACTTACATACACTACTTTCGTCGCTTGTCGTTCTCGCTATCTTCCTCGCTACTGCGTGCCTGTGCCCCCCATCCCTTTCCTCATCTCTTCTGCAGAATTCCTTGCTTTTCACACCCCCATTCCCTTCGTGCACTACATTCCTTGCATTAGGTACGTTGCTCACCCTTTATTTTCTCAATCGCTACACTTTATAGCCGATTCTATAGTTTTTAGTGCTATGATACTTTTTGCATTTACCTGCATAATTAGGGGTCAATAGGTCAACATTTCTGGTTGTGTTTTGTTTGTCGACTATTTCTGTGCAGGAAGTTCTCATTAATATAAAATTTTTCGGCCTAAATCCACATTTTTTTACATCTGTTCATTCTCGCTATAGCGAGTTTGAATGTTCTTCTCCATAACGTGCTATTTCTTTTCTAGGCACTTCCTGCCTTGCTTACTTCAAGTTTCTTTTTCCTTAACACCCTGTTTGCTCTTAGGCCTTATTTGGTAGATGGGAGAGGGCATTCATGGAATGGAAGAGTAGGGAAAACATGTTTGGTATGCAGAGTAACTTTTTCCTTAGGAAAGTTAAAACCTTCAAACATGGGAGAGTGCAAACCTTCACATCTTTAATGGAAAGTAATTTACCTTGAGGGAAAGTAAATTTTTGGACCATCTTACCCATGTGTGTTTGAATTTCTAGTGGTAAAGATAATTAAAATTAATTTTTTAAAATTAAAATATTATTATTTTATTATTATCAAAAATAAAAAATAATTATTTTTCTTATTTTTTATTTTTATTGATAATTAAAAATGATTATTTTATTATATTTTATAATTATTAACAATAAAAAATAATTAAAGATATTTTGGTCTTTCAATCTTTCTTTCATTCTATTTCAAATATAAAAAAGTAAAAACATTCATATTTTTTCTTCCATCATACCAAACATAACTATGGGGTACAAGATTCATTTCCATTCCCATTTTCCATTCCATCAAAAATCAATCCCTTGTATCAAACGAGGCCTTAGAGGTTCATTTCAATATCATAGGCATGTAACATTAATTTGATTTACTATTTTTTCTTATCCATCACTGTGCCTGTAGACATCGCATTTGCCCATGATTGCTCTGTAGTTTGCTATAGTTACTTACACTGGTTTCTTTTTAATTGTTATTTGGATTACAGAGTGTATGGCTCCCAAAAAGCAAACAAAGACCACTGAAGCATCTTCCTTAAAGCAGAAGAAGAAACCATACGACAAGGACAGATTTGCTTTTTCAAGAGCTGAATTCCGCTTTGAGTGCCTCTTCTCTGACCGGGGTGTTGTTGAAGATAGATATTATGAGCCCCACATCTTGGATCTAACTTACAGTGATTTTGAATGGCATGGCTTACAAGGTTTCACAAAAAAACCTGTGCATCGGATTCCTCTGATGATTCAAGAATTATATGCCAATTTTGAAGACACAGAGGAGGACAAAGATGAATACTATTGCCGATCAGCATGGGTACGAATCAATGAGAAGGTCATTCAGGACTTTTATGAATTGCTCGATGTCATAGAATGTGCCTTCCAGTCGTACTTGGCTGATTAGTAGTCCATTCCATGGGAAGAGGTAAAATGATGCTCAATTCAAACTAAAGGGCCCTTTTAAGTATGATAGCATGAAGGATGAACTAGAAAGACCTTACAGACACCAGGCACATGCACAACCACAGCATGAAGCATCTCCACCTCCTCCACAGCAGCGAGTGGATACTCTAGACCCTATAATGCAGGATGCACCATCTCAAACTCAGTTTGAGGGTTGGGTGAGGGATTCCATTGACAGACTAGAGGGGCATGTCCTATCAATAAAAGATTAATTGCTAATGTTTGTGAATTATCTTATCCCTGCCCCTCCACCTCCACCTCCACCTCCAAAGGTCCCTCAGTCATCAGTCATTGTTCTTCCACAAGACCCTGTATCGGCCCTTTGACTCATAGAGTTTTTGTGTAATTGCATGATCCTTCTTGTTTTTCTGCTTTCATTTTTGGATAACTGTATATGGATCATTGTACCTTATAATGTTTTTTAAATTTTGCGCTTGCTAGTTATATATTTGATGTCTTTTACCTAACGCCTACTTACTGTTTGCTGCGTAGTCTCTGTATATTTATTATCTCTCAAATACAGGAGTTGTTTGCGTACCTCCCTCTCATCCTTAACTTTTCATATCAGGGGAGTCATGTTTCTTTCCTTCTACTTACATCCCTTACCTTCGCCTCGGCTTACTTTTACTTTTCTGATCTAGTATCTCTTGTTTTAAACATTGCGGATAATGTTTTCTTTAAGCATGGGGGAAGGTAAATATAGGCTAGGTGGATATACAGACCTAAACAAATAATAAGAAGAATAATATCAATAATAATTAGTCCACCATAATGCCTCCACAATTTTAACCAGACTCAGCTCTCCCTTGCTTCAAATGAATACTAAACAATGAATATAAGGGTTAGGCAAACTTGAAATGAACAAAGCAAGTAATGTAGTTGTAGTAAACACCTATAATAAAAGCACTTTTCAGCAAGACGGTTATTGAAGTAATTTAAGCTTTTTCTTTAGTTAGCCCTAATTTATTTTTTAGATCTCCGTAATTTATTTGCTGCTAATGGATATCTTATTGTCATTTGAGATGGATATTTGAAAAAAAAAAAAAGAAACATACATAGATATATCTTTACTTTAATGGTTGAAATCACTTAGTAACTAGGAGTTTGCACTAAAAAATGTGAATTTTCGCGTCAAACAATGGTGAAACTAAAAGTATGCTAGTGAGCACTCTGAGTCGATTTCCTTAATCTAAGTAACTGGGTGGCTTCATAATCAATGTTGTCATTCGCATCAAAAGGATTGAAAGAAATGAGGAGGAGAAATTGATCTAAAAAAAAAGGAAAGAGAAGAATGAGAATGATTATGCTGAGAGTAGTACTCTGTTGAACAATAAAGACCTCTCTTAATGAATTCTGACGATTGAAATTAGAGTAGATAGTTAGATTGGGTCTTGAAAATATATTAAGGGTTTTATTAAAGATTACTTGATTGCTTCTAAAAAAATCTATCTGTGGAACACACATACACACACACTTTAGAAATCAGAAGGGTGTTGCTGTGAGTACATTAGTTTCGAAATTCAAATTGAGTTTTACTGAACTTCTGCTTCTAACATTGGTTTCATTCTAAGTGTGGGAGAATCTGAAATTTTGGTTGATTAGGTGTTTATCGTGGAAAAGAATTAGTTAACAGCCATTTTGATTGATATTTTCTAGGAATTGCTTGAGGACAAACAATAATATAAGTGTGTGGGAGTTTGATAACTCCCTAATTTAGGATGAGAAAGAGATATATTTTATGATATATTAGGGAATCAAAGTACTTTTCTCATGACTAATATGGCTTAATTTCTATTCAATCAAACAAAATGAAGAAAATATCTCAATTGCGATATCTTTATTAGTTTTAAGTCTCATTTGATGATTGATTTTTATCTCAGGAGAAAGGGTAGAAGATTGTAGAAAGGAATGAGAAAAGAAAGAAAACCTGGAAAGTCAAAAAGCAAGCTTAACAAGTCCTCTCGCTATAGCGAGAACATAATTCACTGTATCCAGGATGCACGTTCGATGTGGCAAGGAAGTCATTTCACCATAGCGAAGTCATGATGCATACAAATTCCAGGGAGCTCTGAGCTATAGTGCAGGCAGTAGCGAGATCAGAAAAAATCTGGGCGCCTATAAGCTCTCACTATAGCCATAGTGAGATCAGCCACTAAAACGCACAACTTTGATTTGTGAGCTAAAAACGAAAAAGAGAGCTAAGGCTTTGTCATTCTGAGCTAGGGGAGAAACTCTAAAGGGGAAAACGCACTAAAGAGCTAGGGTTTGAGGAGAAGAAGCTTGGGTTAAAGATTGGAGGCTGAATCAACACGATTGCACTGAGTTTCCTTCGATCCTCCATCTTCTTCTTTATGATTCTTTATCTCTTTGAATTTCTAAATCTAATTTCAATGTGTAGAGCTATATATAGCTAAATTTCTTTGATCCTAGGTTTACTTGAACCTATTGCCATGTACTAAGGATTTTGCAAGGTTAAATTGAGTTGATTAATGATTTGAATACTTAATCTGTTCTTATTGTTTCATGAAGAGTTTAGTCGTCTCTTGTTGAATTGGGGGTTTTGAGGTTTGCTCTTGAAAAAGGAAACTCCCAATAGGCCAATTGATTAAGCAACTTACGATTGAAATTAGGTAACACTAGTTTTGTTCTTAGGTATAGAAATATGCTCAAGAATCCTAAGTGGTGAAAGGGGTTGAACTATTGTATCTGATTAATTGTGAGAGAAGTTTACAATTAATTAGAATAGAGTCTAAGCAGTTCGAGAGACAGTTGCGCTCAATTAATCTCCCCAACTTTTATATTGTTGATTAATTAATTAATTGGGCATCTCAATTTATGGCAATTAGGGGATAGGAACTTAAGATACTCTTAAGTAGTTTATCTCATTAGAACTATCTTGATGCTCAGTAATTGTTTACTTTCCTTTTATGTTAATCCATTACATTGGTATTTGCGCATTTTGACTTAAGCAAAAGCGAATTGCTTTAGGCTTAATTGAGTTTAATTCAATTCTCTGTGGGATGACCTTGATTCACTATATTATAAAAGCGATCCATACACTTGCGGAATTACTTGCAAAAATAGTGGCTATTAGTTGGTAATATTGGGTTATTGTTAAAAGGGACTATTAATAGCAATCTTTAGAAGGTGGCATTAAAGCCACTTTTAAAGGCAACTTTTAAAGGTTGCTACTTAAAGTTTTGGCACCAAAATTATTTTGGTTGTCAAGAAAAAATTTTAAGATCTTAACAATTTTAATGGCGATTTATTTTATGTTGCCATTAAAAAGTATTTTGTGGTGACATTTTATCTTTGGAAAAGACTTTTAATAGTGACTTTTATTGTGTCGCTACTAAAGTTTCACCAAAATGAAAGACACCCTTTTTAGCTACGATTTTTAGTGACGACTTAAAATAATCGCCACTAAAAGTGTACTTTTAGTGACAATCTTTTTAGTCGTGGCTAAAAATATTTTTTGGGTATTGTATTGGTATGAAATAGTGATATATGCATATGCTTTTACATTATTTTAAATATTATCAAACAATTTTGTGTCTTTTATTTACATTTCGAGTTTTGCCTAACTTTTACCAACATTCTTTTTTAGTCGTGGCTAATAATATGTTTTTGGGTATTGTATTGGTATGAAATAGTGATATATGCATACGCTTTTACATTATTTTAAATATTATCAAACAAATTTTGTGTCTTTTATTTACATTTCAAGTTTTTCCTTACAATTGGTTAGCTCCTCACCTTACAAGTCTCATTCTCATATTAGTTTTACTATTTGTAAACCCTTAATGCATTTTATCTATGAATGTTGGGCCTTTTATTTTTTAGGTTTATTTTTGGGAAAAAGGAATTTCCAATTTCGAGCAAAGTTAGGTTTTTATGAGTCATCTTTAGTAGTTTTTTATTTACAATTTTATTGATTTAATTCATATATCTTTTATAGTGATATGTACATTTTTTATTATTAATTATTTTTTTAAAATTTTAGACATTTATTTGCATGTATAAATTGTTTTATAAATTAGTATAAGTATTTATTGTCAAAGTGATTTATTTATGTTAATTTATAAACATTTTATCATATAAGGGTATTTTGAATTTAATAATTTATCTACCCTAAAAGGGATATACTTTTAAATTAGAAATATTCTAAAGATAGACTTTATGTGTTTTAACTATCAGATACATAATTATCGTATAAACTTGCATGCCCAAAGGGGGTCATTATGTACTTTAACTAGAATTTCATATAATATTATTTTATAAGGATATCTTAAATTTATTAGTCTATTTGCCCAAAGGAGATATACTTTTAGATTTTGAAATATTCTTAGGGTTGACTTTATTGTTTTAATTACTAGGTATACAGTTGTTGTATGTAGTCACCTTCCAAATGAGGCCATTGTATACATTAATTGGAGTTTCATAGAGTCTAAGGATATTTTAAGTTTAATAGTCTATTGATCTAAAGGAAATATACTTTTAAATTTTGAAATATTTTTAGGTTTGATTCTATGTGAAAATTTACTATTGTTCAAAATAAATACTAATATGTAATCATTTGCTATTGACCATAGTAATGCTAATATTAGAGTTTTGACTATGCCTAATGAAAGAATTAAAAATAATTATCTTTAGTTCATATGGTTTTTTGAATGATGGTATATATAAACTATGTTTAGCATATGATAGTCTTTGGGCTTATTTAAATATTGAAAAATATTATTACAAGACATTCTATAATTAAAAATAATCTATCCATGTTTGAATCCTCTAATCATCCATAAAGGACAGGCATGGTGCTCACCATTTCTGGATCACCCAAATCAGATCTAGACAATTCAAATTTTAATTTTTTTTTGTATTTTTTGGATCTTAATCATCATTTTTTGTGTTGGCAATTGAAAAATTATCTTCATTTTATTTTTTCTTCCTTTAAGATAAAAAATATTGAAACAAAAATAAAATAAAATATGGATCATCCATATCAAATATGGACAGTCCCAAAAAGATAAGCACAATGCTTATCCTTTCTAAATGAGTAGAGGATCCAAATGCATTATGGTATAAATGATCATATCATTTAAGAAAAGAATGACTAGATTAATTAGGATTGATATTTTTTGTACCTTAGATTTTAGAGACTTGGAAAGATGTGTTGATTGCATTAGGAGTAAATTAACTAACACTAAAAGAAAAGGAGAAAGGGGCCACACATAGCTTAGCACTTTTAGAGATAATCCACACTAATTTTAGTGACCTTATCCTTTTACAATATGTAGCAATAAATATTTTAATTTGAATGATTAGACCATTTAAAAAGATAATGACTAGATTAACTAAAAATGATATTTTTCATACCATAGATTTTAAAGATTTCGAAACTTATGTTGACTACATTACAGGTAAATGCACTAACACTAAAAGAAATAGAGAAAGGGCCCACTCATAGCTTAGGAATTTTAGAAATAATCCACACAGATATTAGTAACCTTACCCTCTTACAATATATAGCAATAAATATTCTATCACATTTATTAATAATTCATCCAATATCTTTCTCTAGCAAAAAAAAAAAATATTACGCACTTGAATTGAAGTTGAAAAACAATTGGAAAAAGTCATCAAAATTGTAAAATTTGACTGAGGTGATGAGTATTATAGCAAACATGACACAATTGTGCAACATATAGGTCCATTTTCCAAATACAAGAATGTTGTATTATTCCACAATACACCATGCCTAGTATTCTTGAACAAAATGGGATGGTTGAAAGGCATAGTACCACCCTTAAAGATATAATAATAAGTATGATAAGTACAACTAACTTGTTAGAATATCTATAAAGTGGAGCAACTAAAATCGCCTAATATATCCTAGCAACTAAAACAACTTTTGAGCCTTGAACAAGTAAAAGAAACCTATTTTAAACCGTTTCAAAACTTAGGGTCCCATAAAGAAAACAATTGACCCTAGTCATCATTTTTTCATTAGGTATCCAAAATATACTAAGGGATACAATTTCTAATGTCTAGGGAGGGGTAATAACAAAAAAAAGATAAATTTTTGAGATGAACATTATTTTTATTCACCATAGTAAGGACATTTGTCTTGACAAAGAAGTAAGTAAAACTATCTTTATTTCTTTATTTGCACTGTATGAGAATACACAGGAGCTTTTTGATAGGATAAAGCTAGAAATACAAGATAGTAATCCTCTAGCTTCTGTTGAGAATAATTAGCCAATTGAGTTTATTAAGGAAATATCGATAAAAAGATCAATGTGACCACAAAAATCCACAATTCTAGACAACTTTTATATTTACCTTAGTGAGAATGACTATGATATGGGACATGTGATTAACCCTGTTATATACCAAAATGTTGTAACTTCTCCTTAATCAAATAAATTTATGAAAGCTACGAATGAATACATTTTGCTAGTGACAAGAGACATTATGTAAAAACTTGTTGAACTTCTTACAGGATATAAATTTATTAGGTGCAAATGGGTTTGCAAAACTAAAAAAGACAATAAAGGTGAAATTGAATGTTTCAAAGCTTGGTTGGTGGCTAAAGGTTTCACTTAAAAAAAGGGAATTGATTACATATAAATTTTTCTTTTATATCATCCTTTTTTTTTGGGACAAAGAACACAATGCATAAATATTTCCAAATATTAATTAAAGCATGAAATAATAAAATAAAGTAATAATTCTCAATTCTCTTTCTGGATTAAATTCCTTAACTTTTCTCTTTGATTGGAAGCTAAGTTACAAGCATATTTAAAGATGATCATCAACAAAAGGTCAACCTTTCCAAGTCATACAAAGTTACCAAACAAAAATGAGAAGCAAAAGGCTACGTAACTTTTTTAACACAAAGAAATTTTCAAATGAAATAACATTCATCTAAAAGATTTGAACAAATGCTCTAAAGGGCTAATAACATAATGTATAAAAGGTTAAATTTTAAAATCCTTACTTGAACTTCAAGGGAAGTTAATAATCAATTATTTTTTTATGAGAAAGAAAGATTTTATGACCTTCGATATAGTAAGGGAAGCATAAGATGGAGATTTATTCAGGAAGTTGAGAATGCATGTTCAATTGCTAAGAAAATATGATAATGCCAAGTGTCTAAAAATATCAAGTGTTTAAAATCATTATACCAAGTGTCATTGATGCTATAAGATAATATGATTCTTTTAGAATAATCATGGTCATAGTGGCTTATTTTATTTAGAGTTGCAACAAATGGATGACATGATCTTTAGGAAAGTTGGAAAGAGTATTTAGTTTGTAAGTTGTCAAAGTCTATTTATGGCTTAAAACAATCTTCCTTTCAATGGTATCTAAAATTTAATGATGTGATGTTTCTAGGTTTTTGTATCAACGTATATATCTTAAAATTATTGGAAGCAAGTTTACTTTCCTTATTTTATATGTTGATGATATTCTACTTGTTAGCAACAACATTAGATTACTAGGTGAGACTGTGCTAATGTTGGCTAAAACCTTTGATTTAAGGTATTTAGGAGAGGCATCATTTGTTTTAGGGATTGAAATTTATAGGAATGGATCTCATTGTTCACTAAACTTGTCTCAGAAAGCCTACATTACCTATATCCTTGAAAGGCTTAGTATAGGCTAGTGATGTCTTTGTCGTGAAGGGTGATAAATTTAGTAAAAGTCAATATCCCAAAAATTAACTTGAAAGGGATCAAATGAGAAACATATCTTATGATAGTACAGTGGGAAACTTGATATATGCTTAAATTTGTACTAGACTTGACATTGCCAATGTAGTGAGAATCTTATTTATTTACCAATAATAAATCTAGTACATTTTTTATTAAAGTAATTAAAATATGTATTCCAATTTGTTGATTCTATATTTAGACATTTCACAATTTATTGTGATAAAAGAGTTGCAGTATTTTTTCATAAAGAATAATAAAATATCTAATGGGTTAAAACCCTTGGAGTTGAAATACATAATACTATTAGAGATTTTGTGAAAAATGGAGATAGATGTGTTGAGCATATTGATATTAAATTCATATTAGTTTATTCATTAACTAAGGATTTGAGATGCATATCCTTTAAAGGACTTCATGGAAAAAATGAGTATATTAAGTACTTTTGATGTACTTTGTCAATAAGAGTACTATTGGTTTGTCTTTGTAGGATCATTTTGAAGTAGCTGACCATTAGAGATTTTGTGAAAAATGGAGATATATGTGTTGAGCATATTGATACTAAATGCATGTTAGCTAACATATTAACTAAGGGTTTAAGACCCATATCCTTTAAAAGACTTGGGGAAAAAATGGGTCTATTGTGTTTTTTTGATATACTTGGTTAGTAGGAGTAATATTATTTTTGGTATGATCATTTTGAACTTGTTCATTATTAATATTTGAATATATTGTCAAAATTTTGGTGTCAGGCACTAATGGTTATTAATGGCACTTATTATTGGCTTTGGATCCATGTTTATTGTGCATTTAAAGTAAATATATGAATTATAATTTAAGTGCCTGAAATTTGTTTGAGATAAAATCTCTTGTGATGTCTAAAGCCCAATATCAATTTTAGACTTTTTTTTTTGTCTCAAAGTGAATATCATGTTGGAAGTATGAAGCAACTTAGCTTAGTTGTTAATTTTGAAGAAATTTTCCAAGCCTATTTACTTTAAGCCATGTTTTAAAGGAAAATTCCATAGACTTTTAGATTAGGTGCAAAGTTCCAAAGGGTTTTAAGCTTTCTTAAATATAGGTACCATGTTGAATATTTGAGATAGCAATAAATTTCTTTTAGTTCAAATATGTTAAAGAGAAATTGGTGGACTAACAATAAAGAAAGCATATTTGTAGATCACACCTTGTTGCTATACTTCCTGTCACACTATTGCATCATGATTCATGTCAATAGAATTGCCAATGTTAGTGACCATATATAGGTCTTGTATAAAAAAAGGAATATAATGACTGCTATGATTCAATATTGTTTGATAATGTTAAGCTAAGTTGGTTGAAGGTGTCATCTATGGATTATAGTTCTTTATAAAAATCATGGCCACATATTATTTGTTTGTTTGCTTAGCCCAAGAGTCATTTTACAAAAATTTTTAAAATTTGAAAAGCATAATTAATGTTGTCTAATGGGAGAATGCAACAATTTTATGAGCTTCCATTGATTATATTTGTGTTTTAATAAAAACAAGTTGTTATTTATATAATCCACAATGAACAATGATAATGGGACCGATTATATTAGTAATCAATTTTGTGGCCTATACACTTTTATTAATTGATATGGTTAGGTGGTACAGTGTAGGTCTTTTAGGGTTTAGAACAATAAAATGACAAATCCTCTATCCACTTCTCATTAATATGGAGAGAGCATAATCTCTAACTTACTCCTTTTTGATGAAGTTGGAGAGAAGGACTTCGTTCAAAATATTCACTTGAGCATCCAATGCATTAATTACAAGTATGCTTCCATTTAATTTATTTACAGTGTTTTGAATTCATATGATTAGTTAATTTCTGTTACATGAATTATAGATAATACTTTCCTTAATTATTTAAATTATACTTGATCATTGATAAAATTCTTATTGACAATCTAAGAGACATGATGATGTTAATAAAAAATGAAAAAGAGAGACATGATGATCATATGCTCTCATGGAAACCAGAATCATTCTATTGGAATAATAGCTGAGAGGCAAAAAATTTTTGAATGCTAATTTATTTTTCCTACTAGGGAGCTTTTATCCTATTTGATGCAATTATTTCTTTATGATATCACTATTAAAAAAGAAAAAAGTTTTAGATGGCTACAAAAGTTCTACTCAGAACTCAGTACTTACTTCAGTTTCCTGCTAGTTGCGGCTACCGCTAGACTTGAAATTTCAAGTACTGAGGCAAACAACAAAGGATGACAATATTATGTAAAGACCTAAATGTGCATGTATATATATTTATTAAGGAATAGCATTGTTGCAGATGTCTTTTGGGCTGGTGGAAGGTAAGGGAATTTGATTTTTCCCATGACCTATGTTTGAATCCTGAAGCATACCAACGTACATATTTTTTCTTTCTTATGTAATTTTCTGTTATCCCATGTATACCACTCTTGTGTCTAACTTAAGTCTGGGTTTTAAGTCATTTTGCACCCCCCCAATTTCTGCAACATAGAGCCCTCACCTACCTCCATCTTTCTGGTCAGAGGAAGTAGCAGATAATGCATCAGAAAGATTTGCACTTTCTCTCTTCTATTCACCGTGACCTTGCTCTCCTCTAATTCAATTTTTTTCTGCTTGCCTTTTCCCTGTTACACGCTAAGTTTGGTTGCTTCATTTTGGTAGTTTAACTCCATGTAAGTCCGTTTCACAGGCCTGGAGATTTTGCTGTGCATGTTGCCTCTTTTGGTTTCGTTTTAATAACACCCACATCCCCTAGTTCTTAGTTTCTACTGCGTGTTTCTCCTATATGAAACGAGCTGGTGGGAGTGTTGTGCAGACCAAAAATTTCACATAAGATTATGATTTCTGGTTAGAGCAATCTTGGTTTCTAATCATCGATCCTCTCTAAGAGTTTGTTGCTTCTATTTTCTGCATGAATTTTCTACTGTAAAACTAAGTTCCATTGTGCTTCTCACTTGCTAACTTTCACTTGTGCAGAATAAGCTTCCCTCATTCGTGTTCTGTTACTGGATTGGACAACCATTGTGTGGTGTGAGTCTTCCTTCATTTTTTGCTTTTGATTTTAGCTTCTTGGTAGATTGGGGGAGGTAAGGGCATAAGACTAACATGGCTTCATTTTTCTTTCCTCCCTTGAATGAATCTCAACTTTTGGGTGCAGAATCCATGATGGTTCCTTAGGTGGTTTGATAAATGCTTTCAAGAAGAGCCTAGGAAAGGGGTGACCATGTTTTAGGGATTGATTTTAAGAGGTGGGAAGTTTCCTCTTATAAACTTGTTTTCTATTCTTATACTTGCATCCATGAATGCCCTACTGCCATATATATATATATATATTGCGTGGGTTACAGAAGGAGTGAAATTGAGGAGGGAAAGGGTGGAGTTAGTCATTTGAAATTATATATATATATATAGTATGTTAAGAGAAATGAAGAATAAGATGCCAGTGGAATTTAATAAAATCATAGTTTTAATTTTTTTTTCTTTTTTTTCTAGAATTTCACTCAAATAGAGCAGGCTAGTGATGTTATGAGCGGCCGTCATAACTATTCTCTTATTTGTAAGGAAGAGGAATCTTTAGCCATATGAAGTGCATATTTTATTCTTGCCCATTTTAATCTATGCTTCAAGCTTGCGAGAAGTGGAAATTCTTATGTAAACAAGTATGAGATAAATTGTGGTCATTCAAACTCTAAAATCTTGTGAACGGGTATTATAAGGTATTCGGGAAATTGAGTCATAGTTGAGGAGTGAGCAGAGAATGCTATAGGGAAAATTTCTGTATCATCTTGGAAGGTGAGTAAGTAATGCTAACTGTGAGTAAATAGTATTAATTATTTTGTTACTAAGTTTTCTTGCAGTGTTCTAAATTTTGATATTCTATTTATAGAGTTACATATTCAAATGCTTTGTCATACGTATATTTACTAAAAATTGGTTTGAACATGAAATTTTGCAATTAAGTCTATTTAAGTTATCTAGAAACTTTGATATTGAACTTATGTGGAAGGTACTCTGTTTGATATATTATTTTGAGAAAACGTATTTTTTTAAGAGGTTATCTGCTCAAAACCCTATAGCTAACATCAGTAGTTGTTAGCCATGGTGCACCATGATCTGTACTCTAGCTAGTAGGAGTGTTGCTAGTATCGTGTGGGTGGCCACTACACGTGGATTTGTTTTGTTTTCGCAAGCAAAATGCTTTGCATTTGTAGTTATTTTCCCCACGAGCTGTGTGCTCTGTGTCTACTTCATTTGATTTTGTTTAGATGCTCCTGGTGTATTTTAAGAAATGATTCACATAAGGCATGTTTCATGCATTATTTTTACTAAAAGGGGGTGGCATGGTTTGTCCCTACTATTAGGGTTGGTATTACTTATTCATTGAGTGTCAAACTCACCTCGTATTTTTTTATTTATTTTTGAGATAGCGGTGCGGACCCTATTCCACCCTCAACAACATAGTAGTAGTTGATATTTTTGTCCATTTCTTTTGGTGAGCCCGCAATTGCTCACGTGGGTGCATTTTGTTCATATGAATGTAATTTATTTTGCTCTGAAAAATGTTAAGTATGGCTCTACTGAATCATAGATAAGGTATCTTCAATCCCCAGAAATTTACTTATTGGTCTGGATTAATATCAGAAATTTCTATTGGATGTACTGTTCTAGCTGGCTGATTTATAGAAATATCGAGAGGTCTAAATTACAAAGGAGACTCTGTTGAAATTTCTACAAAAGTCACCTAAAATTTATATGCTTTATATAAAGATGATCCAAAAGTGTTACACATGGTTTTATTACATGAAGTTAAGACTTAGAGATATTCTCTAATTTTGAATAGGATGTCAGTTCAGATACACTTACGGAAGGGAGATTGTTTGTCTTCTGTACCATCACACTTACGTTTGTGGGGTGTGACATATTATATGCTTCAAATTTTCTTGGTGCATCATTGAAGCGGGTTAAAACTGAGAAACTGGCTATATTCACCTTGTCTTGGAGCTTCAGCTACCATAGTCATTTGTTTAACTAGTAATAAATTAATTAAAAGTTAGTTTTATCCCCCGCAAATGATTGAACTGAAAATAGAGAAAATAACTGTTGCATTTACAATTACCATCATATCCTCATTCATGATATTTCGCTTTCACATTTTTAATACCTTTTATACCTTACTTTTTACGTATCTACCAAACAGATTGTTAGTGCCCTCTGGGAATGAGTCATTATTGTTTATATTTTGGCTTTGGTTGAAGCTTCACAGTGGGTGGAGTGAAATTGTTGATAGTTGAAACTAAAACAAGACTATTAACCATAAATAGTTGGGTGGGTTTGACAGGGAAGTCAGGTATCCGCTTACATGAATTGCTTCCTCTAATTGTCTAGACACTACTCTCTCCAAGGGATGTTCGCCACTTTCTACTACTCGCATACCCTCTGTCTTCTTTTCTCCTTCCTTTACTTTCTTCCCTCCACCACTTCATTTGGCTTCCAATTTCCTCATTTTGATAGCAGTTCCCCCATACTGTATCAAGGAGATGCAGAACCCTCTAATGGCCGAATTTCATTTAACAAGCTTACTTTTACATGTCGTGTTGGGTTAGCCATGTATGCAGAAAAGGTGCCACTCTGGAATTCCAAGACAGGAGAACTTGCCGACTTCACGACTCATTACTCTTTCATTATTGACAGACAAAACCATCCTATAGCTGGCCATGGACTTACTTTCTTCCTTGCCCCAGAAGGATTTCGTATCCCACCAAATTCATATGGTGGCTTTCTGGGACTATTCAACACCACCACTATCACTGATCCATCGAGGAACCAAATCGTCATAGTGGAATTTGACTCTTATCCTGATTCCGATTGGGATCCAGTTATTGAGCATGTGGGAATCAACGAGAACTCACTTTCATCAGCGGTACACACCTCTTGGAATGCTACTTTACATAGTGGTGATACGGCAGATGTGTCGATTGTGTACAACTCTACAAGTAAAAATTTAAGCATATCCTGGAAATACCAAAAGACCTCTAATAGTCAGGAGAGTACTAGTCTATCTCATCAACTTGATTTAAGAAAGATCCTGCCTGAATGGGTTACAGTTGGATTTTCCGCTGCAACAGGTGAGTTTGGAGAAATTCATACTCTCCTGTCCTGGGAGTGGGAATCAACTTTAGACATGAATAGTAAAGCAAATAATGCAAACGATGCATGGTTGGTGATCGTTGTAGTAGCTTCAGGCTTTGCTCTAACCATTGGTGCACTTCTAGCGTATGCAGCGTTCAGGAGGTCGACAAAAATAAAAAGTGAAACAGTAGCCGCAGTATCAAGCTTTGGAGCATTAGTAGCGTCTGCAGCTTTCTGGAGGTGGACTAAGAAGAAAAGGGAAACAGCAGCAGTAGCAAGCTTTAACTTAATATCAGGTACTGATGACTTGGAAAAAGGATTAGGGCCAAGAAGGTTTTCGTATGCAGATCTTGTTTTGGCTACAAGTAACTTCTCGAAAGAGAGGAAGTTGGGTGAAGGTGGGTTTGGCACTGTTTACAGAGGTTACCTAACTGATCAAGGCATGGAGGTTGCTGTGAAGAGAATTTCAAGAGGTTCGAGACAAGGGAGAAAGGAGTTCATAACTGAGGTAAAGGTCATTAGCCGGCTAAGACACCGGAATCTTGTGCAACTCATAGGTTGGTGCCATGAAGGAGGTAAATTTTTACTTGTCTACGAGTTCATGCCACATGGTAGCCTTGATTTTCATTTATTTGGCCCCAAGTCTCCTCTTGCGTGGGATGTAAGACACAAGATATATCTTGGCTTGGCCTCTGGACTGCTCTATCTTCATGAGGAATGTGAGAAATGCGTGGTGCACCGGGACATCAAAGCCAGCAACATCATGCTAGACGCTACTTTCAATGCAAAGCTTGGTGACTTTGGGTTGGCCCGCCTTGCTGACCATAATCAAAGTCCCCAGACAACTGGACTTGCTGGAACTTTAGGCTACCTTGCACCAGAGTGCATAAGTACAGGTAAGGCTAGTAAAGAATCTGATGTTTTCAGTTTTGGTGTGGTTGCCTTGGAGATTGCCACTGGACGCAAGTCTACAAATTATGTGGAGCAAGGGTCTGAGGTGCTGCTGGAATGGGTTTGGGATCTTTATGGAAAAGGACAGATTCTATCAGCAATGGACAAGAAGCTGAGCGAATTTGATGACCAACAGGCAGAGTCTTTGTTGATTGTTGGACTCTGGTGTGCTCATCCTGATCGAAATAAAAGACCCTCTGTAAGGCAAGCCATTCAAGTTCTTAACTTTGAGGAGCCGCGGCCAAATCTTCCCAAAAAGATGCCTCCTCTTTTTCCCATTCTTGCTGCTTCTACGTCCTCTGCCGGAGGTACCATGTCCATGTCTAGCATAATAGGACGATAAACCTTGGTTTTAATGACAAATCTTTCTATTCCCGTTTACCTTATCATGTGACTTGTAATTGTGTATGTTTCAGTTACTGTATACTGCCTTTAAATTTCATTCATATTGTTTCCTAAACTCCATCCGAATCCTTTTTCTGTTTTATTCATTTTGATTGTATATTATATGATCAATCTTTCTCCCAACCTTAAAAGGTTTGGTACCCATGATTTCTGATAATTCGAAAGACAAATACTGCATCAATCAAGTTAGACCTTCCTATACAATGAGCATGCATAAATGTATATAAGTTGGTCATTTAGGCTAAATTCGTTAAAAGGATCTGAGTCAGGATTATGCATCTCACATATGCAAGGTTTCAATTTTCTATTTGACTGATAATCTCATGTAGTGATTAAATTTCTTGAGAAAGATTCTTTAACGTTCGGAAACTAGTTGTGTATTATTCGGAAAGGTAATATTTTGAATTTGGTCTCTGTCTACTTTAGGATCCTAAGCGCATCTTGACTAATAATCTTGAAGCAATTTCTCATATGATTGTCTTTTATTGATTTAATTACCTATCTTAGAATACATCTACCTAAGTTTATTTCACTGTAGACATTCATATGCAAACACCGGGATACAGGCATACCCACACTGCGTCAGTTTTTCTAGGCATACTATGTTGAGAATAAATTTGGTATCACGAAGTGTACCGAAGAAAGTATATGTTAAGCAAAATTGTAGAAATTATATGATCTGAAAAATCAATATAACGGTTATTCATACTCAGATTGGTGAACGTTTCAAAAATTAATTTACTTCAGGCCTTGCAGGAAGGAACATTGAAATGACATTTGAAAACTCTTTTATATTCATGACATCGTGAGAAGTTATTTAAGTTGACATGATTTGGTGATGATCTATAGACGTCTCTGTTTTTGCAATTTTATTTAATTCCCATTATCGCCTTTCACCTCTGTTGAATATCATTACTATATGATCAATAGGGTAATAGGGATTGATCCATGCATGGAAATTGTATAAGAAATTGATATTCTTGGTCGGCTTATAGAAGACGACTTATGCGTAAGGGGCTAGAGATTTACCAAGTTAATAAAGATAATTTGGATTCAAATGTACTTTTTTTTTTAAAGAGTAAAAAAATCTAGAACAATCCCAAGATATAAAAATCAAACTGAGAGGATGAGCTTGTGGATTTCGTGGGATTGCATGATCAGATAATTAAATTGTATGTTGCTTTATAACAAGTCATATTATATCCTGTAAATTATTTCTTTTTTGAATTTTAATATATTGAGCAATCACTATAAAACTTCTTTTCAACACTTTTTTACATATACTGTTTGATGCTCGCCAAATATTGTTTTCTCGTTCTTAGAATCTAGCTAATTGCAGTTTGCAAGGGTTACTTGACTTGGTTGGAAATTAAAGGTTGCTTAGTATCATTTTGATACAGGGTCTGAAATTAAATATATAGCTATTTCTTACTCCTTGAAGTAGCAAAAATGGAATGTTTGAATCGAGGCAATTTCCTGCCTTTTGTATTCTGTCTGGCCTCCTTAAGCCCGGCTGAAGAGCTCTTTCTGTATTGCTTCACAGCAATATTTTAGTCCATCCTTTGTCTGAACCTAAAACTGGATCTAGTCATTTTGGGCAAATTGGAAGTGAACACTACATGCACGACCGCATGCAACTTGTTGTTATTTACAAGTCACTTTCTCCTTTTCGTCTTAATTAAGTCATCCATCTTTAGCACAGAATGTTGACTCCCAAATTTCTAACGCAAATGGCCATTCTCTCTCTAGGTTTTTACAAAAATGTGAGATAGCTTACTCTTTCAATTATCAATATATATATATATATTTTTTTTTTTTCTGCCTTCTTTTAACAATATATTTTTATTTTGCTAAGCCACCTTAGATTTTTAATGTTGAACAAGATGAAACCACAAGACCTAATCCATATTGAAAACTTTGGTATCCACTAGCGAGTTTTTGCTTGCCTTAGGTAAATCTTGTCTTTAATTTGACTTTTTTGTCAGTCACATTAATATACCCCTTTTTCCAGCACATATTAGGCCAAGTGAGGATAGCTGGATGTAATCTTTAACTCAATACTCTTCACTTTTCCTAAATGTAAACTAGAAGAAATAATAGTAGAATTGATTGGGTTTGTTTTCAAGTTAGGATTCCCTCATTTTTTTAGTTCCTTAATCATCTGTTTAATGTCACATCTCACAATTTAAGTACATTGGCGCAAAAGAAGAAAAATAAAGAGTAATGGTGGGTATCATTTTTTTAAGTCATATAAAACGTATAAGCTTTTCTTTTAAAGGACATTTGTAGAAATTTCGGCAGAGTCTCCTCTATATTTTAGACTTCCCGATATTTCTACAAATTGTCAGCCAACACAATACATCCAAAAAGGATAACCCATATCCATTCAGACCAAAAGAAATTTTCGGGGAGTGGGGATGCCCTATCTATGATTCAGTGGAGCCAACTTTACAAGATTCAGGACAAAATAAGTTACACACATACAAACAAAATACACCCACATGAGCAAGTGCAGGCTCGCCAACAAAAGTAATCAAAAGATCGACCACTAGAAGGCTGCTGGAGGTAGATTAGGGTCCGTACTGCTCTCTGAAAAATATTTTTAAAAAAATGAGTTGGATACTCAATGAATAAGCAATGCCAACCTCCTTAAAACAAACATAGGGTCAAATATGTATATATATATATATATATAGAGATACCGTATAAAACATGCTTTTTGCAAGTTCTTTCTCAAAATGCACTGAAAGCCTCTAAGCAGAACCAATTGGAACAGACGCAGAGCA
Source organism: Erythrophleum ivorense (assembly GCA_026724425.1). Classification (NCBI taxonomy): domain Eukaryota; kingdom Viridiplantae; phylum Streptophyta; class Magnoliopsida; order Fabales; family Fabaceae; genus Erythrophleum; species Erythrophleum ivorense. The sequence goes on along the minus strand of JAIUCV010000085.1, from coordinate 4,274,102 downwards.
CACAGCTTGTGGGGAAAAATCACTACAGACGCAAAGCATTCAGCTTACGAAAATAATATGACTCCACGTGTGGTGGCCTACACACGGGGCTAGCACCACCCCTGCTAGCTGAGGTACAGATCATGGTGCACCATGGCTAACAACTACTGCTGTTAGCTACAGGGTTCTGATCAGATAACCTCTTAAAATAATATTTTTCTCAAGTTAGCATTTCAGACAGAGTACCTTCTAGATCAGTTTCATAGCACAGTTTTCAAATCACTCAAACATTTGTCAATTTGCAAAACTTCATGTTCAAATCGATTTTTTTTTTGGTAAACATGCATAAGACAAACATTTAAATGTGTATCTCTATAAATAGATCATCAATTTTTAAAACACTGCAAGGAAACTTAGTAACAAAATAAAAATTTCTCGTTACTCACGGTCCGCATTACTTACTCACCTTCCAAGATGTTATAGAAATTCCCTGCCCCTTTCTCAACTATGCCTCAATCTCCTGAATACCCTACAATACCCGTTCATCAGATTTTAGAGGGTGAATCATTCCAATGATTCCATACAGAACTTATCTTGTTTTAAAAATTATTCTTCTACTAAATTTCACGCCTTCCATACTCATACAATATATACAATATACATATATTATGCCATTTTTTCCCTAATTCCATTTAGGAGCTAAACTCAAAACCCAGAAATAAAGGAAACGTATACCATCTTCAATCTGCAGCCACACGTTAAAGGGAAGCTTGTTCTACATAAATAGAATTTAGCAAGTAAAAAGAAGCACACTAGAATTTGGTCTTAAATTAGGAAGTAGATGCAGAAAATAGGAAGAATTAGCATATAGGAAAGTGGAGATACAATTCAGCATGAAGGGAGTCAGAGTTATTCCAACTAAAATCACTGCACCACTTTTTTATCTTCTGCACAGGACTTCCCTCGGCTGGCCACAACAGAAAACACATCACAGAATTAAGAAAACAAAGGAGGGAGACGCATGAAGAGGAGACCAGAAGAAGCAATACATACATCAGAAATTCCAAGCCTAGAGAAACCTCTATGGCATTAATCTACTAGCCACACACAGCCACGAAGCTCAGCTAAAACGAAGAGAGAGTGAGCTGCAAGAAGGGCGAACCAGCAGAAGTAAAGTGGCGTGAGCAGAGGGGAGAAGAGGAACCCAGCAGAAACAATTCATATGGCAGAAATTTCAGACCTGGGAGATTAATTTTCTGGCGTGATTTCACCAGTAACCAGCAGCAAAAACTTAACAAAATTCAAGGAGCAAGTACCAGCAGCAACAACTCGAATAGGGACTGCAAAGTAGCGCTGAACAGAGGAGAAATAAATTGCAGTTTTTGATTAGCACCAGCCTTCGTCCAGCAGAAAAAGTTATGCGACTTGAATGAAGCAACTTACTGGAGATGCAGTAGAGAGTAACTCCTAGTTCAAAGAAGCAGAAGGGACAGCGTCCAGCGAATAAGGATGAAGATGCAGAACCTCTGTCTGTTTCTGCGATTTTCTCTGTTGAAAAGGATGTGTGCTGCAGAAGTTTGGATGAGAAATGACCGAAAAACCAAGCTGAAAGGGGGAAAAAGGAAGGATATATCAATAATGTTTCAGAAAGAAGAAAGCTAGTACGTGGCAGCTGCAAAATCTTCATTGAAAAGTCAAACTTCACTCCATTCCCATACATCATGCACGTCGGGTCTTACATTTAATCTGTATGATTCCGGTGTCTGTTAAATAGAAATTAGCTAGTTATTACAATTTTGCTCTTACTTGTCTAAAGAAATGAAAAATCACTAAGGGCATATTTGAAAGAGAGATAGAAGACTTCCTTCAAAGATACCACTTTGGCATACTAAATTTTAGTTAGCCAAAGTAACTGATTGAAATTTGGTCAAAGTATCCAAATTCTTTTATGTTAATCAAAATCTTAATTTATTATATTAATTTTATAATTTATTAATATATTTTAGATTTTAATAATATATTGATTATTTGAATATATTGTATAATTTTTTTTAAATGATATATATATCAATATTAATCTATATCTAATTTTAAAAATACTTTTCAAGCAAATAGAGTGATTATTAGTGGGAATATTTAACAAATTAAATTTACATAAATAATTAAAATTTAAACACATAACTATAATAAAAATTAATTATTAGATAAAAAATATAAATTATACACATTGAAATAAAATTACAAAAAATAAATAAAAATTACAATTCACCTCTCCTTCTCCTCCTCATCATCATCCTTATCATTGTTATCTATATAATTATCTCTAATATAAAAGATGTCTAGCCTATATAAATGTGGATCTTTTGATAACTTAGGCCAGCATTTCCTTGAGAATATTGTTGATAAAATCTTATTGATGTATCAATTTGATTTTGCATTTCTTATATTAGTGTCCTCCGCCCTTGAAGTTGAGTCTTAAAAGTTTATTTTGAAAATGAACAAATTAATGTCTTACTACCTCTTCTACATATGGTAAGTGAGTGTATGGTGGCACCTTTGAATCATGGGTATATGCTATAGTCAGATTTTCGACTATAGTATGTGAGTAACTTCTCAAACCCCATGCTAAGCCTTTCTTTTTTTTTTTTTATTCCATCAGTTGCTTAAACCTACAAATTCAACTCTGGTAGTTGTTAGGAACTATTGATAGAACTCCCCACAACACTTTTAAGGCTCATATAATCATTCTAAAAAAGAAAATTGTCCAAAAAATGTAAAGTTGCAATGAGACGTATAAATTAGATACAAAATTACATTTACATATGTAGCTTTTAATTTTTTTGTCAACCACATTATTTTCTGGCTTTTGATGGGTCTCAAGGAATATCTTTGCCAATGTTGGTTCCATACTTAGTTCTTGTGCCTTTTATGTGCAAAGTAAAATATTAAATACATACTTAAAATAATCAATGATTAGTTAAAGAGATAAAATTAGTTACTATAAAGAAATGAACAACAACTGGAGGTGGAGACTCTATTTTTTTATTTTTCCTTTGGTCAGTCCTTTGGTGAAACCATGGTGAGTCCCAAATGGGTTTTCCGATCCAATTGGCCTTTTTCTTCCATCCTATGCATCAAGATCAAATCTTTCTAACGATTAAGTACTTTTGACTTCTAGTTCTTCAAATTTGATTGTTATGTTCAAGTAACCAATAATAAGTTTGAATCATAGTTTACAAAACCAAACTAGAATAGGCAATTTAACCAAAAAATTAGAAAATTAATCCCTAGTCTAATTTAATTGGCCTAGAAATCGATTAGTTAAAGAAAGATAAACAATGGACCAAACTAGTCATTGAAATTTTTTTTTAAAGATTCTTTTCTATAAAACAATATATTTCATCTTGGACAAATCTGAAAATTTGAAAATAGAAGACAGTAGGAGAAGGAGGGGATTGAAATAAAGAGAAATTTAACCAAAAAAAAAAAAGAATATAAGAGAAACCAAAAGGCATGTATTTAACTATTTTCTATGCTTGCTTTCTTTCATGTTCCATTTCCTAAGAACATCTTTCTTAAATATTAAGATATTTGACCAAAATTTTTTTTTCTTCTTCTATTTGCTTTTGTTACTTTTTAATAACAAGTGAAATTTTAATATAATTTGGAAAAGACAATTTAGGGTGTGTTTGGATGAGGTTTTTGGAGGGGAGGGGAGGGGGATAAGATGTTTGTTTGGAAAAATTGGAGGGAAGGGGAGGGAATCCCCTCCAAATTGAGGGATTTTGGAGAGGAGAAAAGAGGGAAATTTTTTATTTTTTATTTATTTTATTACCCCTTAATTTTTTAACATATTAACATTTAATAAAAATTAAGATAATTTTTTTCCATCAAGAATTAAAAATAAAAAAAGATTAGGATTCATAATTTTTGTTGAAAAATATTGATATAAATATCTTTTTCATAAAAAAATTAAAATAATATAAAGATAAATTTGTGCAAATATATTTACCTCCCCTCCCCTTCCTTCCAACCAAACAAAAACTCATTAAACCCCCTCTTATCCCCCTCCCCTCTGTTAAACCAAACAGAGCCTTAGAAAGAAAAAAAGTGCAGTGAGGTGAGGAAGATAAAGAAACAAATAGTTTATATATATATATATATATATATATGAAAAAAATAAAATAATCAAAAGGCTACCATTTCATTTTAATCATTCATGAGCTTCACACGCCTTCGTCAACTTCAAATGGTTGAATGGTAAATGTTAAGTATTATTAACCATAAAAACCTAGTCCATAGGCAAAAATTGTAAGGAATAATTATTTTTTCTAAAACAATTATTGTTTGATTTTATTAATATGTTTCTATCAATTGCTAAAAGATTGCCATGAAAATCAAACAAAACAAGAGGAAATAAATGATGCCACACACTGGTGGATTTAAGAGTCTTGTTCTAAAAAAAAATATTGATATGTTACGTGTGTTTAACTAAGCATGGGGCCTAGTCACATAAAGAAATGTTTGGATTGTAGTCTATAGACGTGGCAACAAATCTTTTGTCAATGACAAAACTAAAGCTATTTGTGTTAGTATTTGAATTTTGCGCAAATAAGGTGCTGACTTTTGATTTTAACGAAAAGATTTATTCTTGAAATAATTTATTGATTTCTATTTGAATTCATAAAAAAATATTTTTATGTATCAAGCTGAGGACTTTTTATTGTAAAAAATTTTAAATGACAATTCATTGGCCAAAGTTTCAGGAAGCTAAGAGTTCTGTGGTCAAGTCTAAAAGTTGAGATTGGGTGCTTACTTGTTCCAAGTGTTCGAACATCATGTTAGTAAGAGTTCATTGTTTGGGCCTTTCTACGTGGAGTTATAGAATGAAGTGGCACAACTTAGAGCATAAATCGCAGAATGAGATGTGTGACAACAAAAGGCAGATGCTAAAAACCTTTAGCAACAATTTTAACAATGCTTGGAGAAAACCATTGTTAAATTTTTTGTGATGGACAATTTGCCAACAAATTTTATAATTGTCACTAAAAATCTTAGCGATAATCTACTAAAAAACAGTCCATTAAAATCACATTCTTTTTTATTAGTTTATAGTTCAACCATGTATTCATTAAATGATGAATGGTTTTCATTTAGACTGAATATCATGATTTCTTTTCGTAATTAACTTACATATTACCTCTTTCACATAACAATTTACTCTACTTTTTTTAAAAATATATTAGCTCAAAAATGGTAAATTTTAGAATAAATTATATTTTATGATAGTTAGTCTCTTCTAAAATCAATTTATCTTTTGTGATTTAAAACATATATTTCAACTCTTCATGATAACTCTTATGGCATCAATTAATTAACTATATATATTATGGCATTTTTCTACTTAAATTTACATAAAAAATTAAGTGATTAATGAATAAAGAATTTTTTTTTATTGATCATTTTTATGATTTATACATTAAATGATTTTACAATATTATAAATTTATTGTTCGAAGAATAATTACACTGGCAATTCTAATTTTTAAAACGTTGACCATTTAATAATTATAGAAGATATATTTTTAAATTTCAATAATTGAACAACGTAAGAGTATATTAACAAAAAACTAATGTACCATAAGAGTAGAGTAGACTCAAATTTATCCTAAATTTCATTTAAGCTAATGAAAGGTAGATATCATAAAAAGCCAAGACAAATTTTTCCTTCTAAGTTGGCTAGACAGTTATTTATTCTAAGGTGTATTAGAGATATAAAAGTTAAGCCATCACTCGCAATATGATATTATTGTATATATCAACGTCTCGTCTGGGTTATGTACACTTTGGAAGTGTTACCTAATAAGCTTCATTGTATTTTTTCAGTGAAGAAAGAGTATTTTATCTTATTATGTATAATCTTCTGACTTTCTAAGGTGATAAATGTGAGAGTTTGTTCTAGGTCAGCAAATGTAAAATCTTCATTGAATGAGTAGGAAAAAAATTTATCCTTTTGGATGAATGAGTTAAAACTTTTGAATATATCATTGCTTGTGAACGGTTACTTACTTACTTTACAAGAGGTTGGATGGAGGTTTTATTAGCCAAATCAAGATAAATCGTGTTAGTTCTCTCTCCCTTATCTCTTGATTCTTTCTTATATCTTATTTATTTATATTGCATTTTCATTGCATTCTACACTTAAATTGCAAAATTATTTCATTTTACTATCGGTGTTTAATTTATTGAGAAATTATAAGTTATTTCACTACTGTCCAAAGTAATTAAATTGCCAATTTTAGTTGTTAGCTACTGTATTTGATATTTTAAAGTGTTTGTAAGTTGTCGTGTGTGAAAACTTCATACATCTATTTACTCTCAAAATGTAATTATCATGGACCATACAAAACGATTAAGATATGAAGAGATTCCTGATTATGTAGTGGTGCACAGATTGGAAAGTTCTTACCTCCCTAAAACCTTCAACCTATGTTCTCGGGTAGGCTTGAGAGGTTACCAAAATCACGGATTCGCCACACGTCGTAGAGTAGATCGTCCATCCCGCTGCTAATAGATCCATATGATGCCATCACAGCTTCCAGCGGAGGAATTCGAGTTGCGTGGTATTACTGAGATTCTACCACCTAATAGATCATGCATTATTTGATATGCACGAGGAACCCTATTCATCCAATTAGGAATTTATCAAGTAAGAGGGAGAAAGATAAATTGGTCATTTTGTGTGACTTGGGTGGGTTGGGGGCCATGTAGGAGCTGTCTGATCACATGAGCAACTTTTTATATCCATTTGACTACGTGTGCGACAAGACATCTTATTTTGTTAGTAACTTGAATGGGTCTAAAAATTAAAAAAAATTAAAAAAATTTGTAAATATGTAGGAAAAAATGAACATAAAAGAAATACATTTAAGAGAAAGTTGAGACTGAACCCAAACTTAAGGATTGAAAGAGAGCAATTTTGCCTTTATTCGAATAACGTACATATTAGTTGAAAAAAAAGATAAATTTTAGAATAGATTGTATATTATGAATTAGTTTGATTTAAAATTAGTCTGCTCTCTGCAATATATAATATATCATTCAACTCTTTTGTGCAGGTTTTTATGATTTTTTTTATTCATATTATAATAAAAATAATTACGCAAGTATTAAAGGAAGAACAATTTTATCATTAAAGTTTGCTCATATTAAGTTGCCAATTTCAATTCCAAATGTTATAATATGAATGACTATAAAATTGGTCAAGAAAATATACTTTCAATAAGTTAAAAAAAAAGCTAATTTTTGTTTGGAACACATAGAATGAACTCTAATATATCTTGAATTTCAAGCTAATAAAAAGTAGATTTCGTAAAATCCAAGGCAAATTTTTCTATCATGTGATTGAAATTAGACTTGATTATAGGTCGGAAAGTTTGCCTAGCTAAAAAAAATAGATATAAGCCCGAAAAAAGATCCAATAAAAAATGAACCAATTTTTAAAAAGTTCAAATATAAAACAAAATGGGTGGGGTTTGTAATTTTTTTAAAGCCTGCTCCGAGGCTGAACCCACTTATATTATAATTATTTTTTTAATATGTTATTAATAAATAATATTATTAAAAAATTTATTTATAACTGTAGATATAAGCAAAAAAGAATTATATAATATATATGATTATTATGTGTTTTATTCTTACTTATTGCATAATATATTATTAGAAATAAATTATAATTCAAATAAAAAAAATTATTAATTAGTAATATTATTAGAAAAATTATTATTTTAAAAGGTTTTACTATCTTTTATATATATATATATATATTTCAAGTTATTTAAATTTCTTGCAATATTTTTTTTAGCTATTTAGTATTTAAAATAAGAAAAAAATAAGCCGAACAAGTAATAAGATAAATATATCTAATATTTAAAATTAAAAGAAAAGATAAAAACTTAAAAAATTTATTTTTAAAAAACAGGCTGGATCGAGCTTGGATCGTTTTTAACTAAGTATGAGCCCAACCTATTACTATTCAAATAGTACTAGGCTCAGGATTTAAAAAATTTATAAACTTTTTTATGATTTTGACCTATTTTTAAATGAGTTCAACCTCTAATCAAGTCTATTTGAGACATAGTTGTTCAAATCAAAGTATATTAATTGGGCAAGCAAACATTGGTGACAATCAAACAAAGACACAAGTTAACCCATCATTTCCAATGTAATAGTTGTTAGAAAAACAACGTTAGGAAATTAGAAATGAATTTTGAGGTGTGTAAATTTATAATCTTTAAAGAGTAATTTCTTATATATGAGAATTTATAATCAATATTCTTTCAAAGATACAACAAACCTTTCAAAAAAACATTCAAAAGAATTGAGCACTTTTCTTTTAATAGTTGTCCAAATCTTTTTATATATAGATATATATATATTAATTATTAATATATATATATATATATTATTTTAGACATATTAAATAAGTTTACTTTTATATACCTTTAAATAACTTCTTTATTATACAATGTAAAATTTTAAATATTACTTTATATTACAAACTACGTAACATTAGTTATACATATATCAACGACCTGTATGAAGGCTTATAGTTATGGAAGCGTCCCCAGAGCTCACAGTTGGTGCAGGAGCATGATATGTTGGAACGGGCTTCTTTGGTGGAAGGTTTGGCAAGGCAGCCTCAAAATGAAGCACTTGAATTGCTTGCCTTATTGTTGGTCTAAAATTCTTATCAGGGTGAGCACACCATAACCCTACAATCATCAAACTCTCCACCTGTTTCTCATCATACTCTTTTTGCAGTTTCTCATCCATGGCCATTAGCAGCTCCTCTCTCCCATAATGGTCCCAAACCCACTCAATTAATCCCCTTTCACCATCTATGTCCTCCATAAGGTCATTTGCCTTTCTTCCTGTGACAATTTCTAAAGCAACTACTCCAAAACTATATAAATCTGACTCTTTGCTGGCCCTACCTGTACTCACATATTCTGGAGCCATATAGCCTAGGGTTCCAGCCAGCCCAGTTGTCTGGGTTCCTAGCTCATGGTTCATGAGCTTGGCCAACCCAAAGTCACCGAGTTTGACATTGAAGCTAGAATCTAGCATCACATTGCTTGATTTAATATCCCTGTGCACCACACATTTCTGCCATTCTTCATGAAGATAGAGCAGTCCTAAGGCCAATCCAAGAGCTATCTTGTGCCTCATGTTCCAAGGGAGAGGGGACTTCTTCCCAAACAAATGAGCATCAAGGCTACCATTTGGCATGAACTCGTAAACAAGTAGGAACTCACTTCTTTCATGACACCAACCTATGAGCTGCACAAGATTCCGGTGTCTTAGCTGACTAATGATCTTTACTTCAGTTACGTACTCTTTCTTTCCTTGTCTAGATCCCTTTGATATTTTCTTCACAGCAACTGCCAAATCTGGATCGCCAAAGTAACCTCTGTAGACAGCACCAAACCCACCTTGACCCAATTTCCTGTCTTTGGAGAAATTGTTGGTTGCCATAGCAAGCTCTCTATAAGAGAACCTTCTTGGTCCCGCTCCTCTCTCAAGGTCATCATTCATTGATGTTAAGTTCATACCTTCTAATTCTTTTTTGCTCTTCAGTTTCTTTGTCACACCCCACAATTTAGAAGCGGAAATATAGAGAAAATACTTATGGGCATCAATTTGAATCATATAAAACACATAAGTTTTTTTTTAAAAAAAGACATTTGTAGAAATTTCGGCAGAGTCTCCTCTATAACGTAGACCTTCCGATATTGCTACAACATGTCAGACAGTACAATACATCCCCAAAAGGGCGAACTCATCTCCAATCAGACTAAAGAAAACATCTGGGGTGTGGGGATGCCCTAACTATGATTCAGTGGAGCTAACTTTACAAAGTTTTACAAAGTTTCAAACAAAATACATATACAACCAAAATACACCCACATGAGCAACTGCAGGCTCGTCAAAGGAAGTCTCAAGATATGACACTAGAAAGCTGCTGGGGGTAGGGTATGGCCCGTACTGCTCTCTGAAAAATAATAATTTAAAAAAAATGAGCTTGATACTCAATGAATAAGCAATGCCGACCCTTTTAAAATAAAGGTAAGGTCACAAATATATGGGTACATATTTATAGATATATCACGTAAAACATATTTTATGCAAACTCTTTCGTACAAATGCACCGAAAGTATCTAAGCAGAACCAATTTAAACAGACGCAGAGCACACAGCTCGCAGGGAAAAATCACTACAGACGCATAGCATTCAGCTTGCGAAAGTTAACATAAGTCCACGTGTGGTGGCCTACACACGGGGCTAGCGCCGCCCCTACTAGCTGAGGTACAGATCATGGTGCACCAGGGCTAACATCTACTGCTGTTAGCTACAGGGTTCTGGGTAGATAACTTCATAAAACAATACAGTTTCTCCAATTAACATTTCAGACAAGGTATCGTTCAGATCAGTTTCATAGTAGGATTTCCAATTAACTCAACATCCGTAAATTTGCAAAATTTCCGATTGAAATCAAATTTTGGTAAACATATATATCACAAAACATTTACATAGGTATCTTCATAACTAGATTACCCAATTTTAGAACACTGCAAGGAAACTTAATAATAAAATAATAATTTCTCGTTTACTCACGGTCCGCATTACTTACTCACCTTCCGAGATACTACAGAAATTCCCTGACCCTTTTCCAGCTATAACTCAGTCTTCTGAATACCCTACAAGACCCGTTCACAGATTTTAGAAGATGAATCACTCCAATTAATTTCATACAGGACTTGGACTTATTATAATTTAAAATTTATTCCTCTACTACTTGTACGCCTTCCATACGTGTACAGTATATTCCATATACATATTTTGTGCTTTCACTTCCTTGGTTCCACTTAGGAGCTAAACCCAAATTCAAAAACTAAAGGAAATGTATACCATCTTTAATCTGCAGCCACACTTTGAAGGAAAGTTTATTTTGCAAAAATATGATTTAACAAGTAAGAAAAGAGCACAGTGGGGTTTGGTCTTTAATTAAAATAGGTATATATATATATATGCATAATTTTGGGAGGAATTTATGTATAGGAGAGTAGACATACAATTCAGTATGAATGAAGTCAGAATTTTTCAACCAGAATAATCTTCTTGCATCACTTTTCCTTCTGCGCAGGACTTCCCTTGCTGGCCAGCACATAAACGTATCATAGCATTAATAAACAGGGGAGGGGGAAACGCATGAGAAGTTGACCAGGAAAGCAACACATACTTCAGAAATTCCAGGCTTAAAAACACAGTACAGTGTCACTCTCTTGCCACCCACACACAGCCATGAAGCCCAGCTCAAACAAGGAGGAAGTGGCTGCCCTGAACAGTGAACCAGCAGCACAAAGTAACGTAAACAGAGGGAAAAAATGAACCCAGCAACAGCAATTCATCCAGCAGAAAGTTCAGACCTAAGAAATTAATTTTTTCTGGCTTGGTTTCACCAGCAATCAGCAGCAAAGGCTTAACAACTTCAAGGAGCAAACATCAGCAGCAAGAGTTAACCAAAACAACGCTGAACAGGGAAGAAGAAAGAGAATTTTCGGTCAGCTCCAGTCTTCATCCAGCAAGAGGAGGTATGCGACTGAAATGAAGCTATTCCACCAGATAGATAACAGAAACAGCTCGCACAGCATGAAGAAACTGAAGGAGCAACACACAGTGACAGTAACAGCGCTGAACAGAGGAAGAAAATTGCAGCTTTTATTCAGCACTATGGTTCGTCCAGTAGGGAGCTTTCCATGCGTTTGAATGAAGCAACAAAACTGAAACAAATTCACAGCATGAAGAAGCAGAAACCCAACGTTTCAGTAGCTCGAAGAAGCAGAACAACTCAGCGTCCAGCAGAACAGGGGAGGAAAATGCAGAGTTTTTGATTTGTTCTGCAAGTGCTTCGCTGGATGGATTATGTTGCAGAATTTGGAGTGCTAAATGACCAAAAAAACCCACTTAAAGTAAATGGAAGGAGGGGTATATCTGTAAAATGGCAGAGGGAAATCTGGTGCGTGGCAGTTGTAAAATTCTGCATGGAAAAGTCTGCTCCCTCCATGCATTATTCACGTCGGTTATTACATTCTTCTTCCTCCAAAGTAATGCATATGCTGCTACTGCTCCTCCAACCGTAGAAACACCGCCTAAAACAATTAGAATCACTAACAATTTTTTCGACTTATTTTTATTTTCATCAGTTTCATCCAAGGTTGAGTTGAACTCTCAAGAGAGAAGAGTATGACGTTTGACATTCATACCCGTGGCTGCAGAAAATCCAATAGTAATCCATTCAGGCAGTACCTTCATTAAATCAATTTGATAAGAAAGATCAGTCTTCTCTCGAGGATTTGAGGTGTTCTGGTAGTTCCAAGATACACTCAAATTCTTTGTTGTAGAGTTGTAGGTAATCCATATATCTGTAGTGTCACCACTATGTAGACTTGCATTCCAAACTGTGGATACTGATGAAGCGATTGAGTTGTTGTTGATTCCCACATGTTCCGTTGTCTCATTCCATTCTGGATTTGGGAAAGAGTCGAACTCCACATGAACAATTTGGTTCTGGGATGAGCCAATGTTTGAGGTATTGAATAGGCCTAGAAATCCGCCAGCAGAATTTGGTGGGATTTCAAAACCGACAGGAGCAAGGAAGAAGCAAAGTCCATGGCCATAATGAGGTTAACCTCCAGTGTCAATAATAAAGGTGTAGTGAGTTGTGAAGTCAGTGAGTCGTCCAGTGCTTGAGTCCCAAAGTAACACCCTTTCGGCATATGTGGCTCTTCCAACTTGACTTGTGTAACTCTCATAAATGTTAAATTCAACAGCTCCAACACGAGGTGCTGCAGATCCTTGGTATATCATGTTCACGTCACCAGAATCGAAACGAGACATTTGAAAGTGGAGTGAATTCGCAAAGAGGGAAAAGAAAAAGAAGCAAGAGATATACAGAAGGAGGGCATGGGAATAGCAGAAAGTGAAAATCATGTCTTGGAATTGGAATTGGAGTCTTGAAGAGACGAAACAGAGATTAAGGGAGTTTTGAACAAGAGCCGAAGATATCCCTCTACACCGAAGTAAATAATTTTTGTGTGTGTGGGGGTGTTCCAAGTTTCAACTATATATTGGTTAGGAGTTAGGACATCCTCCTTATCTTGAGTTGACTTGTAATAGTTGACATTTGAAGTAACGTTGTTTCAACTATGTACTGCTTGGGAGTTAGGACATCGTCCTCATCTTGAGTTGACTTTGTAATAGTTGACTTTTGAAATAACCTGAAAATTGATGACAATCCTAATGCTTCTCAGGATTTCTCCATATCCTTGTTGTATATATAATTACAGAGGTAATTCCGTTTATCCACCATATATACTCTGCCGCTTCAATTGCAATTTTTTCGAGAGCAGTTATTAAGTGCGTAACGTGAGTTCTATTGATCAAATTTTTTGCAGCTTCTTGCGTTAGTCAGTAAAATCGAACATTGAGCGATGTAGGACTTTGTCTAGTCTTTAACAATTATATGTTAGTTTTCATGGGATGGGACCAAAAGGCTCCTCTGGCTCCCGCAACAACGCGCGGGTGTCCCCGGCTTAAAATTTGGTTCTTTAAGAGACCCCTTCGCCCAATCTGTCACGAAATCATAGGCGTTGAGTTGACCTTGTGAAAACATTATTGCTAAAAAATTTTTGGAGAGAATGAAAAAAAGATTAGGAATGAGAATGAGTTTTGATAAAATATTATTTTGTATTTCATAAGTTATGTTTGGCAAAACATAAAAGGCCTCATTTTATAACTATATTTCATTATATAAAAGCAACATGAAATGCTAAGTAAAAGATTATAATATCTTAGTAAAAAAAAATATTAAAATATTAATTTATTTAAGTGTAAAATATTAAAATTTCAATTTATTTAAACATAAAATTTTGCATTATCTGAAATGTGTTTGCAAAACACTGGGTTTGGTAATTGCCTCTGTCAGCAAGTGGTTTGTGCAATTTATTTCATGCTTTTGTTCAACTGTTTAAGTGGGAGAAAAAATATTATTACTATGCACAGGAAATTGAGGGGCAGTTTGGTTTGGAGGATTCTCTTTCCTTTTCCTTTTCTATTCTTTAAAAATCTGCAAACCAAACGGACCATAATTTACTTTAGGCCTTTGAGGAACGAACATTTGAAAACTCTTATATTCATGACATCGTGAGAATCTATTGAAGTTGACATGATTTGGCGATGATCTATGGACATCTCTATTATTACATTTTTATTTAATTCCCGTCATGGCCTTTCACCTCTGCTGAATATCAATAATTCTGTTGCGTATATGATGTCTTAACGACCCACCATATTAGAAGGTTGATCAATCGGGAAAAAGGGATAGATCCATTCGTGGAAATTGTATAAGAAATTGACATTCTTGGTTGGCTTATAGGAGAAGATTCATGTATAAGGAGTTACAGATTAACCTAGTTAGTTGTGAGAACCCGACGTGAATTCTTGCATAGGAAGGGATTGACTTTTCAACGCAAAACATGCAGCTGCCACGTTGGAGATTTTCTCTTCCAGAAATTACATATGTACCCCTCCTCTCCTTCTTCCTTCAGCTGGGTTTTTCGGTCTTCTCCCATCCAGAATATATCCTCCAGCGCAGCATCACAGAACCGCCAGAATTGTGCATCTTCATCCTCTGTTTTCTGGGCGCTGGTTGTGCTTCTTCTTCGAGCTGCTGGCGTTGAGCTTCTGCTTCTTCACGCCTTGAGTTGCTTCAGTTGAGTGCTCTAGAATTGATGCTCCATCCAAGTCGCATAGGAAGCTCCCTACTGGATGAACCAAAGCGCTGAAACAAAGCTGTAATTTTCTTCCCCTGTTTAGCGTGTTACTGTCACGGTGTGCTGCTCCCTCAATTCCTTCATGCTGTATGAACTGTTTCTGTTATTCATCTGGTAGAATAGCTTCATTTCAGTTGCATATCTCCTCTTGTTGGATGAAGACTGGAGCTGACCGAAAATTCTCTTTTTCTGTTGCTCTATTTCAGCGCTAGTGTGGGTTAAATTCTAGCTGCAAGCTTCTCTTCGAATCTGGTTAATTTTTGCTGCTGGTTTGGGGTGAGAGTATGCCAGAAAAATTTCATTTCATCTCCTCTGTTCAGTGCCTTTTTACTGCCCCTGTGTAGTGTTAATTTTTCTGGTTCTGGGTTGAATTTCAACTGCAGAAATCTGGCCCGTTTTGCTGTTGGTGGCTAGTGAAATCACGCTAGAAGCTCCTCTCCTCAAGCTGCCCGTTCTGCTGTGCGTATTCCTTCAGCTGAATAACGCCTCAGCTCCCTTGGTTTTGCTGAACAGCGCCTCATCTCCCTCATGCCACCTCCACTTCATTTTTCTGGTTTGATTCCTGTTCTTTGCTTGCTCCTCATTTGAGCTGAGTTAGTGGCTGTGTGGGACTGGTGTTTAGGCGTGAAATTCTGTTGCATGTGTTGCTTCTTTGATTCCAAATTCTGGTGCTTCTCTTCCCTGTAGATTAACGTTGTAATATGTCCTGTGTTGTGGCAGTTTGAAGGGAAGTCCTACGCAGGAGAAAAAGTGATGCAAAAAGTGACTTTAGTTGGTTTGAATTTGATTTTCCTCATACTCAATTGTATACCCACTTTTCTATACACTAAATTCCTTCAATTTCTGCATATACCTTCCTCAAAATTGATTGTTATACTTCTTCTTAATTATTAAATTATAATTATGCAGAATAAATTCCCGATTTAAAGATGGTATATATCTTTCTTTTAGTTTTCGAATTTTGGTTTAACTCCTAAGTTGAACCAAGAAAAAGAAAGCATAAAAATGGGAATATGGAATATACTGTACTAGTTGGAAGGCGTAAAATTTGTAGAGGATTAAATTTTAAATTATGATAAGTCCAAGTCCTATATGAAATTAATTGGGGTGATTCATTTTCTAAACTCTGGTGAACGGGTATTGTAGGAAATTCTGAAGGTTGAGGTATAGCTGAGGAACGAGTTAAGGAATTTCTGTAGTATCTCGGAAGGTGAGTAAGTAACGCAGACCAAAGACTCAGGAAATTCTTATTTCTGTTCTTAAGTTTCCTTGCAGTGTTTTAAGAATTTGATTCTCTATTTATGGAGATATATATTTCAAAATGTAGTCATAAGCATATTTACCAAAATTTGATTTCAATCGGGAATTTTGCAAGTTTACAGATGTTGAGTTAATTGGAAATCCTACTGTGAAACTGATATGAACATACTTTGTCTGAAATGCTATTTGGTAATTTTATGGAGTTATCTGCTCAGAACCCTGTAGCTAACAGCAGTAGATGTTAGCCCTGGTGCACCATGATCTGAACCTCAGCTAGCAGGGGTGGTGCTAGCCCCGTGTGCAGGCCACCACACGCGGAGTCATTTTATTTTTGCAAGCTGATAGCTTTGCGTCTATAGTGATTTTCCCCGCGAGTTGTGTGCTCTGCGTCTGTTCCTATTGGTTCTGTTTAGATGCTTTCGGTGCATTCTGAAAAAGAGAAAGAGTTTGTATAAAGTTTGTTCCATGTGATCTATATCTGTATATATATATGTAAACCTATTTGATCTATGTTTATTTTAGAAAGGGTCGGTGTTGCTTATTCACTGAGTATTCGACTCATATTTTATATATATATATATATTTTTCAGAGAGCAGTAGGGACTCTAGTCTGCCCCCAGCCGCCTTCTAGTAGCCGACCTCTTGAGACGTCCTTTGACGAGCCTGCGGAGCTCCTGTGAGTGTATTTTGATTGTATATGCATTTTGTTTGAAACTTTGTAAAACCTTGTAAATTTAGCTCCACTGAATCATAGTTAGGGTATCCCCACACCCCAGATGTTTTCTTTTGGTCTGATTGTGCCCTTTCGGGCTATATTGTACTGTCTGAGACTTTGTAGAAATTTCAGGAGGTCTACGTTATAGAGAAGACTCTGCCAAAATTTCTACAAATGTCCTTAAAGGAAAAGTTTATATGTTTTATACTATTCAAATTTATGCCTATAAGTACTTTCTCTATGTTTCGGCTTCCGCGTCAGAGTACTCAAATTGTGGGTTGTGACATTAGTAAAGATAATTTGGATTCAAAAAAAAAAAAACCTGGAAGTATCCCAACATATAAAAATCAAACTGAGTGCATCTCGTGGGTTTGCTCAATCAGATAACTAAACTGTATTTATGCTGTATAACAAGTTATATTATATCCTGTGTAAATATAACTTTTTCCAGTCATTATATATTGAGAAATCACTATAAGGCTTCTTTTTATTTTTTCATTCTTCCCATTTTCAACCCTTTTTGGCATATACCGTTTGATAGACTCACCAAATATTTTCTTTTTCTTAGAATCTAGCTAATTGCAGTTTGCAAGGTTGCTTTACTTGGTTGGAAATTAAAGGTTGTTTTGTATCATTTTGATACATGTTCTGAAATTAAACATATATATATTACATATATATAGCCATTTCTTACCCCATGAAGTAGCAAAAGTGAACGTTTGAACTTTGAATTTGAGACTATTTCCAGCCTCTTGTTTTCTGTCTGACCTCCTTAAGCACAGCAGAAGAGCTCTTTCTGTATTGCTTGACAGCAATATTTTAGTCCATCCTTTGTCTGAACCTAAAACTGGATCTAGTCTCGGATTTGGGCAAATTGGAAGTGACCACCCCATGCACGCATGCAATTTCTTTTGTTTACAAGTCATCCATCTTTAGCACAGAAAGTTGACTCCCAAATTTCTAACGCATATGGTCATTCTCTCCCTAACACCGCATTTGGTAGCATTTAGTAGAGTGAGATGGAGAATAAATCTTTTTCTGCATCCCATTTGATTGCCAGAAATGGTCTAAAGGCCAGCAAGAGAGATGAGTTCCATTTCTTTTATTTAAGCGTGTAAATTAAGGATAATTATTGTTTTTACTTTATATAAAATTCATTATACTTTTATTATCTTTATATTATTTTTTTTTTAAATAAGGGTATAAAAGTCATTTCTTCTTCTCTTTTTTTCATTTCAAGCTTATTTTTATTCAACCAAATATACAAATGAATAGCACTTCCATTCATTTCTATATTATACAAAATAAAATTATTCTATCCTATTTAAATCCTTTTTTTTAATTTTTATACTTAACAATTCTGTGTACAAATAACCCTTTGTTTTTACAAAATTGTGAGATAGCTCACTCTTTCAATTTCCATAGCCTCTGAAGGTAACTCCTTGAGATGGTACACCCACGAAGATAGTCTAAAGCTGCACAAATTGATTACTATTACAAAAGTAAATGTTTTCTTTTTCATAAATAGAATGCCAAATAACAAAATAAAAATGCTCAGTAAAATGAGTTAGTGAGTAAACCATGATGATTAATCATCATGGACGACTGCAGTCTTTTTTCCCTCCCTTCTATCATTCTTTCTAATCACCTAACTTTACACCATTTTTTTTTGGGACCAAAAATTTTACACTTCATAGTATTACTGATTTTTACTAAACATGCTTTAGTTACATTAATATGCCCCTTTTGCCAACACACATTAGGTCAAGTGAGGATAGCTGGATATAATCTTAATTAACTCAATACTTTTCATTTTTCCTAAATGTAAACTAGAAAAAATAGCAGGATTGATTGGGTTTGTTTTCAACTTAGCATCCTCTCATTCTCCTTGAGTTACTTAATCATTCTGTTTAATCTATGATTCCAGGGTCCGTTAAATAGAAAGTTACTACAATTCTGCTCTTACCTGTCTAGAGAAGGGGAAAATGACTAAGGGTATGTCTAGATGAGTGATAATGGAGGGTTTCATTGAAAGCTCTTTCTTGTTTGGAAGTTTTTGTAAGGAGGAGAAGAGAATAGAAGACTTTTAACTAATCTTTCAAAATCCTTCAATGTTCTTTCTCCTTTATAATTTAAATTGTTTTTAATTTGACAAATTTAAAAGAAAAAAGTTTTCTCAAACAAGGAAAATGAAATTACCATTTAACCTTTCCTTCTCTTTTCTTTAGATATCTTTTCTTCTTTTCTCCTCCAAACTCGGCCAAACATACCGATGAAAAATCACATCCATTACGGTCATTTATCTTATCCAATCCATTGATGTCTGCATTGAAAATCTAACAGACTAGACGACGATATATGCTCTTATGGGACAGCTAGAATCTTTGTAGAAGCATATGCAGTCCTATTAGGTAATGTTGACTAGAATTGTTTCAAATGGCTACAAAAAGCATTATTATAAGAGTAACTGATAAATTTCCTTGTTATCCGGTAATTGCGGTTTCAGTTTAGTTGATGAACAGAGAGTGAAAATACTATGGACTAAGGCAAGTCACTGAATCAGGTCAAATATGAAAAATTGGCAATTGTTGTTAGCACTGGAGCTTTAGCCAGTTACAAATTCTTACGACTAAACAATTTCATCTGATATTGACACAAATTGCTCCCTATATCCCACCTATGAATACCAGGTACTCCGTTCACATTTTCCTTTGATTCGAACTTCCTTAATACTACCTCCGGTCCTGTTTATAAGAAAATTTGAAGAGTTTTTTTTAGTTCCAAAATATAAGAAACATGGTATATTTTTTTATTTCACTAAATAATAAATTTCTTTTTTACCCTTCATTTATTGTTACATCTAATACACTTAACAATGCATAACGTTTTCCCATGCAAAATAAAGATGGGTAAAATAGAAAACAATTATCAAATTTGAACCTAATTAATGAGTTAAACTAATATTAACTGTTTTTCTTAATACCAGTGAAACAGTTTTTTGTTTCTTATAAATAGGACCGGAGGGAGTATTATACTTGGTGTTTGAATTGAAAACACGATTAGTAACTATAAATATTATCATCACCTACCCATATGTTTAGATTAAATGTTTCTTCTCATTGCCAGAATACCCTCTTCCAAATGAGGGCCGCCACTTTGTTCTGCTCACACACCATTCCTCTCTTCTTCTCCTTCCTTTACTTTCTTTTCTTTGCCAATTCCCTTCAATTCAATATATACCGTTTTTATCCTCGGGATCCAAACATAATTTATCATGGAGATGCAGTACCTTTTGGTGGTGCAATATTGTTCAACGATGTCCATTATACATGTCGGGTTGGTTGGGCTATATATGCAGAGAAGGTGGCTCTTTGGGATTCCCAAACAAACAGAATCACGGACTTCACAACACATTTCTCCTTCACAATCGACACTCTGGGTAGGGCTTATCGCGGCTATGGCCACGGACTTGCCTTCTTCCTTGGTCCTGAAGGGTTTGAGATCCCACCAAACTCAGCTAGTGGCTTTCTGGGACTGTTCAACACCACAACCAGTCATTCATCCAGGAACCAAATAGTCCTTGTGGAATTCGACACATATCATAATATTGAATTTGATCCATCCGATCAGCCAACGGCGCATGTTGGCATCAACAGCAACTCAATTTCATCAAATGTATCTGTCCCTTGGAATCCTACCCTACACACAGGTGATACTGCACATGTCTGGATTACATACAACAGCAGTACTATGAATCTAAACGTGTCCTGGAAATACGAAAGTACCTCTAATCCTCAAGAGAATACTACCCTTTCTTACAAAATTGACTTGAGGGAGGTCCTGCCTGAATGGGTTACCATTGGGTTTTCAGCAGCAACTGGTGCCATAATTGAACGCCATGTTCTTAAATCATGGGAGTTCTACTCCACTTTGGATATAAGCCGGGGGAAAACAAAAAGGAGGTTAACGATAATTCTAATAATAATTTCAGGAGTTGCTCTAATATCTGGAGCAATCACAGCTTATGTAATTTTGTGGAGGTGGGAGAGTCAGAAGAGCAGAACATCAATGGCAAGAGAGTTAACATCAGCTAAGGAAGATGACCCCAAACCAGCTGAAGGGCCAACAAGAACGTTTCCTTATGCAGAAATTGCTTTAGCCACCGATAACTTCTCGAGCGAGAGGAAGGTTGGCGAGGGCGTGTTTGGTGCTGTTTACAAGGGCTACTTTGTTAATCCAGACAAGCCACTGGCTGTGAAGAAAATTTCAAGGGGTTCTGCACAAGAAAAGATAAAATGCATTTCTCAAGTAAAGATCATCAGCCAATTAAAACACCAGAATCTTGTGCAGCTCATAGGTTTCTGCGAGGACAGAGGTGAATTTCTACTTGTCTACGAGTTCATGCCAAATGATAGCCTTGATTCTTATCTGTTTGGCAAGAATTCTCCTCTAGCTTGGACGGTGAGATACAAAATATCTCTTGATTTGGTCTCCGCAGTGTTCTATCTTCATGAAGAACAGGAACAATCTGTGCTGCACCAAAACATTAAATCCAACAATGTCTTTCTAGATTCTAGTTTTAATGCCAAGCTTGGTGACTTTGGGTTTTCAGAGCTCCTATTCCACGAGCTCGATCCCCAAGCAACCGCGTACGCTGCAACTCTCGGCTACTTGGCTCCTGAGTATGTGCGGACAGGGAAGGCAAGTAAAGAATCAGATATATATAGTTTTGGGATAGTTGCCCTAGAAATCGCCACAGGAAGAAGGGCAATTTGTTTAACTAAGGATGAAGATTGTGAGAAGGGATTGGTTGAGTGGGTTTGGGATCATTATGGGAGAGGAGAGCTAGGAGTACTGGCCTTGGATGAGAGAGTGCGGATGGATTATGACGAGAAACAAGTGGAGCGTTTGATGATTGTGGGGCTATGGTGCGCCCATCCTGACATGAAATTGAGGCCCTCAATAGGACAGGCTATTCAAGTGCTTAAGTTTGAGGCAACAATACCAGAACTTCCACCTAAGATGCCTGATCCCAAGTCTATATTCTATCCGGAAGCGATGAACCCTCCATAAAGCCTTGCAGGTCGTTAGGAAAGTATGCGTTATCTCTTCATATTTGTTCTTTCTGTCTTTGGAGATTTGTTGTTTATAAGATGTATGTAAAGGTCATATCACTTGCAAGGCCCATGAACTGACATCTTCCTCTCTTACGTGTACCATAGACTGTTTGGTGTTTTTTTTTTCTTTTGGTTCTCCATGTTCATTTGGGAGTCATATCCCTTAAAAGTTATTGACTAGATTACCCCCTTTTTCATACTTTTTTTGTGCAATGATGACCCAAAACAATTTGATGCATACAAACAGTGATTTTCATCTATTTTTAATTGAAAATAATTCGAAATTTATATACCAGAATGTGAAAATTGATCTTATAACTATAAATCTAAGAACAGTTTTTGACCGTTATCATTGTTTGAATTTCAGTAAAAACAATACAACTTTATAGTCAGATGAAAGTTCTTCCTAATGATATGAAAAAGATTTTTTAATTTATTTTAGCTCAAAACCAAAATTTTCGGCAATCTCGAATTAGTTTTTGTTCAAAAAAAATGAGATGAAAAAAAATGTCCGTGCATGAAATGTAGAGATGCCTCTTCGCAACTTTTTATTTTGTCATTTGATTGGTGAAAAATTAGGGATGTCGATTTTGCGTAAAGCTTTCAGAACAACGAACATCTAGCATGCTGATCTCCATAAGGAAAATTAGAAATGACAGCTAATTTATGAGACTTTGGTCTTGCATGCTCAGTATCCTATAGTTGTGATAGTTAATTATCATGCAAGTAAAAATTTCTTGACTTTCAGTTTTCAAGTATCTAGGGTGCCTTCATTCTCCTTCGATCTCTGTTTCACACGGAGAGATAATATTAAATAAACAACCTTTCAGAGATTGAATCTCCACACAACTGTTATTACGAACAAAAAAAAGAGTAAATTACGTTAATTTATTAAATTTGGCCAAATTAAATTACATTTGATAATTTTTGTTGGGTCAAAATGCATACAAAGCCCCCCCTAAATTTTACATCATGTGCAAATAGTTTTTTTAGTTTTTAAAACTTGATAATAAATTCTTCAAAATTTGAGATTTTATGCAAGTAACTCCTTATTCTTAGTGAGTCTATTATTTAATTAACCAAAGCATGAAATATTAAGAGGTTATTTACATATGACTCAAAATTTAAGAGAATTATTTACATATAATTAAAAGTTTATGAAGATTATTTGTACAAAAAATGAAGTTTGAAGAGTTCATTTTAATTTGACATATTATCTTCTATTAGTAAATTGACAAATTTATCAATAGTGAAAGTTATCTATATAAAATTAAAAGTTTGATAGGTCTATTGTCATACTTTTAAAAGTTAATGGTTATCCACACAACTTAAAATTTTAGGGAGGTTTGGTGGGCTTTTATTTTTTGTTTTTCGTTTTAAAAGGTATACTCAACTTCCTTGACATTTCGATATATATTGAAAAATTTTCATCTCCAATTTATAATTTGTCAAAGAAATAAATCATCAATTAGGGTAGGTTTGATGATTTATTTCAATAAATATTTGTTATTTATTTATTTACAATAAATTTAAAAAGAATATAGTAAATAAATATTTTTAGAATAAAATTAATTATAATTTAATTATCTTTAACTTATTTGTGTAAAATACTATTTTCAGTTTTATTAAAAATCATCTAAAATAAATAATCTCAATTTATTTAAAATAACATATTAGCTCTAATGTTCAACTTATTTGTTCAATTAATCAAATAATACAGCACATTATTAAATTTGTAACTGAATTAAATCGATCTATTATTATAAATAATTTGAGATGATTTTTTATATAAAACTTTTAATAAGATTAAAAATATTATTTGTACAAATAAATCAAATAAATTTTAATTTTAATTAAAAATATAACCTTCATATATTTATTATTATTAATTATATTTTATTATTTTATATTAAAATTTTAAATAACATTTAATATAATATATTATATTAAAATAATTACCCGCCCTCCTCCCCAACCCTTGAACCCAAGTCCCAACCCCCACACAGCCCCACTCTTCAACACTAATATTTTGCATGGGAAAAAATTTGAATCATTTTATAATTAATAAGATGAAGCTCAAAAAATTGGACCTAAAATCTACTTTGTAAAGACAAAAATATCCCAAGTTTTTTTCAAATTTATCACTCTTATTTTTTAATATTACTATTTCTATTTTTTAAAATTTTAACATGAAGGCCTTCTTAAAACTTTGTTTTCTTTTGTTATAACAAAAGATTGAAATATAAAAATTAATATCACTTAGCTACCATATGTATTTTTCAAAATTATAAATCTTATTTATTAAAGTTACAGCAGGGTTTCATGAAGTTATGAAAGTATTTTTAATTTGTTATAACTATTAGATAGAAATATAAAAATTATTATTACTTAATTATTATTTATGTTTTTCAAAATTATCACTATTTTTTTAGAAGTTATCATTTATGCTTTTTGAAATTACACAGGCGTATTTTTGTCTTTATAGGATAGATTATAGATCTATCAATGTTAATTTTTAAAATTGAAGACTTTAGATGTTATTTTTTCTCATATATATATATATATATATATAAAAGAAAGTTGGCAGTAAACTTACTTCTTTTTTCTCTCGAAATGTCACTGTCATGCCTTTCTTTCCTTTCTTTTTTTTTCCTTTTTCAATCAACTTTCTCTGAATAATATATAGTCTTTTACTTTTCCTCTTTTACCCTTTTGCCTTCGTTAAAAATTCACCCACTCCATCTCTTTCCTTTTCTCCAGTAAATAATCTTTTACTTTTCCCTCTAGCCATTTTTCGTTTTATTACCTAACAAACTATTATAGTGCCACCTATATTCTTATTATTTTTCTCTCTCCCTTTTTTTTTCCCTTTTTAGTCGTAGCCCTTTTCTCTTTTCAAATTGTTCCATTTTTTTCCTGTGATTTTTTGTCTTCTTAATAATAGTAAAAAATATAATGTCAAGAATATGTAACTTCAAAATTTTGTTTAACAAAATGATATCATTTGAATATTGAAATTTTTTATTCTAATTATATATATATATATAATTCATGGGTACACTAAGCCCATCTTTCAATCAATCAATCATACTTACCTATATCGCAAGTAATTTTTTTTTGTATTTAATTCCAAAGCAAAGACAACATTTGACACTTTTATATTTTGTAAGGAAAACTTTTACCGAAATTTTATTTTAATTTAGTAAAATCCTTTTTGATTAAGTTAAACAAGGCAACTAAAACATGTGACACTTTGAATTTTTTTTAGAGAAACTAGCAATTTAATCATCTCTTGGAAACCTCTTATTTGGAACAGAAGAAAAAGTTGTTCGCGGAGGAAATTACTATCTTCCTTGTGATGGTATTGTGTGATGCTTCTATCTAAGCTATGAGGGTATGACCTCTCCTTACCTTCTGTCTTTGCTGTCGTCCAAACGAATTTGGATCTCCTGTCGTGCGATTGGAGAGAGATTCAGTTAAACTTTTTTGAGTTTTTTTTAATGGGTTTAAATCTTAAATTATAAGTTTGAAAGTAAAAAGTGTAATTGAAAGATAAAAAATTATAATTGTAAGTAAATATTACATTTAAAATATTTTAACTATTATATAGTTAAAATTTTTTACATAATTAAAATTTTTGAAGTATAATTTTTGTTTATAATTATAATTTTTGATCTTTTAATTATATTTTTTTATCATCAATCATGTAATTTAAAACCTGAATAAAAATAAATAACTTTTAAAATGATATAACTGGATCCCTCCCATTGTTGTAGGACTAGAGATGATCCAAATCACATCCGAACTTCTTTTTCTCCGTCTCCCGTGTTATTATTTAATTTCATTTATATTTTAGCATTTGTTGTGCTTGGATTCACTTGTCGTACCACTACAGATGATCATATATTCGAGTTTGCCTAGATGCTACAGCTGTATCCCATTCCATTAAGTCGACTTTATATTCTAAATCGACATCTGTCAACTTTCTAGTGTGAGTGGAAATAATTCACTTTTATTACTTATTTTTCCCTCGACTCTCATCCTGGATGCTGCAGTTACATGATTGTGTACAAATATAATTTTAATATAATGTTGTATACAATCTTCTCTGGCGGGTAAAGAATTCATAACATATCTCTTACACTTCTTGATTAGAAACATGAGTGGAAGCAGCGAATGGGACTGCCGAACGATGGACACTTCAAAAAATTTTGACCTCAGCAGTCCCGAGGTTATGCAACAATTTGGCAAGATTTGATTTTTCTTTCTTCAAATTTTATTAAATATTTTTTGTTTGATCGCTGGATGAATTAAACTGGTTGGTTTAAGATAGTCCCATATTTCACTGGCCACTCATAACTACGTTAGTCATTACTTTTGATTCTCCTTTCCAGTATGAGATACAGATGCTTGTCCAAAAACAAGAAAAACTGCTACCTAGCTATTTGATACCGCTTTGTTGAGGCCTACAAAAGGCAATCTCTTTGTTTTTGGTTCCACTTCTTTTCTTCTGCTTACTGGGGCTGTGTGTTCGTATTTAATGTCATCACATCCTCCACATGTTCATATGATCACACTTGAAAGAAGGTCTGATTTGTAAGCATGTTCACATTTTTCTTCCCCTTTATTGAATGTTTAGAAGCTATGATGACGTAAGTTTAAGAATAATCTTTCTTTCCCCTCTTTCTGTCTTTTCTGAACATTTTACTTCCATCAGATCGAATTGGGCTTACTCTTGAGGAGTTTATTTCAAGGATTATGGCCAATCCTGAAGTTGCAATGGCATTTCAAAATGCTGAAGTTCAGGCAGCCATCATGGATGGGTAGCTGTAAGGTTTTCATATGATTTTAAATTATTTTGATAATGACAAAACTTATAAATTTAATTTATAAAATATTAAATTAAAAATTGTTAAATATTATTTATTGAAGTCATTAAATTTACTTTTAATAGATAATAATAATTGTTAAAAGAAAAATTATATTAAAATTAAAGACTATTCTGATTGGGTTTTTTATCTTATATGAGCCATATTATCTAAATCATTTGTTGAACTTTATATTATTTTTATTGGGCTTTTTAACGTAAATATATAAAAATAAATAATATATATATATAACCCTCAAAACAAATTCTTTATATATATAACCTTTTTTTTTTTTACGTAACATAGCCTATAGCTCTACCTTACATTTTTTTTTAATTACAATAAGAATGAAGCAACAAGTTATGCATTCTTTTTTTTTTAATTTATTTAAAATAATTTCACTGACTCCTTTAGGAGTTAATGAAAACTAACCCGTCAGAGGTTAATTGACTGACTCACAAGTTGGATCGACTCATAGGTCAATTTAAAAATTATTTAAAATTTTTTAATTTTAACTATTTATTTAAAATTTATAAAATAATAAATATAAAAATTTTAAAAAATTATAAATTTATAGTAATAATTATTTATTAATTTATATATTATTTAAATTTATATTAAAATTTGTAACTATAAAAAATGTTTTACTTGTATTTTAAAAAATATAATATTTTAACATGAATAAATAATTTTTTTTAAATTTTGAAGTTGTTAGAAATTTATATTTTAAGAAATATTAATTAATTTTGTTGTAATTTGTAAAAATTTAAATTTAAATAATCATAAAAAATAGAGATAAGAATTTAAATAGATTAGTAAAGTATTTTTAAAAGTATATTTTAATTTATTTATTATTTACATTTATAACAAATTTGTTCAATTATAAATAAAAAATATTTATTTATATATTTAAAAGTATAATTTTTTAATTTGTATATACAATTTATTTAATTTTATAATTGGAAGAAATTTATGTTTTGAAGACCAATAATTGATTTAGTTTAAATTTTTAGAAATTAAAATATAAATAATTGTTTTAAAAAATTCAAATAAGAATTTTTTAAAAAATAGTAAAAGCATTTTAAAAATCATCTTATAATGTATTTACTATTTAAATTTATATCAAATTTGGTTGACTATAAAGAAAAATTTTTATTTATAGTTTGCAAAATATAATGTCTTAATTTGTGTATATTATTTATTTAATTTTGTAGTTGTGAAAAATTGATGTTTTAAGAAGTATTAATTAATTTTATTTAAATTTGAAGAAAATAAATTATAAATAATTAGTTTTAAAAAATTCAGTTAAAAATATTAAAAATTAGTAAAATAATTTTTAAAATAAAATATTTAATTAATTATTCATTGTATAAACATAATTCAACTGTAAAGAAAAAATGTTAATTTGCATTATGAAGAATATAAGAATTTACTTTCTCAAATATTGTAATTGTGAAATATTAATGTTTTGAGAAATATTAATTAATTTTTGTTAAATGTGTAGATATTAAATTTTAAGTAACTTTTTTTAAAAAAAAGCTAAGATAATAATTTTCAAAAGAAATTTGTAAAAATGTTGTTAAAATTATTTATTATATATATAAATGTTTTTAAACTTGTAGTAATGAGATATTTATGTTTTGAGAAATATTAATCAATTTTTTTCACATTTGTAAATATATTTATATATATAATATTTTTAAACTTGTAATTGTGAAATATTTTTGTTTTGAGAAATATTAATCAAATTTTTTAGTTATATTTTTGTTTCAGTTATATTTTTGATAAGTTGATGATGGATAAGAAGGAAATGAAATATTGTGAAAAATATATTTAAATGTATAATTAAATAATACAAATTAGTATTAAATTTGAAAAATAATAATAGCTATCGCCATAATGACTACTTGTCCCACATTAAGGTCTTCTCCTTATTCGTTATGGCCAACGTTGTTGTGGTTATTCTTGCTATTCATTCTCCTCGGTGTTATTAACAAGTACTTCTTCGTTTTCTTTTTCAAACGACTCATTCTCCACTTGATTTCGAATTTGTTGAGAATTGAAATTTCATTGAGGAGATTGAATAGGCAGAATCGGTTGATTTGGAGTGAAAATGCTTTGCTAAGGTTGGTAGGATGCTCATTATATGAAAGAAGTACTATTATATTCAGCACTAAATGTAGCTGGATCTATAAATAATGATATAAATGATACCCCGACAGATTACATTGACTGCAGTGGCGGTGTGGAGAAAGATGGCTCTATATAAGTGGACAAAGACAATGAAGGTGTATAGTAAGATGCAAAGGAAGATAGACCTGCAATGCTAATGTGTGTGGATGGTAGAAAGAAAGAAGAACTAACATCTTGATCGACTGTCTGTAGTAGAATAGAAGAAGGACCAATGTCACCACCAGACATAAGAGCTGTCATGTAAGATGATAATGACACATTTGTATAAAATCCACTAACGTCACCACTAGACATTGGTTCCCTAGATGAGAGAAACCTATGACCTCTTTTTCCTAGTCTCGCCTTTTGCTCTGGAGGTATGGATAGATCAGGCACCGGCGAAGCTGGTTGGGAGACGAGCATATCTCGATGTTCCCTTAAAGCAATCAACATGGTTCGAATATCATCGCTTGCTCTCTGCCTGAAATCCCTATAGCTAAGCATCGGCGGGTTAGTGATAATAAGTCCTCCAATATATCAGCTTGTGAAAGAAAGAATCAATTGTTAAAAATAATACAAATATATATATACTTAAGAATATACAATATGAAGATGAGAATTATGGAAAAGTCATACCACAAAATCCTAAGAACTACTAGTAGGATGAATCCACCGTCACGTATGTCACCAATACCAATGCATATAGTCTGACGTGCAATCAAGTGGTTTATAGGTAAAGTCATTTTGTGCAACTATCCAGGGCCACAAATTCCATGCTGCAATGAAAACTACATGCTCTTCTTGTCAGTCTTTATAAATCTTTCTTCTTAATTGAAGAGTATACAGTGATCCTATATTAAATGATTTTTCCAGAGTATGTTACACCCTACCGAACTAATGGAGAACGTGATCAGCGTGATGTCACTCAACTATCCAAAAGCATAGCATAGGCACAGATACACGCCATACATCAGACATTGCTAAGCAATGCTCTGGAATCAATTAGACGACCTCCGGTGAGTTATATGGAAGCCAAATAACCTATATAACAGAAGATTGTTACTCCGTGTTATAATCATAAAATAAAAAACAAGTAAATATACAAATACAAATTTTATCTCCTTCATTTGATCTAGCAATATCTTACATTACTACAAAAGCATTCGCTGTAGGTAGGGGATATTGTGGAACATCCCACCACCTGTGAGGAATAGGAGAATACACATTAATTTATCAATTATTGAAAAATAGTGAATCCAAAAAATATATATGTATATACCTGAAACCTAGTGAGGGTCTAATAGGGTAGATAGCCATTTGAGGATCGAGTTGGGAGGGTCTTCATGGAGCAAAACGAGGGAATCGGTCCTATGCCCATAAATGAAGTAGAGTCAGATAACCACCTATGTTAACTTCGTCATAGTGGGTGATATTATACATTTCTCTATATAAATGGGCTAACACTGCTGATCCCTAATTATATTGACTAGCCTCTATAAAATCCGTAAGTAACAGAAGATACATTAACATAACTTTATATCCAGTCCTATCTGGAATCAAATACCCCCAATCAATTACAAAATGTATGCTCATGTGAATTGACGAATAGTATAGTCATCTGCATCATCAGGCAAGTTGTTGAATGTCTGTGTCAACCTGGGAACGCTCAACCTCTATCCATCCAATGTCCCATGTGGCAGTATCACACCAAGCAACTCATTACAAACAAGTGACCAATTAAAGTTTGTCCATCTACATACTACATTTCTTATGTAAGGAAAACCCAGTTCGATAGCAACATCTTGCAGTGTGATTATACACTTGCCCCTGGTGAGATGAAATGTATGTGTCTCTAAGTGCCATCGCTCAATAAGGGCTGACACAAGTGCGGCATTGAAGTCAAAATGACTAAATCATGAAACACTGTAAAAATCAGCCTATATGAGATATGGGACAATGGCCAAAAGGGGATCGAATATATGATCTTTCTACGCTATTCGTCATATGCGCAAAATTCTATCATCCTATATTATTACATTAGAGAAATTGTCATAAATTTAGTTAAATCAACAATAGATAATAAAGTAAATTTTTAACTCACTTTTCCTTGCCAATTAACTTAGGACACGTGGTAAGACTGTAAATATAGTAAAGAGTCATCTTCTGATCTAGGATGAATAACACTCGGGTAAAGGTCTATAATGGCTACCAAGAACTCAAATATCTTCCAATAGTAACATTAATAAGTTAAAGTGATGAATAATAAATCATAAGTCAATAATATAACCCTAGTACATCAAACTAATGAACAACAATTCATACTCAAGACAGATATAAGTAAATGGTCACTTTCAAACTAATCATTAATAATTTATGTACAATCAAGTGAAATCATGCGAAGGTGATTTGTAAATTACAAAGATATCATCAATAAGTCATACATCATTACATTAAACAAATTACTATTGATAAATCATTCATATACAAATGATTCTCAACAATGAATATTTAATTCACTCCTATAATTATGACTATTCTTATGGTTGACGAGAGAGGCATGTGGCACAATTGTGGCCGATCTGTTTATATAATCCAGATTTTTTATTGTCTTTGGAGCTTTTTTGTCAATCCATCTCATTGCGTATTCATGAAGATTTCAGCTAACCTTTATCTCGAATCATAGAAGGATCAAGGACCAGCTGAGATCCATTTATGTGAGGCCAATAAACTTCTCCTCCTTAGATGAAATTCTGTCTTGTAAGCATTTAGAATTATCTCAAATCGAAAAATAACGTGCACAAATTGTAGAGGGTTAAGACAAATCTTAGCACATGTAACAAAGACATGTTGACAGGGATACTTTTAGAGTCAGAACTCGCCATAGTCACATGTTCTGTTCATCAGACTAACCTTACAAGTTCGCCCATACTATTTGTTGGAGGAATCATAGGGTTCTTCAACCTCGAATTCTGAAAACCTTCTATCAAACCCATGGATTGATATGCTCTTACAATTCTGGCTGAAATTTTCTTGTGGATATCCTCAAAGAATAAGCTACCTACTTGTATGTGGGCAAATGTGATTTGTACCCACTCAACCCAATATTTATTCAACCGATACATTATTGCCTTAACTAAACCGATAATGGGCAAGAATCTAACACCTTTGAAGACACTATTTATACATTCGACTAAATTTGTTGTCATGTGCCTCCAATGACGCCCATCCACTTTATATGCGCATGATCACTTACTTTTCAGTATATCCTCTATCTAATTTGTCGTCAATTATTCATCAATCAAATAGCACTCATTTAAATTGCCAATGTTCATAAACTTCTTCTTCAACCATTTGATCGTGAGTGTCATATTCAGATTACTTCCAATATGTTGTAAACAAAACATGTGATGTGCATGTGGTGGTTGCTAACTATCTTCTAGGTTTGTGATTGCCGTTAATATTCCCAAATGACAATTAGATATCAAACAAATATCTTGCTTGTTCAACACAATTCACTTCTTGAAGTTACTAAGAAACCACCCCCATGCCTCATATGTTTCACCCTCAACGATGGCAAATGCAAGGAGGATAACTTTTCTGACACCATCTTGTGAGCTAGCAATCAGCAACGTTCCCTTATATTTTCAATATAAAAATATTTCATCTACTTGGATAATCGGTTTCAAGTTATCAAAGACATCAATGTAAGGCTTAAATGTCCCAAATACCCTATGAAACATAATTGTTACCTCTATATCTGATGCTATTTATGGGCATTCCTTAGTCACAAATTTAAATTATGAGTCTAGATTGAAGTGCTAGACAATAGATAACCATCTTGGGAGAACTGTATACAATTGCTCCTAATTCCTAAAAGCGATTGTAATGGCTCATTGCTTATTACACCATGTTTTTTTGTAAGACACTATATATCCAAAAGTGTTATATATCCTCTCAATGATATCACAGACAAAAACAAAGGTATTTTCTATGACCATCAACACAATATTTGATGTTATTATATCAAAGTCTAGTTTCAAATGATCTTGTGATAGCATGGAAGAAACATAAGTATGTGGACCCACATACTTTGTTACCCACTAGTCATTTTCTCCCCCTAATTGACATGCCCTTATCTGCCAGTTACATCTAACACCATACTTTAAACAATGGACTCCACGTACTTCATTGATTATTAGTGCACCTTGAATGTATGGTGTGTGCGAACTGAATAAAGTTTTGCACCATGACTCAGTGACTACTTATCAGAAAACTACATGCCAACATACATCTATTGGTCATCATTCAGATTGATGACCCTTTCCATGTCAAGTATATCAAATTCACTTATATTGTCATTGTTAATCTGAGACAAAAAAGTAAATACCTAATCAGAATACTGATTTAATGGAGTTACTGGATCTCTTTCAATATCAATACCATTAATATCATCTTCCCCATATTCATTGGCATTTGGCGAAGTATTATATTCATCCTCCGCCTCAAACTCACCCATTATATCTTCGGTTGCATCTGGGGGACTGGAAGGATTGTTATAACACAACTTGCCCCTTGATGAACTCGACTGAGATATGTCATTAATGAGTGACATTGGTTTAGTATTAGAAGGTTGGGTCTCAAATGGAAAAACATCTCCAAGATAAAAGCTAAACAATGAAACCAGTTCATCAAGTCTATTAATCTGACTTGCATATAGATTTGTCAATGGTTCAATCATATTAGTCTCTTCAACATTTAGGCCTGCATCATTAATTGAGATGTGTGCATATAATTCAGGTGCCCCCAGTTGAGATAGAAAGTGTTGGTTTACTTCCCACATGGTTTAGATATCTGAATTGTCCTCTAATGTGCACGACAAGTACCAAGTTAGATTAAGTAACTGTGGGTATCGATACACAAATTCGGATACATACTGTCTTGACTGAAGTCGTAATTTTTCTCCAACCACAACCTTTAATTACTTTAGACTAATGTCAGGATCAACTCTTAACAATTTTAACTTATCACAAACAAATGTTGTTCC
Source organism: Erythrophleum ivorense (assembly GCA_026724425.1). Lineage (NCBI taxonomy): Eukaryota > Viridiplantae > Streptophyta > Magnoliopsida > Fabales > Fabaceae > Erythrophleum > Erythrophleum ivorense. The sequence continues at coordinate 4,240,055 of JAIUCV010000085.1, read as the reverse complement.
TTTATTCTACTCATTGTCAATATTTACTCAATGTCTTTATGTAAATAATAATTAAATACAATATATTAAAATGATCAGAGATAAAAGACACTGAGGATCTTATAATGAACTTTAAACAAAAAAAAAGTGTCTGTGTAGAATAGAAGCTCTTGAGAATTTGTAAAAATAGAAAAAAAATATATCAAAATTTTCTACAAAAAAATTAGAAATATATAAGAGAAAATAAGAAATAAGAAATATGTTAAAATAAAATACAAACCTCGACAAGTATATGAGGGATGATCAAAATGTTTAAATCTTCAACACATCTAGAATGAGAGATAATATAGAAATGAATTCAAATTTAAAGAATGCAGCTCTTAAGAACCTGTTAAAAATTTAAAGCAATAAATAATCAAATTTTTTTAGAAGAAAAAATTATGGGTATATGCAAAGCACATAAGAAACAAAAAATATCTAAAAATAAAATGCAAACCTTAAAATGTAGATGACGGATAATTTAAAAGTTTAAATCTTCAACGCAGTTGGAATGATAGATAATATAAAAATGGACTAAAATGAGATGAAGAATGAGAAAAAATTGGCTGGAGAGAAAGAAATATGCAAGAAATCTGAATGCGGGGAGAAGAATGAGTTGAAAAGAGATGAAGAAATGTGCAAATAGAAAATTTGGACGTTGAGGAAGGGAAGAAATATATAAGAAAAAAATAAAATTATTATTTTTTATATTCACCGACCCTCAGGATAGTGAAAATTTTTATTTTATTTTTTATTATCACTAACCTGAAGGTTAGTGACAATCACTGACCCAAAAATGGGTTAGTGATTCAGTGTTGACCCACCTAAAATTTTTCAATTTTTTTTAAATTATGAGGGACGTGGAACCTATGACTCTGCGTCCCTCAAATTAAAAAAAATAATATTTTTAAATAAAAATTTGGAACGTGGATCCACAGGCTCCGCTTTCTAAATTTATTTTTAAAAAAAATTAAACTTTAAAAATAATTCATTTATATATATGGGGTATTAGTTTTTACTGTTACACCCATTATTTTTTTGTTTTTTATTTTTTATTTCTTATATATCAGTGAAAAAGCCATTTTTATTGGGCTTTATTGGTTCTTCCGTACCATGTTTATAAAGGTTTATATCTTATTAAAGTTTCAAAACATAGCATAGCTGTGGTTTGCCAAAGAAAATATAATATCTATTTTTATTTACAAAAGTCAACTATATGTAGATTTTTGTTCAAGAGCTTTATAGTACTTCTCAAAGGTCTTTCTTTTCATCTTATCTTTATTAATTGCTTGACAACACTTTTCATTCTCTTTGAACAAAACTTAGAATATACTTTTATTCTTTCCTCTTCTTTGCAATTATGCCAAAGTTCTACATTCTTTGTCATTTGCATAAGAAAAAGTATTATATTATATTATATTATTTAGAATGTGACTTTTTTATCTAACATGTATAAGGCATTTATTGTGTATCTATTGAAGGAAAGTATAACAAAGCATCATTCTCTATATTCTCTAACAAGGCATATATTGCTTTATTCACACATAAGCATTGATTAAGTTAAAGTAGTTTTTGTTTCTTTCGTGATCTCTCTTTTAGCATGTTCAAGAAGCATAAAAGCAAAGGAATGCAATTAAAATATTTGCTTTTATTCCTTATCAAAAGCTTGAACCTAGGTTTTACACCCCCTGTCACTGGTATCAAGAAAAGTATTATAATAATTACTTTGAAAGGTTGCTTTCTATCTACTTACGCATAACACTACATGTACCTATAGGATTAGAGAGTTTTATTCTTCATCTCCATCTCTCTAGTTATTAGCTGCAATAAAGTAAAGAAGAAAGAAAAAAAAGTTTAAACATTGAAACTACAAGCTAAAAGCTAGTTAGAGTTGCATCCCAAGCCATGCTCTCTTTTAATGTCTTATTTTTTATGACTTCAAAAACAGTAACAAACAAATTTTGTTAATCTCTTTAGATGTCACTTTGTAGCAGAAGAAAAAGAAGAAGTTAAATTGGGGCACCTATCTGCTTGCCTTTCTTGCTAAAATTTAATCATTGAAGACCATCTAAAAAAAGAAGAAAAGCCACACCTATGAGTAATGGTCTTCTCATCCTTGTTGGATATTTAAAGTGAAGCTTTGAAAAAGAAATGGTAAAGGAGAAAAAAAGGATTAAGAAGAGCACAATAGAGCATTATTTTCTTCTTCATTTATCATTTTTGTTGAGTTTAGTTTAGGGTTATTAAAGCTATTGAGAACATTCTCTAGGCTTTGATTCTATTCCCATAGAAAGGGATCTTAAATCTTTCATTCATTTCTATAAAATCTGTCCTTGGTGAATGGAAAGTAAGTTGAGGGCAAGCTTGAGAGAAAAATCCTTGTGTATGAGAAGTTTTGAGTGAGTTTGTGTAAGACTCAAGTGTTGTGTTAGAATGTAATACAATAATCTCATAGACCTCATACCATAGTAATTAAAGCATTTCATACTCATTCACACAAAGTTGGCCAACGTAAGTAATGAAAAACAAGCGTATATACATCAAAATTGTTCAATTTTGCCCACACGAGTCATTTAAAATTTTTCCAAATCATTTTCATCCATGCCATATCCACAAAAATCAGAAACAACCCATTTTGAAGCTTACATCACGGATCAAAAGTCATTACACAAGAATTTCCATGTTTTCATCTCAAGTTACAAGGCAATTTACTGATGCAAAGTTTGGAAAATCATCATTAATTTTAGAAAAATTGAAATCAAGCACATGATAACTTTCTAGAAAGCTCTAAATATAAAAAATCATTCTAGACCATGAAAACATCAATTGGACTATGAAAAATGATAGAACAATACCAAATATCCAACTACATCCTGATACTGACCATCAACTTTAAAAATTCAATTATTCCCCTACAAACCTCCAATTAAGGTGCTGTTAATTATTGCAAAAATTTCATCATGTCTAGTTTATGCATAGAAAATTTCATAATCGTTGAATTTCGTTTGAGTCTCGGATGATGTAGAAACACAAAATGACTATGAGAATAGTAACTTAACCAAATCTGCATGATTGTTTCAACTTTAAAAATTCATAATTAATTCTCTAGAGCTCTAAAAAATATAGTTCTTAGCTCAACAAGAAGCTTTAGATGAGACCTATACTCATGCCAAATTTCAACCTTAAATTCGTTCATTTGGTTAACTTGGGGTATAGGATGAAAAAATGAGAATTTTAGGCACCATATGAGATCAAAATAGGCTCAAATACTCTCCTACCTTAACCATAACCTCTTGAGCACGTGAAAAAGGTTAAAAACAACATACAAGACTTATCTAGAAGGTCCAATTACTCATACAACTCAAAACCACTTCCTCACTGGCTCTCACATGCAAGATTACACAAGCTCAACTAGGCACATGGATGTCAAACACATACATACATTTACAATTGGTTCTGTCATTCATCATAAATACATGAATTTACATATGCTTAACCATTTACATCATACATACAACCCTTGTACATTACTCTTATCATTCGAGTACCAAAAATCCTTATTCTAGTGTCAAACTCTTCACTTTAAGCCACATTACTTTTTCCACTTAGTCCTTGGGCTTTACCTAGGCAAAAATAAATATGTGAGGGAAAGAGTGGGATTTAAAAAATCTTAATAGCTCTTTTACCCTTTCCAACATATATATATATATATATATATAATGCAATTACAAGTCAAGAGATGCAAGCATGTCATGAAAACCTCTAGAATCATGCATAATCATAAATCTCATGTCAATCAAGTTCAAATAACTCAAACATGGGCTTTATGGGTTATTACTTCTGCCTCACCCACATTCTTGAGACTTTTGGATTTGCCTCATCCATATCTAGGGGTTTTTGACTTACCATCACTCTTTCTTTAGACTTTTGCCCTTATCTCACCCACTCTTAGGGACTTTTGGCTCCTCCTCACCCTTCTCAAGGGACTTTTGACTTTACCAAACCCACTCAAGTCATTTCACAGTAAAACAACTTCATAGAACAAGTCAAGGCACCAAGACTCTAATCCAATGGCTATAAACATTTCAAAATTGTCAAACACACACACACACACAAGCAATCTAAGACAAGTAATGAATCAAAGTAATACATGAGAGAAATGTTAGAGAGCTACCTCAAGCTAGAAATTCAAGTTTTTCCCTTTCCTTTTTCCTTTCCTCTCTTGGCCAAGCACCCACAAAGGGAGGGCTTTTGATTCTCTTGGCCTAGACACATCAAACGTAACACAAATCAAGCCTTGGAACCAATTCTAGCTTCATAAAATCCTAAGCTAAGTCACTTGATCTTGAATCACACATATGGTCCATTTAAGATGCAATGAAGCAACCACATTAAATCTTGCCCTTGGATCCTAAATCCCATTCTTTCTAAATTGTATGGCTCCATATAAACTCATTAAAACTCTTTCAAACTCATTATAGGAAGTCAAAGTCTAAGTTGCCTCATTATGCCTAAATTGGGACTTAAAACCTTAACTCTTAAACCAAGCTTTCTAAATTCAATCCATTGGTTCCTTTAGCACCTATAGTTCATATCTAAGCCTCTTCTACCCTTAGAATAAAAAAAAACTCTCCTTAAGTACCTTATAGCACTTGAGGCCAAGACACACACTATAAGGGAGCCCATGAAGTTTTGTTTATTTTCTTGTGTAACTTCCTAATTACCTTGTAACATCATTCATACTCTTACATAAGTCACACAACCCTTAGAAAGTTTCAAATTTGTCTATACATACCAAATTCCCTAAGAGGAGTAACTTGAATTTTAAGGCTTTTCTTTTGTTTTCAATTGGATAATCATACTTCTTATACTTCAAAACCCTCCTTTCTACCTTCCCAAGACCAGAAATCATCCTCTTCTAAATGGTTCTTATTCTAGATGAAATGGACAAGAAAGGAAGAAGTAAGATGGAGCAAGTTTAATCCATGTATTTTACCTAAATTCTAAGCTTTTGAAAGGTACTTTTCAAAGCTTCCAAGAATCCTTTTAAATTCTCTCTTCTTCCTACTGAATTAGACTTGGATCAGCCTCAATACAGTCATTAAAATCATGAGAGAAGATAAAGGAAAGAAGAGAACAAGGCTGGGAAAGGAGAAAGCAAGAAAAAGCTTGAATTTCTTATCCTTTTTACTTTTACTTGATCTTTCTTCCCTTCTTCCTCCTCTCTTGATGTGCCAGCAAGAGGCTCTCTCTTAGCTCTATTTTTATACTAGCAAAGCATCGATTAAGGTCAAAGCAAGTGGTTGGATGTTTTAAGAGACAACAAGGTAAAGTTAACATAGTTTTTCACTTTTCAATTTAGTCTTTAAATCATGGTTTCTCCGTTTGACTTCAATTCAACTTCTTTTCAAAATCCGTCTTTTCCATCATAATATTTTGGTTTTAAACTTATAAAATGGCTTTGATTTCACTCAAATTGGATTTAAAATCACTTTTCGTCAAATTTTTCATCAACCAACAATGAAAATCGCTCATCGGAGGGGTTTTAATTATTCTAAGGATTCCCATCACTTTCAGGGCCTTTGTGTAACGCTTGGTACATTGTACAATCACTGGAAAGGGCTGGTTTGAAAAGCAAGTCCCCTGAGATGAGTGATTCAAGGCCAAATAAAATTTGATTAAAATTTTAAATAATAGAAAATGATGATTTGAGCCTTGAGTTGTCCAAAAACTGGGGTGGGAATGATTTAAAAAATTTGCTGAAAGGTCAGTGGCATTTTCGTAAATAAGTGTAATTTTGAAAAAACACCTAGGAGGGCTTTTAAATGAAAATTTTGAGTTGTATAGGGTTCTCAGAGGCCCTAAAAATCATGGGAATCCTCGAGACCGGTAAAGCCCCTCCAGTGTACTCTTTCCGACGTCGGTTGACCTAAATTTTGACCGATTCGTTCGAGAAGGTTTTAGCTCTGATTTGAGTGATTCAAAAGGCATTTTATTAAATTGAAAACCTAAATTTTATGATGGAAAAGACAGTTCTCAAAAAGGAGCTAAAACAAAGCCGAAATGAAATTGCCATTACAGAAGGGTAAAATTAGAATTTATGGTTTCTTGAATGTTCTAAAGAGTTCCACACTTTTCTCCCTTCTTCTCCTCTTTAATGAGCACGACCCATTTTGCCCAAAATACAGAAAATCTTTAGCTCTCTTAGGCACACCAAAGGGAGGAGAAAAAGAGGAAGAAAGCCAAGGAGAAACTAAGTAATTTTATGAAATTTCTTGCTCCATCTTCTTCCAATCTTGTTCTCCTCTCTTCCTCCTTTTTTTCCATGGATTTTTTGAATGATTTGGTTCTGTTTTTGACCCAGACCTAAGGGGAGAATTTTGAATTTGCTAAGGAGAAGAGAATGAAGGAGAAAGACACTTGAAAGCTCACTTGAACCTTAAGTAATCTTTACTTTTTATTGCATCTTCTCTTCCCCTTCCCTTTGTGTGTATTTTAGCCAAGAATAAAACCAAAGGAGGGGAGGATGTTATGTCCAAATACAAGGAGGGAATAAGGGTTTTAGGCCATGGGGAGGTGGAATATGGCAAGAAATTTCAAGAAAAATCAATAGAAAACAAGTTAGAAAAGCGTAGTGTTTTCTAGGGTTTTGCAAAATCCGATTTTGTATGAATATTTTCTTAGCTATTTGAATGTTTCCTTGAGCTCTTAAGACCTTTAGAAAGCCTCCTAAGTGGCTCTCCCATTAAGGAAAAATCATAAAGTCCATGAACCTCCATTATGGTGCATATTTCGGTTAAACTAGGTTCATTAGGCTAGGGGATGTTTTAATTTGTTCTAGCCTTGGTTTGAGACTTTATATGATATTAGAAGATGGGAGAAACCATTGCAAAAAATTTAGGAGCCATAGGTTGGGAGATGGGATAATGGTGTTTATAATGGTGCCTTATGAAGCAACTTGGTCTTTCAATGGTGCAATTGAATATGTGATGGCTCCAAGGACCTTAAATGATTCAAGAAGTTTAAAAATAACAAGAGAATGGAGCCTAGAACTTGGATGATATGAGTTGCTTCAATGGACTATTTATGGAACCAATATGCCCATTATGGAACCAAGTGTGTGTTTAAGAGTGAACCTAGTGTCTTGGCTTGCTTCAAGTATGTAATTGTGTGATGTTTGTGATATCTAGGTCAAGAGAACCCTATTCCACTTAAGTGCTCTTGTGAAACTAAGGAGGGGAAGGAAATTACAAAGTAAGCTTGCATAAATAAGAAGGTAGCTCTCCACCTCATTTTCTTTACATTCTTGTGTGCAATGTATGTCTTAGTGTGCTTGCATGCATTCTTGATGCTTGATAACATGCTACTTGATCCTTGTTGTGTATTGGTACCAATGTATTGTCTTGAATGACTATGATTGTGGAAAGAGCTTATAAGGGTAAGGTGATGCCAAAAGTCCCTTGATGAAGGTGAAGAGATGCCAAAAGTCTCATGACATAGGTGAGACAAGGCCAAAAGTCCCTTGAATGGGTGAGGCAAAGTCAAAAGTCCCTAAACCAAGAGTGAGGCAAATTCAAAAGTCCTAGAAATGGGATGAGGCTAAACCAAAAGTCCCTAGAGCATGAAAGTGGTCTTGACATGTTGATGTGGCATGAAATGAGATTTATTGCACACTTTATGCTTGTATAGTTATGCATTTGGTATATGTATGCCTTGAATGTAATGTGAATAGGTGTGTGAGCTATTGAGATTCTTGGAATCTCACTCCCCTTTCCCCCTCATCCTTGAATTATCTAGGTGGTATTCCAAGTTAAGGAGATGCAAGCTAAGGACATTAAACATCTTTGTTGTGGTGTATTATATACTTTAAATGGTGGTTAAATGTCAAAGTGATGATGTATGTAATGTGTTGTGATGTAAGACCATGGACAAGTGTAAAATGATGTATGAATATGATGTGGACTTTATATGACACTAAATCAATAGCATTGTGCAAATTGGCTCTTAGATGGCTTGATGTAACTATGCATAAATAGATGTTGAGAGACCAAAATGAGATGCATGAGGTTTGGGATCACTTGGGCAGTCTCCACAAGTCATATTTGTGCTTTGAAACTTGCTCAAGGGGTGCCAAACTCAAGAAGAGGCCATTTGGTGCAAAGTGACTCTTGGTAGGAAGCAAAAATGACCATTTTATGAGGTTATATCACCTTTTGTCCAAATGAGCTCTTCTTGATCTGAAATTTGGCATTCATCTAGAGATTATTGAGAGATTTTTAAGAAGCTAAAGTTAGTAATTTTTGGAGGTCTGTGAAATATTTAGTGAATTGTTGAAATTGGAAATTTTTTGGTTTTGGTCCTTGGTACTGTAACACTAGTCCGAAATTAAATTCTATCACTCATGAGGAAAATGATATCCAATTGCCATGAAATTTTATAAAAAGAAATTATACATTCACAGTGACTTGTACCAACTAGAAGCACCTCATTTGGAGGTCTAGAGAGGGAAATATGAATTTTTGAACATTCTATCCAGTATCAAGACCCTTACCCGACCTGAGTTACTATTCTATTGAATTTCAAGAATTGGGCTACCTGAACTAGTCTGAAAGTATTTTTTCCCTCTAGCTAACATCCACATCTTTCCATATTGGTATCATTTGCATGGATTTGATTTTTTTCGAATTAATTGGACATTTTCAAATTTTGTTGCAGAATCTGTGACAGCATCAGGAGGTAGTTTGACCTCTAGAATTTTTTGGATGTCAAACACCCTCTATGATGGGTGTTATGGTCTGTTCATATTTTTATTGTGAATTAGACATCTGTAGCTTTCCAGAATGGCTAAGAATGTATGATTTTGAATTTTCTAGAATTAGTTATGATTTTTCGAAGTTGGGCCAGGAAAGGGGCCAAATCTGGCCGAAAATAAACCTCCATATTCTAGGTTCCATTTTGGTTTCCATGAGTTGTGGGCATGATTTTATAATGCAAATGAGTTGTATACATGTAATTAAATATGGGAAAGTATAGTATGGGGTCACTTGGCTCACATGGCATGGAACGGAATTTTTATACACCACGCAACGCAAAAATAATCAATATTTTAATGTCATCTTCTTGCGTCTTATATGTATTGATTGATATAAGGTATAAAGATAGTATGGAATGAGCTAAGAAATTATGGTATTACACTTTAAAAACCCCAAAAAACTTAAATTTTTTGTTTAAAAAACTCTTCTATGAGTTTTCTAAAATTTTCAAAAATTACAAAAATGCCTCAACTTATTTTCGCAAATTTTCTTAGTTCTCTTGGCTCAAGTTTTTGAGTATCTTAAGTCTCAAATCCTCATTTTTAAGGGTCTAGTTTATTGCTTTAATTTTACTTGTCTAACATCCACTTAATTTTTAGAACTTTCTTTGGAAATCTTGCATTTTGAGCCTTTTAAGAAAAATCGAACATTATAGAATGAGGTGAGTTAGAAAATCTTGTATTGAAGATAATCACAAGAAAACCTTCCTTGATTGTACTGAGCTATTATTGAAGAAAATCCCTTAAGGGAACTAGATGTAGGCATATTTGCTGCATTAGGATAATTTGTGTGTTGTTTCTTCCTTATTTTACCTATGTTATTAACTATATGAAGTTTTAGTTAACTACTTCTGTTTTAGTGAACTACAAGTTTAATTTTCATACCTTGTAAGTTCAATTTTAATCAACTAATATAGTTTTAGTTAACTACATCTAACTTCCTTATCTAGTTTGCAAAAATTAGTAATTTTTTATGTTTTTAATTAAAAACACTTATTCACCTTCCTCTAAGTGCACTCTTGAATTGGTATCATAATTGGTCTCACTTACTTAATGCTTGACAGCCTAAAGAAAAAAGTCCTTTGTGATTTTTACAAAAAGATGATGAATCAACATCTTGGCAGATCCTACTTGTTTCTGCAACAATGTCTCCCTATTTCAATGGAAATCACTACAACCATAGGAAGGCAATAATGAAGAACTTCATACAAGTTACAGATTATCCAACCTGGGAAGTCATTGTGGATAGACCAAAATGTCCCATAAAGAAGAATGATAAAGGAGAAGACAATGAAAAACCAAGAAGTGAATGTAATGAAGATGATATCAAAATAGTCCCAACTAATGATCGTGTTATCAACATACTCTATTGTGCTAGTGTACAAGAATATGACAAAATCCTAAGTTGACATAGCTAAAAAAATATGGGACAAGTTGGAAACAACTCATAAAGGAACTAGTCAAGTCAAGGAGACTAAGATCAATTTATTCTTTATGGCTACCAAAGACAATGAGATAAAATTTGAAACTTCTCCTAGTAAAGATGAATTACAAGAAACATTTGATAAGATTCTTATTGATTTTTAAAAGCTATGTTCAAAATGTAATGAAATCAGCAAAATGAAATCTAAACTTAGAGAAAGTTTTCATGTTATGAAAAATGAATTAGAAAAGATTATGGAAAAAAATAAAGCTTTAATTCAAGACATTGAAATTTGTAATATATTAGGTTTTCAAAAGTTAAAGAAAGAAAATGAGTTGTTAAAAAAAAAGTTATAACCCTTGTACAAGGAAAGAAAGATTTGAAAGTTGTCTGGGACAAAAAAGAAGCTCAAACTTTATAAGAAATTATTTTGAAAAGCTTTTAGCTCTTTTGTTAAATGTTTTCATTGTTGTAGAAAATGGACATATACTATACTATTCTACTTTAAAGAAAAATCAGCATGCTTGTTTTATTTTTTATTTTTTTATAGATATCTAAAAGTAATTATGCACAACAAATAGAAAAAGCTCACCTTGTAGGACCCAAGATAAAGTAGGTACCAAAATGTCATTTTAGTACTTCAATTATGCAGAACATTTCTCAAAAGATTGTCAAAAGATAAAGTTCAAAGAAAAAGTTTGTACTTCTTGACTCAAAGTAGCTCTCCATCCTTTCTTGTATACATTTCTTGGTTGTTAATTGTCATTGAATATTTAGATGTATATTTGAACCATGAAATATATTTATAGCTATTGGTTTAATACTTTGGTACAATTATATTTCTTGAATGGCAATTTGAATACGTATGGCTCTTGATGAGTGAAGTTGTACCAAAAATCTCTTAGAGTAGTTGAGAAGAAGCTAAAAGTCCCTAAAAATGGATGAGATAATGCCAAAAGTCTCAAGAGTAAATAAGGCTAAATCAAAAGTCTCTAAAAATAAGTGAGGTTAATCCAAAAGTTCTAAAGAATTAGGTGAGATTAGACCAAAAGTTCCTAGAGCCTATGTTTGATTTGAATGAGTTCATGTGACTTGAAAATATAACCATGTGTGTCTATTATAAGTATTTTTTGCATGCTTGTTTTATTTGACAAGAAAATGTGTCATATATGTATACTTGAAAAGATGAATGAGCTATTGAGATTCTTTGAATCTCATTCTTTCCCACTTCATGTCTAACCATGTCTAGATGAATCTCATGGAGTAAAGAATGGAGCCAAGGAGCATGAATGATGAGACTTTGACAATAGGATAGTTTTTTATATAATTTAAAATCGAAGTATGTATATATATAATGTTTATGAGATGTAAACCTTTGATTATATGTAAAAGTATATGAATATATTGTATGTAATGGATATAGAGCCACAAATGTATGAGAATGTGAGATTTTGACACCCTTGAGCCTTGACATGCTTGTGTATATAAACAAGTGGAATGATAGTTTTGAGTTCCATAATGATTTGAGCATGTTATGATACTTCTATATGCTATGTGTTGATCTTTTGAACATGCTCAAATATTTACGGTTCATATAGGAAATCATTTGCAACCATTTGATGCCATAATGTGACCATTTTAAACTATAATTTTCCCTTAAATCAAAACTAGACCAAATGGATGAGTCTTGATATAAAATTTGGTTGACATTTAGATCTCATCTAGAACTTTTCACATAGCTAAAAAATAGAATTTTTGGAACTCTAGAGAATTTATTATGATTTTTCAAAATTGGTCAAATTATGTAAAAACTGGTAATGGTATTGTTCATTTGGTCAATCTAGTTATTGGTGCCTTTGAGGGGCCAAACAAAGTTTAATACTCATCAAATTTTATAGGCATATAGTTGGCATTATAAGCTTTCATATCCATTAAAAGCACTTAATTTGGATCTATGTAGAGGAAAATATAAATTTTTAAAGTTCTAGGTTTGTTACAGGATGAGAATCAAACCCAGTTACTATTCTATTAGCATTTTGTCAAAAAAATGATATGGTTTTGATCTAAAATCTTTATAGCATTAGATGACATCCTGAGCTTTCCAAAAAGTCCTAATTTGCATGATTTGGAATTTATTAGAATTAGTTATGAATTTTCAAAGTTTGATACAAATTCTGGAACATAAGGAAAATGCAAGCATGATGTTAAAATTGTGTTGTATGCTTCAAACCTAAAATGCATGCCCCAAATTGTAACATTTCTAATTAAATAAGTGTGTTATAGATGGAAAATGGGTTTGGTAAGTCCAAATGGCCTATTTAAGTAAAGATGAATTAATTTGCCTTATAATGATGGCAATTTCCACTGCTAAAGATGTTGATTTAATGAAAATGGACACTCTAGGCCATTTGTGCTACAAGTTAAGTGTTATATAGATATGGTGTTACAGAAGTAACCTAAGATATGAATATCTCTTATCATAATATTATAAAATAAGATTGGTAGATTAATCAGATAATATTAGTTTGGCTAAATCTTTGATAATGTGCAAATTAAACTCCTTAGTAGTAATATTTTGGACCAAACTTTTTCAAACTATTTTAAATCCCTGTGACTTCTAAGTAGATGTTTTTATATAGAAGAGAGTCAAAAAAATTTCATGGAGCTGTCAGTTTCTAAAAAGACTAAAAAATGAGTCCAAACAAAAGAAATAAAGTACAAGGATGAGATGACCATTTTAAAAATTGTTATAAACCTTAAATATTTCCTATAAATATCACACCATTCATCTTCTTCCTTGGCTAATTGACCTAGATAACTCTAAATATCCATTCATGGTGGCATGAAGAAGGGAGGAGAAAGAAAGGAAAGTAATCTAAAATAGGTAAGGATTCATGCCAGATTTTGCTATGATGTAGTTATGAAATTTTCTTTACTCCTTATGCTCTTTCTTATGGTGGGATTGGTTTCTCAAAAGGATGAAATTTGTGGTTGTCACTTTTAGTGAAAGAGCTCATTTAAAGAAACTAATTAAACTAAATAATCTCTATCAAAAGCTCATTAAAATAGTTACTATTCAAGCTAAGGAAATTTGCTATTTTGGAACCTTAGCTTCATGAATATTTTAGCCGAGAGAGAGAGAGAGAGAGAGAGAGAGAGAGAGGGAGAGAGAGAGAGAGAAAGAGAGAAGTAAGTATCGATATGATGAAAACTTGGTGTAATCAAGGGTTTAAAAGGGTGAAGAGTAAGAATATGCTAAAAGATTAACCTAAAAACTAAGAAATTGCATTGAGTTCCATTAAGGTTTGGTTTGGTCTTGAGCAATTCAAAACCCTAAAAGGATTAGTGGATCCTTATAATACCATAATTGAAATAGAAATAAATTATAGATATCTTAATGACCTTAAATTCCTTATGAAACAAACAAAACATGAAGATTGTGTAATATGAGGGTGCTCTTAGCCAAGGGAAGAAAACAATATCTAAGGAAGTTTTTAATCAAGTCTAATGGTTTAAGAGGCTTAATGGAGTAAAATAAAGTCTAGATGAATCATTGGTTTGAGAAAAAAAATGAGATATGATGATCTTAACATTATAGCTCCATAAAAACCCTAACTTGCACTAGGAATGGAATAAGTGATATGATTAAGCTTCTGGACTTGTTTTAGCTATGAAAAGTGAGTAAATTGAGATAGAGGAATAATATAATTGTTACATGAAATGTGGCAAATGAGATGGGTTACTTTAAAACACTTAAAGTAACCTAAATCATGCTTTAAGTCTTAATATGCGCATATATTGCTAGAGTGAAATTGAATATGTTCTAATTGGTTGTTTTATATGTTAAAAGATGTGCTTAGGCCAAGCAAGTGGGACTGCACCAAAAAGTGTGTGTGTGAGGCTATGGGATCAAGAGGAGGAGAACAACAGAATTGATTGAATGTGCTTGATAATGTAGCTTTTCCTTCATTTCTATATTACGGTTGGTTTGTTTAAGTCTTTGGTTACTTGTATGTATTGTTTGCAATTGATTGGCTCGTTAATTATTTGAGTAGACTATGCAATTGTGTAAAACCTACTTGATTGTGAGAAGGGTGGCTCTTTGTTGCTTGAGGCTAAGGAAGTGAGTATGGATTTACTCTACCTTAAGCCAAAAGTCCCTTGAGGGCATGCATTTGCTCTTGCTTGAGCTAAAGAAACCCCTAGAGTATGAATTTGCTCTCTTGTATATAGACTGGTTATGGTTACATAACATGCATATTTTCTTCCATATACTTGAGTGAATCATATGTGTGTTTAAATGTTGATTTAGCTATTGAGATTCTTTAATCTTATATTTCCTTATCTCCACTAATTATGGTTAGGTAAAACTCAAAGTAAGAAGAATGAAGAGACAAGGACTTAGAAAGTTCAAATTTAACAATTGTGTATCTTAGGACTCAGTGTTATGTACATGAATATGTAAATTCATATTTTGATATAATATAATAGCAATATGTGTAAAAGTGTTATGATTTTGTGACAAATAGATGCATGTATGAGATATTGGAACATGATTTAGCATATGAAAATCCATGTGATTTACATGCATACTCTCATGTGGAATAGTGATTTTTAGTTGCAAGCCAAATTTCACGCCATGAACCATTTATATTTGAGGCACATATGAATTGAAATTTGCTCATGGCAAGAGATGTCATATTAGAGTTCATTTAGTGCATTTTGGTGCACATTTAGGAGATATTTAAAACTTTCTATAAAGCCAAAGTTTGTAATTTTTGAAACTCTATTGAATATTTGAGGAATTTCTAAAGTTTACCCTAAGAAGTTGTCATGGTCCTAGTATTAGTTATACCTTGTAGTTCTAGTGTTTATAGGATTTAAGGGACCAAATGGATTGCATTTGACCTGAAATTTTCATATTAGAAAATCTATGTCACAAGCTTTAAAATAACACCTAGATTGTCTCAATCGAAGTTGCGTAGTTCAAGTTATAAATTTTTGAAATATGAACTTTATCATGTGTTTTATGGCCTAAATGAGTAAATTGCTTCCTTTATGTGAATGAGATATATGTACATGTTGATTTGGATGGAACTAAATACTTGAACATGATATTTTGAGATGGAATTATGAAAAATCATTTCGATGCTCAAGAGCTCAACTGAGGCATGATAGTAATAAATTTCAGCTGCAATTGGATATTAAATATTTATCTGTACTTAAATAGACTTATAAGTGTAGTAAGAAAATGAGATATATTAAGGTGGAACATGATTCTTAGAGTTGTCAAATTGACACTCATAGTTAGTTTTCACATAGAATGTAATATTTGATAAAGCCTTGAGTTTTGTTGATCTATGGCCAAAATTTGAAAATTTCAACATGGTTGTATTAATTATACTTTGCTTTAAATATATATTTCTCTCTTAAATGTTTGTTGTAAAGAAATAACTTTGTTAAGTTATAAAATCACGTTGGATTATTTCCATGAAATACATGTTTATAATCCTCTATCTAAATGTTTCTATCACTAAAGTATCTCTAGCTCATTTATGGGAATGCATATGTCTCAGTCATTTTGGGGCTGGTAAAACTTTTAGAATAAAATTTGTAACTTCACCAACTAGAGGTTGATTCTGAAACATCTAATTCATCCGTAAATGTAAGAAACATAATGTTTGATTTCTTTGTAAATATACAAAACTCACCAAATATAAAAGAAAGTTTCCTAAATAGAATGATTTGATATCAAATAAAATTAGAGCAATATTCTAAACCTCAAATAATGAGGATCTAAAGCCAGAGGTGGTCTGAAAAAGAAGCCAAAATAACCAAACAAAATTTAACAAAAATACAGTAGCATTTTTGTAATTTCAGAAACTTTTTAGAAAGAAGAAATTTTTAAATTAAAAAAAAAAAAGAGTTTCCCAATATTTTTAGAGGTCTTAAAAACTATAGGAACCTCCAGAACAGTTAAAATCTCTTCGGTTTATGTTTTAGAATAATAGTTGACCCAAATTTTGATCATTTCATTCAGGAAGGTTTTAGATCCAATTTGAGTGATTTCAAAGGCATTTTATAAGTTAGAAAATCTAAATTTTATGATAGAAAAAATAATTCTAAAAAAGGAGTTGAAATGAATCTAAAATAAAATAGCCAAGAAATGAGACATAGATAAAATTTTTAAAAGGGATTTTTAAGAAATGTAGCTTTATTTATGTCATGCTCTTCCCCTTCCTCACTTAACCGACATTTGCTTTCCCTAAAATTAGAGGAGAGACCAACCCAACAGGTGTCCAAGAAGAGAGCAAAAGGGAAGGGAAATGCTTATTGAAAGGTAAAGAATTAAGGCTTTTTCCATGCTTCTTCCTTTAGCAAACTTATTCCTTTCTTTCTTTTCTTTCTTCCTATGGTTTGGATTGCTCAATTGGCATTAGTTTGTGGCTAGTCTAGAGGAGAGAAGTCAAAATTTTAAGAAGAGGCTAGAAGCATAGCAAAGCAGCTTGGAAAGCTTTGCAAATAAGGTAAATTCCATGGATCTTCTTGCTTTCTTCTTGTTGTTCCTCCATGGGTGATTTTTGGCCAAGTATGGAACACTTAGAGGGGATTTAGTTTTAACCCAAACCAAGCATGGAACCTAGGTTTTAGAGTGTGAGAAACTAAAAAATGTAATGAAATCAAAAAGAAAACTATTAGAGTTTAAGATATCAAAGCTAGGGATTCACTCACATCTTGGCATGTATGAAGCTTCCTAGTGATAATTTAAGTTATCTAAGAGTATATATGAGCTCTCAAGACATCTAAGAAGCCTCCTAAGTGCCATTCCCTTCAAGAAAACAAAGCAAACTCATGGGTACACTAAGGATGCTCTAGTCTCGGCCAAGCCTGGTTCATAGACATAGGGAATGTTTTAAAATTTTCTAAGGCTAGATTGTGACTAAGTATGATAGAAGAATACCAAAGGAAGCTTTGGAATAAATTTAAAAACCATATCTTATGAGATAAAAGTGTAGGTTCTATAATGAGACATAAAGAAGTAACTTATAACTAGGCTCCTTAAAATTAATTTGTAATGACTCCAAAGAGTCTAAATGGAGTTAAGAGACTTAGATTGAAGGAAAAAATGAAGTTAAGATCATGAATTCTCATAATTGTTTCATTAGGTCCTTTATAAAACTATAATTGTATCTTAGAACAAAGTGAGCTTCCATAGTAATTGTATAAGGCTAAAACTTGTTTATATGATTGAAATGTGTCCCATTTGATGTGTCTAGGCCAAGAGAACTAAGGGCAATCTAGTTGCAAGGCTTGGCCGAGAAGAGGGAGAAGAATCCCAAGAGAAAAGTGCATGCAATTGCTTAAAGTAGCTTTTTAACCTTTTTCACATGCATAACTTGGTAGTTTTCTTGTCTTTGAATGCTTGTATATATGTTTGAGCCATGAGAATGTTTCTAGATATTGCCTATATGTTATGGTACTATTATATTTCTTGAAATGTGTTTATGTATGAAATGTAGCTTAAACGGGTATGGTTAAGTCAAAAATCCCTTAGCAAGGATAATGATGAGCCAAAACTCCCTAGGATTGAATGAGACAAAACCAAAAGTCTCAAGAAAAGTGGGGCTTAGTCAAAAGTCCCTTGAAAGTAGGTGAGGTAAATCCAAAAGTCCTAAGGAAAGTAGGTGAGGCTAGGCTAATACCTTTGCGAGCCTATGTATAATATGTATGAATTTTTATGACAATGAAAATGCTTTATGTATGCTCATTAGTTGCTTAAAGGCCATACATGCATTCTTTGATAGTGAATTGGTATCCATTATGTATATTTGAAAAGGTAAAAAGCTATTGAAATTCTTTGAATCTCACTCTTCCTTCCTCCAATGTCTAACAATTTGTAAGTGAGCCAAGAAAATTAAAAGATGAAGGCCAAATGCCTTGAAGCATGATATTTTGGTAAAGGAGTAGAAGAATGAGCATGTCCAAAGCACTTTGATGTCAAAAATTCTAATCTCATGATGTATGCATGATGTGGGCTCTTGAATATGTCCAAATATGTACAATGATGATGTAAGTATGAATTTTTGGACTAAATGAATTGATGTATGAATTTTTGCCAACTAGATTCTATGACATGCATGTGTATAAGAGTGAGTGGCATAATAAGTTTGAACTCCATGATGTTTGGGACTATTTAAGATGCTAACCTAGCATGTGTTTATGCTATAGGACGTGTCCAAGTGGCTATGGTATATTAAGAAGACCATTTGGTGCCACTTTGATCCAATTATAGTGCTAAAAGTGACCAAGTCTTAAGCTAAATCATAAACTAAATCAATAGATCAGTCTTAGCATGAAATTTGGCATACTTATAGAGCTTAACTAGAGCTTTTCATAGAGCCAAAGATTATCCTATTTGGAACTCTAGAGAATTTATTATGATTTTTCAAAATTGGTCAAATTATGCAAAAATAATCATAACACTGTTCATATGGTCAGTTTCTTCCTCTATATCACTCATAAGTCAAGTGAAGTCCAATGCCTATGAAAATTTATAGACATAAACTAGACACTATAAGCTTTTCATAGTCACTGAGATCATTCATTTGGAGCTCTATAGAGGGAAAAATAAATTTTTAAAGTTAGAGGACTATACCAGTATTGTAGACAGCCCTTTGATACTATTCTATTTTTTTCTTATTCCAATTTATGTTTATGTGACTTGGAATTAGTTTTAGTCATTGTTAGACATCCACAGCTTTCCAGAATGATATAGGTTGCTTAATTTTAATTTTTCTAGAATTAGTTATGAATTTTTAAAATTTATATTAGAAAACTAAAACAGTGAACCCGAGAGCAAACTAACATTTTTCTCATGTATAGTTCTAAACCTAAAATGGATGAGATGTTTTATGATGTTTATAACTTGTATAGATGTAATATAGATAGAAAATTATATGGATGAGTTCATGTGGATCATGAGGTATAAAATGAAATTTTTGGGCCTTACGTAATGTAATTTATTGCTATTAAATCTATGCTTTTTCATGGAAACATATGAAACTAAGCAATTGTGTTGGAATAAAAGGCTAGAGAGATAAGGTATTATGGATTCTCTAACTAAATGTTGAAGATAAACACACAAAATGCATGGATATTTACAATCCTTTAATTTGCTGAATTAGTGGGAGTTATATATATACATTTTGTATTTACAAAATGATTCCATGGATATCACTTACCTTTATTAGATAATTTATGTTTTCTAAAATACAGATTGGCTAATGGTTGTTTGAGATATTTGACGATTGTGTCGTTCAATCTCAAATTAAACTAGGAAGCAAAATAAATTTTTATAGTTAATGGTGCAATCTTAGGTCATCTCCCTTGGAGTTTATGCCTTAATTTGTTTATGGAAAGGTTATTCTAAGTATTGCTATTGAAATTTAATTTGGGGTTGAAGTACTAGAATTAAATTGAACTAAATTTATTTGACAAAAATCAAAAGACTTTAAAACTAAATGAGATGAACAATTAAGAGAATATGGTAGCTAACTTTTCATTGGACTCCCTAGAATTCAATTATTCTTGCCCTTGATTTAGTTTACCAAAATTGGAATTAATTCCTTGCTCTTTAGTATATTCCTTATAAAAATTCTTGAATAACCATCCAAGACTCAATTTATTAATTATACAAAGAATTTGTAACCACAAGAATCCTTGAATAACTAATTAATTGAATTAAGAACAAGAACACACTTTAACCAAGTTCAAGCACATGCACAATTTACTTAAGATACTAATTGACCAATTAGATTAATTCCTCAAACCTTTAATTGCACATAATTTTCTAGTTAATTAATCCAATAACCATTGTATCAATTAACCCAAAATCAAGAGGAATTTGAAAGTAATTTTCACATTAATTCTGGAATTTTTATAAGCATATGATGATCAAAATCAAAATTCCAAAATCAAATTCAATTCATAAAACAAATTAATAAAATTTCAGCAACTAAATTCCTAAATAAATTAACTAAACCTAGTCAAATTAATCAAAGATTTAATGCTGGAAATTAAAAGACATAGTAAGGAATAATTATCCAATTTTGTAGGAAAAGATAAAGCTCAAATCTTCATCTGGGAGCTTCCAATTTTCAGCTAGTCACCATGGTTAATTCAAGCTGCCATGGAGGTTTTTATTGAAGAAGAATTATTGGAAGAATGCTCCAGGAATCTCGTTGGCTCTCCTAGCAGTCTTGCCCTTTCCCACGTTCTGCTCTTGCTCTCTTTCTCGTTCAAAAAGCACGCTGTCCTTGATGAATGGATGCATCTATATATAAGCGAAAATTTGCTGAGAGTTTGAGGCGTGAATGGAGCAAACTCTGGTGATAATTCAGAGGCGTGGCTGTGCTAGACTGTGAAAGGCGTGAATGATGTATGAATCCTCCTTGGAATGCTTCTGGACGCTTTAACTTGCTGCTGTTCACGTGACTCTTTTATTTGACTAATACCATGTAAGCTTTGCATGCTGAAATCACGTTTCTAATATAATTCCATGCTGCTGCTTTTCATTAATTATTCTTCACGTGAAAGCCTCTTCATGTGGGCTTCCAGCATCAGCGCCTTCAAGCTTCTTATTTCTTCCAGCGTTAGCATCGTCCATCTTCTTCAAACTAGTAGTTTGAGTTAGTTGCCTCATTAATCCACGCAATTCTATAGCTAATTTCCAGCTTATTATTTCAATAAATTCTCACATGCTTAGCTTGCTGTTTCATGCTCTGTTTTTCAGCTCATTCTTATAGCTTCTATTTGTGGCTTGCTTAGTTTGTTCAGCTCCTTCTCTTTGCTTGCAACTAGTTCTCCCATGCATCTGCTCTACTTAGAACCACTCATCGAGCTTCTCTTCCTCGATCTGCAGCTCTTCATTCAGCTTGTTTGAACCTCTGTTTTGCTCCTTCTGTTTCAGCTCTTTCTAGCTCATTTTTAACGTGTTAAAAGTGTAGCTTCTGCATGCGTATTTCACGTTATTTTGCTCTGCTCAGCTATTGGTCTGGTGACTTATAATTCGGCTCATGCAACAGCTACCATTCAGCTCGTGTTTCTCACGTCATGCAGCAGCTTTTCTCTTCACGTTTTCCGCGTCTTTTCTCCAGCTCTCATGCATCCAGCCCACGTTGACCTCCATGCTTCTTGTTTCAGCTACTGTATTACTAGAGTTATGTGGATAAAGCTTATGCATGATCTAGCCAAACACGTAGCTTCTCTTGTGTTTCTTCCCAACTCTTGTTTTCCACGTTGAAGTCTGCTCAGATGGCTCTCTTCTCATGTCTTTCCATGTAAACCTCTTCTTTATTTCAGCTACTTTGTCCACATTAGCTCCTTGCTTGTAAACTCATAGCTTCCTCTGTTTTACTGCTGCAATTTCCTTCAAAACCTGTGGCTTTCTCCATCTCACAAGAACGTGTAGTAGTTGCTTCTTCCTTTACATTCTTCACGTAAACTGCCCTGGAGCAATACATGTCACTTCTCTTTTCTTTCTTCGTGGATCCCCCTAGCTCTTTCACGTGACTTCTTTCCTTTATTCATTTTAATTTTCCAATTCATTTGTCCAAAAGAAAATTCTGCTCAAAATTAAAAAGTGTTTTATAGATTGAAAAATATTCATCAAAGAATTTTGGAGAATAAAATCTTAGCAATTTAAATCCAAAAATTCTCCTAATTAATTCAAAATTGTATTATTTTCCAAAATTAACCATAAATTCAAATATTGTATAATAAATCCTTTTAAGCTCAAATTAATCATTAAAAAATAATAATAAATGTGGATGAAATATATGAAAATTAGTACTTATCAATATTATAGGCCTAAATTTTATTATGTGATCATATAATTATTAGGCTCAACACAACATTTGTAATTATATATAGTCAGTGATTAAGGGTGTGCGTCATTAGATTTTACTAAAACTTATGATAGGAGAGCCTAGTAAGACATTATTTAAAGTAGGGTTAAGTCCTCTCTCTAACCTTAATCTGCATGCCCCCACATTGAAAGCTACTATTCAGCAGAAGGTTATAGAAAAAGACCTAGCCAAATCTAATTGATTGATTCTATTCCTCTACAAACCTTTAACAAGGTATTATCTATTAATTTTATTAATTTAATTTATTCTTCTAATTATCATACAATGAGTACACGAAGAAGCAAGAGCAAGCAAAGAAGAATAAGTCATCTAAGAGGGATGGTTTATACTGATGGCTCCATTCCTCTTTCTTTTTTAGCAAAAAAGGAGGATGGTAAGAATTTTGTCTTTTGCTACATCTCATTACACAAGATTGTAACTATATTTAATTAATAATTACAAAAGAAGGAGACACAAAGAGAGCCATCTATTAACTCTCAATAATTCATGCTATTTTGTATGTTTTTGTTGGTTAATTTTAGTTGAATTTTAATCTTAACCTTAGAAGTTAGTATTTTAGTGTAAGTTTTTAAGTCTGTGTTATAAATAATCTTAATTGCAATTTTAACTAGCTTGGTAAATTTTGGTTTATTTTATATTAAACAGTAGTTAATTGAATATTGTCGTCTGTGTAGCATTTAAATTACAAAGAAACTCTGTTTGGAGCTATGCAGAGCCTAAACCGCATATCACTAAAGCCAATACTTCAAAAAAGTACCCCAACATCATATTTTTGTTGAAAATATGATAGCACAAAATTGTAACTATAAAAAATGTACAGCCACAGCACTGCTTCAAATTTTCAAAACATTGATGGAGTAGACCTCGATTTTGGCATGTATTTAAAGGGTTTCTTGAGGGTTTATTAGAGGAGTTCAATCCTAAGTAATATTTAGAAGTTGAAAGGCAACTTTAAAGCTTCATAGAGCAATAAAAATACTAGGGTGTTGCAAAAATGACACAACCGATCATTGTTTTCTCTTATTCTCTACATTATTTACATTTTATTTTTGAATTGGATGCATGCTTTATTTAAATGATTGATCATCCTTGTAATGATGAGCTAAAGCTTCATATTTAGGATTATTAAGAAGCCTAGCATGAATTAGAATTTGATTACTCCCATTTCTTGTGACTAATGATTGATTGGCCCCTAATTGGATTGATTTGGGTTTTCTAATTAAACTAAGGAAAGGGAAAATAGGAATGGACCTGAGGTTGAATAGCATGAGTTCATGAAGCTTGTTGTGTTATATAAATGTTGATTTTCTTGTGGTTCTTGCATAGTCAACCCATGCATGATGATGTAACTTAGAAGTCTCAAAGTATATGTTAGTACTGAGGAGAGGAAATAAGAAGATTTTATGTGATGTTTGTTGCTTTTAGATCTTAATCAAGAGTATTTAAGGAAGAACTAAAAGAGAACTTCAGGGTCCATTTGCCAAAGCAAGTACTCAGGTGGAATTTTCAATAAAGGAGCCCTGTATTTTAAACTTGAAGTTAACCCCATCCTAGCTTTGTTATGCTTACCCATTGAAAAAGGTGCTAGTGAAATTGTGATTAAGGATACTTATGATTGATATTTGATGTAAAGTCAAGCTAATGACTATAAAACAAATGCTTCTTGAAAGGCAACCCAAGCACACGTATACACACACACACACACACTCGTATACATGTGTATATATATAAAGGGATACTTTTGCTTTTACTCCAACTCTACCTTCATTCTTTCTTTAAGAACCCTAGAGCATTTGATCATGAAGAAGATTCTTGGCTACATTATGGAAGGAGACAAAATAAGTAGCTAAAGTGTGCATTTTAGGGAGTGATTTCAACCCAATGTTGATTTCATTTCATTGCTTTCTATATAAGGTTCTCTTTGTATGCCTACATGTTGAAAATTATTTCCTTCTTATGTTATCCCTTCCTATATTCCCTATTTATGTTATCCTGAACTCTTGCTGTGTGAATTGAAAATTTTACTAAGAGTAATTAATTACAAATCATGCCATGAAATTCTATACGTTTCTTTATTTAGATGTCTAGTTTTGGGGAAAAAAATTAGAATTGATTGAATTAATTTGCTATATAATTTTTGTATAATCCTAATTAGTGTTATGTTTTAAACACAATCTATATCCTAACATCAAGAATTTATTAGGAACACATCTAAATGAATTTTCAATGAAATCAATGTTAAAATTTTCTTTTACTTGTATAGTTTCTAGAAAAATTTTATTTGCATCATTTTGAGTTCAAATGATTTGTTTAGTTGGAATTGAATGCACTCTATTTTATTTTAATAAGTTGCTAGAATTTGCTATTAGATTGTCACTTCATGAGTTTTGTGTGACTAATGATGTGACTACCAATTAGTAAATTCAGAATGCTTCCATAAAATTTTCATGCATTTACTTCAACATTTGCTGGGTGGATCCAACAAAATGTTAACAAAACTTTGTTTTAGCACATATTTTGTATTTTCTCTGTTTATTAACATTTATGTTTTCTTTCCAATGAGTCAATGCTAGAGTGCTATTGTTGTAGCTAATTTTTAGCCAAAAAGGCCTTGAAGAGGAGGTAGAGCAAAAAGGACATATCAAGGGAGTTTACCATTTTTTACTTTGTATTTTCCACTCTCAAATATTAAGGACAATTATTACTTTTAGGTTTAAGGGTGGGAAACTTGAAAATTTTTCAAAATCTTTAAGTTTTACATAGTTTATGTTTAAACAATTTAAGTCTTAAAGTAATGGCAATATACTAGATTTGTTTGCTTAAACTTTGATCTTGTTCTGACATTTTGAGTGCTATTTTAATCTTGCTATTCTTGTTCTATTTTATTTTAGGCAACACTTTAGTGATGATAATTGTTGTTTATCCATGTATATTTGGTAGGAAGCTAGATGATAATTATGCTTGTTCCTAGTTTAAGAGTTTAATGTTTGATTTTCCATACTTCTGAAAATTTTTGTGCACTAATTTTCTAGACATAATTTGATTGCATGATGTTAGGAAATTTTTTTTATGTAAATTAATATGTATGAGCTATCTTAACCCTAGGGCTTTAGAACCTTGTTTTACATTGTTTTGAGGTGAAATTCTAGTTGTTTCATGATCTAGAAAAAATGATTTAGGCATTTTTTTATACTATGTTTAAGCCTTTCAAGCCTTAAACTAATTATATGCTATCATTTGAAGCCTGTTTGAGCTTTTAAAGAGAAACCAAAAGATTACATGGCATTTTTTTAGCCATATTGAATATAACATTTTCAACCTGAAAAACCAAGGATGGCTAACAAAAGAATTTTTAGCACACTATAATTATGAATTTATAAAGAAATTATTGGTGGTTGAATATAAGGCAATGTGTGAATTGCATATGTATGGTAAAAATAGTGAATATGTATGAATTTTTGTTATTTCCTTGTGGTAAATAGAAACGTGAATTAAGATTGATAAAAATCAACCTATTTAAAAAAGAATAAAAATTTCAACAAAGAGCAAAAGCTCTAGCTTTAGGGGAAAAGTAAAATGAAAAAGATAAAAAAGAAGAAATGTGCTGAATTGGAAGGGAAAGAAAGAAAGAGAGAGAAGATGTTTTGTATTGTATTTAAAATTCTCTTGACTCTCAGATAGTCATAACCCTAGACCATGCTAGAAGTTTTAAAGACCTAATGATCAAAAGGTTGTGTGATGCCTATATATAAAAGAGCAAGCATACAAAGTTTCCAAATTTGAGATTGCTTATATATTTTGATGTGTATAAAATTGATTTTAATATATGCAAGACACACACTTCAACAGCAATAGAAAAACTTGTATTATTTGTTGAACTTTGTAACATACATACATTACTTAATCTTCTTGCTAAGTATACTATAGGAGGTAATTCTTGAAGGTTTCAGTTGTAATATCTGGTTTTTCATAAAAACACCAAAATGGATTAGTTATAAAAACAAGTCCCTTGAGATGAATGATGTAAGGCCAAACAAAATTAGGATAAAATTTTAAATAATAAAAAATGAGGATTTGAGCATTGAGTTACCCTAAAATCAAAGCTAGAGTAGTTCAATAAAATTGTCGAAAGTATAATAGCATTTTTGGAAACATATACACTTTTTGGAAAACTCACAAGAGGGCTTTTTAAACAAAAAAATTAAACTTTCTAGAGTTCTCAGAGGCCTTAAAAACCATGAAAACCCCCAAGATAGTTAAAATCTTTCTGATGTACGTTTTTGAATGTCAGTTGACCCCAGCTTTAACCTCTTCATTTGGAAAGGTTTTAAATCTAAATTGAATAATTCCAAAGCCATTTTATAAATTAGAGAACTTAAATTTTATAATAGAAAAAATAATTCTTGAAAAGGAGCTAAAATGAGCCTCAAATGAATTAGCCAAGAGAAGGGAAACAAATAGCATTTTTCAAGAATAATTTTAAGATCCTTTTTGTTATAAAGTGGCATCCCCTTTTTCTTTTCTTCTCACTGACTTTGTTCTATCCAAAATAGAGAGAGAGAAGCCAAGGAGAGAGATGCACAAGAAGGAGGCTCAAGGAGGAAGGAAAAATAAGGAGAAAAGGTATGGAAATTAAGGCTTTTCCTAGTTCTCTCTTTAGGAACTTTTTCCCCACCTTCCCATCTTCCTTTTTAATGTTTTGGTTGGTGATGTGAGGCTGTTTTTGGGTTTAGTTTAGAGGAAGAAGAGTAGGAACTCAAGGAGGAGTCTACACCAAGTGAAAAGGCTCTTGAAGAAACCAAGAAATCAAGGTAACTTCCTATCCTTCTTGCTTTCTTTTATTGCTCTCCCTTGTGTGCTTGGCTCAGCCATCTTGAGAGCTTGTAAGAGGGGGTGAATTCTGACTAAAAGTAGGCATGAAACTTAGGATTTAAACTATAGGAAGTTAGGAAATGCAAAGAAACCGAAAGGAAAATCAATGAAATTCAAGATAGTAAAGTTAGGGATTCAAAGATGTATGCTAAAATCTGATTTTATCCAAGGGTGTTCTAAGTTATGTGAGAGTTTAAATAAGTTCCTAAGATTCTTAGGAAGTCTCTTAAGTGTCTCCCCCTTAAAGGAAAAATTTAAAACTTCATGGGTTCAAATCAATGCATAAGTCTTGGCCAAGTGTAACACCGTGTGACTTTAGCCTTACCTTCCCATATATTGTGTTCCATACATGCTTTATACATGGGTTTCAAGAAGAAAATAGATTGAAATCATGGCTTATTATAGCATGTGTAGCACTTTAATTGTTCAATTTTTTTTTGTGGATCCTATGGACTCCCCAACATCATTTCCCACTCATATTCCATCTACATGAGTTATGAACATCATAAAACATCTTATGCAATTCAGATTTGGAGCCCTACACATAAGAAAATGCATAATTATTTTCAAACCCATAATTCAAGTTTCTGTCACCAATTTTGCAAATTCATAATTAAATCTAGAAAAATCAAAACCCAACAAATCATAGCTTTATGAAAATCTTTAAATGTTAACTTTATACTAAAAATACTTCTAGGCCATGAAAACCTCATCTTGACCATGTTTGACAAAATAAAAGTAACCTAGGTTCGGTTGTCCTAGAGTTCTAACATAGTTTACTAATATAAATTTCAAAAATTTATAACTAATTCCAAAAAAATATAAATTAAGTAAACCATTCTAATCTAAAAAGCTACAGATGTCTAATTTAGGGAAAAAATAGTTTCTGATCCATAAAATGACAGTAAGCTAATGAATATTGATAGAACAGTGTATGGGGTCCTGTTGTGTTACTGACAGTAAGTTCCAACTTCAAAAATTCACTTCTCTCTTTTTAGACCTTCAAATGAGGTGCTTCTAGTTGCGATTACTCACTGTGAGTGTCTAATTTCTCCATGTAAAATTTCAAAACCATTAGACTTCGTTTGGCCCTCAGATGATACAAAAATGTGAACTACTCAAGTGAATAGTGCCCAAACCAAAACCAACTTCTGAGTTGAATTTTGAAAAATCATAAAAAATTTTATAGACATCCAAATAATATGATTCTTAGACCAACAAAAAGATCTATATGAGATCTATATGTATACACACACACACACACACACACACACACACACACACAAATTGTAGCATCAAATTGCTCATTTGGTTAGGTTGGGGTTTAGCTCATAAAAATGGTCATTTTTTTAGTCCCAAAATGGTTCATATCAATGTCAAATGGTCCCCCACAAGAACCAATACCACTTAGGCATGTGAGAAAGCTTTAAAATGGGTTATTAAACTTGTCTAAGATGTCCAAATATCCATATGTCATAAAACCACTACCCCACTTATTTACATGCACAAGTTCTTAAAGGCATAACCATACATTTCCATGTCAAAACCTCTAATCTCATTCATATACTTTAAAATCTCATATATACATCGTATATCTACATATTTACATATGTTCAAATGTTTATACAACATATACATAATGAGATTATATCATTTAACAACCAAAAGGTTACAAAATGGTTATACACATAATTCTTTTGCCAATCTCTTCTTTTCAAGCTTGGTGGCCTCTATCTCTTTGCTCACTTAGTCCACCTAGACATGTTAGGTAAGGGGGAAGGAGTGAGATTCAAAAAATTTCAATAGCCCTATACACTTTCAATCATACATGATGGATATAATTTCATGCAAAGGAATGCCATGCATGGTTTATGAGCTACATATGCATATGAAAATCATGGTTTCCATTTCATAAGTCTCAAATATATCAAAGTAGACTTTCAAGATCTTGGTTAGCCTTACCCACCTCTCTTTAGGTTTTTAGACTTGCTTCACCCATTTACTTTGAGACTTTTGACTAAGTCTCACTCTTTTTGAGACTTTTGGCTTGTTTCATCCATATAAGGGGCTTTTGATTCATCTACACCCTTATCAAGGGGCTTTTAGCATTATCAAAAATTTTATGCACATATAAAAGCAGTTCAAGACACATAAGTGGCACCACATATGTCCCTACTAGCTAAGCATACTTTCCATAGTTTAAACACACACAAGCATCCAAAGTAAGAAAACATCCACACACATACATGAGAGAAAGGTTAAAGGGTTACCTTGACTGCAATTGCACACAGTTTTTCTTGATCTTTCTTCCTTCCCTTAGCTGCACACTTGACAATAGGTGGAGTAGGATTTCCTTGGGTCTAACCATAACAATAGAATTCAATTATCTTCTTGAATTAAGTCCTAAGTCTAGTCATACGTTACTTCATTAGGTCTTTATGGGTTTTAGAGGTGCTCAAGAGCCTATGAAGTGTGCCATTGTTCCTTAAAAGGAGAAATGCTTGGGAGGCTTCTTTAGGATCTCATAAACTCAAATGAACTCTCATATAAGCTAGAAAATTCTTATATTAAATCCGAGTTCACAATGGACCCATGAGTCCCTAACTTTTCCTATCTTGAATTTTAATTATTTTTCTTCAAGTATCTTTGCATTTTCTAGCCCTCCATCATCTATAATCTAGATTTCTTGCTTGCTTTTGATTAGAAAATACTCCCTCTTCAACCCTCTTCTTCACCAAAAGTACACACTAAGAGAAGGAAGGGAGAGAGAGTAACAAAGTAAAAAGGTTATCTTGGCTTCTTAGTTGTTCCTTGGATGCTCTTTCAAGTGGTTAATTCCTCTTCTTAGAACTCCACTCTTCCTCCTCTATACTAGACCTGAAATAGCACCAAAGACAACATTAAAACCAAGAAAGGGAGATGGGAAGGAGGATAACCAACTTATTAAAAGAAAAGAAAATCATGAAATTCCTTACCTTCATTTAGTTTCTTCCTCCTTCTCTTTCTCCCCCTTGGTGTGCCACTTTCAGAGCTTTGAGGGTAAATACTCTGCCAGCCAAAGTCAATTAGAATAAGGGAGAAGAATTCTGGACCCTTTAAAAAGAAAATTTCCCTTTTTCATGTTTTTTTTAAAATAAATCTCACTATAGCAGAAAACACCCTTCACTACGACAAGCACTTATCAGTTCCAGCCCCCTATTCTCCCTACAGTTGGCACTATTGCAAAAAACTCTTTAGATTTTATATGAGTCACAAACTCACTATAACGAATTGGTATCCTCGCTATAGCGAATAGGCACCCTCGCTATAGCTAACAGGCCTCCTTGCTATAGTTAGGGGACTTAGAAAATTTTTGAAACCTTGAGTTCTCATATCTACGAAAACTTGGATGTTACACCAAGCATGGATAAAATACTTAGAGAGTGTTTTAAAATCTTTTAAGCTTAGTTTAGGATTATAAATGATGGAAGAAGATGAGAAGAAACTTTGAAAAAAATTTAGAAGCCATAAATTGAGAGTTGGAGCTATAGATTCCATAATGTAACATAATGAAACAACATATAGTTAGGCTCTTCAAAATGTTTGTGCGAGGGCTCTAAGAAATCTAAATAGAGTCAAGAATCATAGTTTGAGGGAAAAATAGAGCCAAGATCTTAAATTCAAGTAGTTGTTTCATTAGGTACTTTATGGAATCATAATTGAACTATATAAGAAAGTAGGCTTTCATGGAGTGTGTGTAGTGTTAGAGTTTATTTCAAAAGTGTAATTGGGTCCTATTTGATGTGTCTAGACCAAAGGAATCATACTCCACCCACTTGCAAGTGTTTGACTAAAAGAGGTAAAGAGAAATCAAGGAAAAATGTATATGTTTACATTCAAGGTAGCTCTCTAACCTTTCTCTCATACATTCTTAGTTGTTTTCTTGTTTTTAGATGTGTGTGTGTGTGTTTATGCTTTGAGAATTGTGTATAGCTATTTTCTATAAGTCATGGCCCCATTATGTGTATCAATTGTGTTTTATGAATGCAATATGGCTTGAATGAGTATGGTGAAGCCAAAAGTTCTTTAGTGAAAGTGAGGATAAGCCAAAAGTCTCTAAGATTTGATAAGACAAAGCCAAAAATCTTAAGAAGAGTGAGGCTTAGTCAAAAGTCTTTTGAAAATAGATAAGGCATGTCCAAAAATCCTAAGGAAAGAGGGTGAGGCCAAACCAATGCTCTTGAGATCCAATGTGAGATATGAATGAGCTTCTTAAACATGAAAATGATTTTATATGCGGTTCTAAGTGGTTAAATCTTCATACATGCATGCTTTAACTTGAAAATGTGGCTATTATGTATGGTTGAAAGGGTTAAGAGCTATTGGGATTCTTGGGATCTCACTCTTTCTTCTCCAATATCTAACAATTCCTAGGTGAGCCAAGTGGACAAAGGAATGAGAGCTAATAAGCCTAAGAAGCACGACTTTGACATATGTATAGCAAACTAGACTTTCTTTGATGTCAAGAATTGTAACCATGAGTTGTGTATATGATATAGACACTTAAGCACACTCAAATATATGTAGACATGATGTATGAAATGAATTTGGCTTCATATGAATGAGTATGCATGATTTTGCCACCAAAGACCCTTTATACATCTTGATTTCTAATGTGTATGATTGCATGTAGCATAGTGGAAATGAACTCCATGAGGTTTTGAATCAAATGGAAGGTCTCCCTAGGCTGTGTAGGTGGTTTTAGACGTGCCCAAGTGGCCTTGAATAATCAAGGAAGTAATTTGGCACCATTGTAAACCATTTGAAACAGCAAAAGTGACCATTTTGTATGCTGAACCCAAACTTAACCAAATGAGTAAGTTTTCCTATGAAATTTGTCTAACAAGTAGGTCTCCTTTAGAGCTTTCCACAAAGTTAAAGAACACCTAATTTGGAGGTCTAGAGAATTTATTATGATTTTTCAAAATTAAAAAAAAAATGTTGAATGGTAGGATGCACTGTTCATTTGGTCAATTTTTTTTCCTATTCATCCATAGGTCAAATGGTGTCCAATGGTTATGAACTTTTATAGGAATAAATTAGACATGACAAGCTTTCTGTCACCACCAAGATCACCTTATTTGGAGGTCTATAAAGGGAGAACCAAATTTTTGAAGTTGCATATTAGTATTAGGGGTGCAGCAGGATCTCTGTTACTATTCTATCAATTTTCATGGCCTTAATGCTCTTGTTTTGGTCTGAACCAAATTTTTATCCTGTATTTAACATCCATAACTTTCCAAAAAGTTATCATACACTTGATTTCAATTTTCTTAGAATTAGTTATGATTTTTTAAAGTTTGCATCAGAAATATGGTATTAGAACCCGAGAGCATATTTGTGTTTTTCTAGTGCATGGTGTGTAATCCAAATCATATAGGTAGTTTTATGATATTTTTGACTTGTATGGATGGATTATGGGTAGAGGATAATATTGAGAAGTTCACGGGATCCATGGAATGAAAAACAAAAATTTAAAGGCTTACATAACGCGATTAAATGCACTATTTTTATTCCATTTTCCATGAATGCACATGTATGAAACTCACTTGTAAAAGGGAAGGGATAGAGGAATATGGTGTTACACCAACAAGTAGTATCTAAATCTTGTTTTGGTATGTTTTACTTGAGGATGAGTAAAAGCTTAAATTTAGAGGTGTATTGATTGTCAATTATTCATGTTAACTGTCAATTAGTTGAGTATTGGTTTTAAAGCTAGAAGTTAGTAATTTAGTGAGTTTTTAAAT
This sequence comes from Erythrophleum ivorense, assembly GCA_026724425.1. Classification (NCBI taxonomy): domain Eukaryota; kingdom Viridiplantae; phylum Streptophyta; class Magnoliopsida; order Fabales; family Fabaceae; genus Erythrophleum; species Erythrophleum ivorense. The sequence continues at coordinate 4,207,217 of JAIUCV010000085.1, read as the reverse complement.
ATGTGTGGTAAATAATTTTAGTTGCAATATTAAGTAACTTATACAATAAATTTTGGTTTATTTTATATTAAATAGCAGTTAATCAAATTTTGGTGTTTTGTAAGGTTTAAATTACAAAGAAACTTAGTTTAGAGCTATTTGGAGCCTAATCCACAAATTACCAAACCTCAAAAAGACACCCAAACATAATTTTTTTTTCATACAATCACTACAACAATGTTAAAATATACCATTTAAAATTTTTTGGCTAACTTTAATTTTTTTTATTTCAATATTTGACTCAATTCCCACTGGCTTTCTATAAGAAAAATAAAACAATACTAATTCTTTCCCAAATTCAATCGCTCAATAGTATTTTCAAAAACTTTCACTTGATAAATAGTAAAAGGCTACAAAAAACTAAGAAAAAGTTGCAAGTAATAGTACTTTGGTTGATGACCAATTGAACAACCTAAATAGCCAACTAATGTTCAATCAACCACAATAGATTGTTTTTTTCAACATAGAATTTTGAATTTATTACTTTATAAATTAAAAATATGTTAATTTCTAAGTAAAACTAGCTATTTTTACCTTTTCTTCTTTAACATAAGTTTTTTATTTTTACTTTTTTAACATTAAATATAACATTAATTTCTATGAAAAATAGCCATTTTGACTTGTCAAAAAAATAGTTGTTTGACTACATGAAAATAATATATATTAACATGCACTATGTTCTCTATTTCTCTTCTTTCTTTCACTTTCTTTTCTATTTCTCTTCCTTGTTATTATCCTTTAATTCTCTTTTTCTACAATTTTCATTCATCTTTCCTGCTATTTTTCCTCTATTTGTTTGTGAATCCTTCTATTGCTTTCAATCACCATTTTTTGTATCTTTTCATGGAGTTATGGATTCATCTCACAATGCCAATTTCTTCAAGAGGTATGTATAAATAACTACTTGATAACATTTGTATGAAATATTATTAGTTATTTAATATTTTTATTTTTATTTATTGATTAATTTTCTGATGATATAGTAGAGAAATATTTTTATTTGATAATATGTGTAAATTAATATTAAAATAGTTTAAGGTATGTATAAATAATTATTTAATAACTTTTTGTAAATTTTTTATTATTATTTATTATTCATTATTTTTGTGATAGCAATGGAGAATTTCTTTTATTTGATAATATTTGCAAGGTAGTATTTAAATTGTTTATGATAATTCACAGAAAATGAAAATTCCTTATAATCAAAGATAGATGTATAATAAATTGAATCTCGAACGTAAATGATATATTGATTTACTTTTAACAAGGAGTAGAAGAGCTTATTGCTTTTGTTTATGAAAAATGACCTAATTCAAGAAATGAAAAAAATTAGATATCCATATTTTAAACATAAAAGTAAAGCATCTTACCACTGATGAGGTAAATATTAACCTTTATAAGGGAGGATTTAAACTTGCATATTGATATTAGATATGTTATAGTGAGATTGAAACACCACTAACTACTATACAAATTGGAACTAAATCTAGCTTAGGATTAGTAAATAAAGAATATAATAATAGATAGAAAAAATGATCTTTCATGCATTTCAACCTAATTTTAATGTTGATAGTTATAATAAAGTAGATTATGATGATAATATTAATCATGTTAAATAGCATTTACATTTACAAGCCTAAAAATCTTTTAATTTATTAAATGCATATAAGCAACCACTAGAATTAGTATGCAGTAATCATTATGAGCTATTTATTGCTGCAAGAATATTGAGTATTAAATTTGATAATAATATGTCATAACAAAGTTTTAAAATAATTATATTTCTTTTAATAATTATTTATTTTTTAAAATATATATTCAACTATTAATATTTTATTTTGACATGAGAACTGGGAGAGAGCCAACATATTATAAGGTGTTCCTTAAAACCCATCACAATAAAGACAAGATTTAGGTTGACAAAATATCAAAAGTAATATATGTAAGTATCATTTTGCATTTAATTTATATATGTTATTACAACATTTTGATTTTGACCACTTTTATTATTTCAGACCAAGTATACTTGCCACAAAAATAAAGCAAAATGTTCAGAGATAAGTATAGGAGATATGGATAGAAGATTAAAGGTTGCTAATGGAAAAAAGAAAGGCTTAAGTGTATGGTTTAAGAAGTATCTCATATATTATAGTTGAAAATCTGACCATGGGATATAGCTAGAGATACTTCCACAGTCAAAAGTCACCATGCACTCCCTATATATATAAGAAATAATAAGAAATGAATTTATTAATTATACAAGACAAATTCATTATACTTAACTTGAAGAGCATAGAAAACAACTAGAAGAAATGCAAAAGCAACTAAATAAATATGAGTTTGAATCAATAACACTACTAAAAAAATGCTGGCCCAAGTTCACAAAAATATCTAATTCCATATACGCCAAGATATCTCTCATATTAGAGATTAAATGAGAGATGATGATGATGAGTGAATGTTGACTGTTTTTTATTTTATGTAATCTTATTATTCTTATGTAATTAATTTATTTATAGTAATATTTTTATTGGAGTTTCCTTAATTCATTTGTTTACATTTAATATTTTTAATTGATAAAAAAAATATTTAACAAATTAAATAAAAATTTTATAAATTATATTATATATTATATACGATAAAAAGTCTAATGATAATACACACACACACACACACACATATATATTAAATTAATATATAATAATAAAGGCAAATAATTAAATTAAGGGATGATGCCTGAGCAACTAAAAAAAAAAAGTGAAGGAATGGCGCCAATTGAAGAAAACTACAGATTAAGAAAAAGTGGGAATTAAAGGACACAACTTCACTATTTTTGGGTATATAAAATGGTGCAAATTAAGACAAAATTTGCAATTTTCATGGGCAAATTTAAAATTTGCCGAATTTTTGTTTTTTCCTTTCTATATATTTTTCTCTCTTCACTTCTCCTACATTTCTCTCTTCATTTTCTAGCTTTGGAGCATTTCTCTCCTCTGCGCAGCAAATCAGCAAACTCTCAACCTCTTTTATTTTATTTGAAATTTCTCTCTCTCAAATTCTCTTCTTCTATCTCTCTAAGCTCTGTCTTTCGTCTGAAGCTTAAGCAATTTTTGTTTCTCTTATGATCAAGCTCAAACTCTCTTTTGTCTGTCTCTCTCAAGCTTCTTCTGTGTGAAATTTCCTTTGGCATAACATATTTTTGTTTTATTTTTCTTTTTCTTTTTTCTTTTTTCTTTTACCAATAGCTACAGAAGATAAAGATTTATTTAAGTTTTTTTATTTGTAATATTTGTTGCAGGGTTTATATTCATTAATTTATTGATGATCGATGTTGTAAATTTGGCAAACTTACAAAGAAAGAAAGAGAAAGGATAATTGGATAAGAACACAGAATGAGATGAAATTTAAAAACTCATAAATTTAAAAACAAAAGATGAAAAATGATAAAAATTCATAAAGTTGAATGAAAATAAAAAAGAAAAGATATTATTTTGTTTAACAAATGAAAATAAATACCAAACAAAATATTATTAATTATAAACCAAAATAAATATAAAAAATGAAAGATATAATATATCATTTAAAAATATTGCTAATCAATTACAATAATTATCAATTATTAATTTATAGAGAAATAATTAGCAATAATTATTATTAAAAAAATTGTTAATAAAAAATATCTAATTTTAATTTATAAATCTTCAATTGGAGCATTAATATTTCGACCAATTTTTGCTAAATTATTCTCTCTTTTTTTAATTTTTATTTCTTTAATTTATTAATTATTATTTATACCAGTTAATGCTTATTATATTAGATATATAATTTATTAAATATAATTAAAAATGTAATAAAATAATTATGATTTATTTTTATTAAGTAAATTTTTATTAAAATATAATGTATTAATATATATTTATTTTTCATTAATTAAATTTTAATATTAATTTGCTTTTAACTTTATTAAAATGCTACAAAGAATCAAACAAAGCTGCAAAGAATCAGAAAGTCGATCGCAGTCATTGGCTATTGTGTTTCTACTATTTTGTTATTCCAATTCAGTTGGTAAGCAATTATTGACTAAGAAAAATCTGATGGATGGTACAACTAAATTTTCAATCAGAAATGATACGTTTTTTTATTGAATTTACAGTTTGTTAACTGACAGTTAGAATCTGAGGTTTTTGTTGTATTGAATTATGAGTTATGGACTATATATATTGTGCACAAATATACATTATTTCTTTGATTAGTTTTGATTGAAAAAAGCTCGACATATATACTACAATGTGAAAATAGATCTTATGACTTCTATACAAATCGTTGAATGAATATTTAAGTGTTGGTGAAATTTTTTAAAGGGGATCGGCTAGTTAGTGGAGGAAACTTCCTTATGGAGTTAACATGGGAAATCAACTTTTTAGTCCTTGTTTTAGGAGCAGAAAGAGGAGATAAGACACAATGTTTATAGAAGAAAGATCCACCTAAGTTCTAAACATAGATAAGCCTAAGAGTTCATAAATGAATATTGTAGTTGAAATAATAATGAAATGTACAAACTTTGAATAGAAATAAGTTGACAACTAAAAGACCAAGAACGAAATTGACTATAATAAAGTGATAAATAAAACAGTAAAGCAAGCTATGAATAAATTTGTAAACCAAACGAATTAATAGCTTAAAGATAAAGTGGTTTTAATGCAAGTTTCTTGGGAGGTTTATGTGTGTGTTGCATAGTGCTCGTTGCCCCTATTTCTAGCTTCTTTGGTTGCCATACAAATTCTCCACTTGGCCATGTCCCTAATTTTCATGTTTGCACTTGTGTAGTGGCTTAATGCTGAAAATCATGTTGTCTAACTATCCTCCAAAGTCGCATATTTGATGAATCAATGCTCTCCTATTTTATCAGTATTTTGTTGTGAGGAACATGGGTTTTCAGCTGGAGTATTCTTCTTCAACTAATTTTCTCAATTGGTCTAGCTTCTAGCCATTAGTGTTAGCTTGCAATTTTCGGAGCTAACATTAAGTGTTTACAATTATCTATTATACGATATTAGTAATTAATATATATATATATATATATATTGTTTTGATGAAAGTTCTCTAATGTGCAATCAAAATTATTTTTAATTTTAATTCAAAACCTAACCTATGGCTTTCTAATTTTTGTGTTGGAGCAAACATATCTGGTCCGGTGTAGACAAATTTAGATCGGGCTTGACAATGATATTAATTACCTCTGCCTTAAATTTGTAAATGAAATGTTGAGCGCAACCTCTACATTAATTAAAAACTCTCATATTGTTCAAATCCGATCTCCCAAATTTTAATTAAACTAGGCCTAAAATGAATTACAGCATATATATATATACTACTTTGTAATAATTTGTAAATGCAAATTGAGTAGGGAACAATGTTTATCTAGTTAGATGCTCTGATTAATCATTGTATTTATATTCGCCGTTGTTCTCTTTAAAGAATGACATATATTTGAGACATGTTCACTGTAATGATAAGCAACTTATGTTGGCCATGTCAAAATTTTATAATATTTAAAACGTATAAAATTCTATGCAATTAATAATGATACGAATTAGTTATTTAATAATTAATGTACATTGAATAAAAATTAATATGTTTTAGACACAACAAATGAAACATACAAAACTATTTCAATATTGAATTCCTCCTCCTTTTGTTGGCTTTATATGTTTGACTTGTATCTTTTGGTTTGTACCTCGTAGCTCTATTCCGGCTTAGTCCTTGCTTTTTCCATGTTCTGCTAAAAACATACGAACTATGACCAAGCAATTCAATTTGTCTCCCAAATATGATCAATCTATTGTATTTTATTCTCAAACTTGCCCTTCACAACCTTAAATAAATCCTATATAAGCATGCGGTCTCCCCGCCCTCCATGCATCATTAACAAATCACAATCACAAAACAACCATATGGCTTCCTCTAAATGCTCTATTACCCTCATGATCTTCACCTTTTTCCTCTTCCTAATTAGCAATGTCAGATCAGATTTCTCTTTCAACTTCCCCGCTTTTGATCTAACATCATAAGGGCCCAAACTGTTTTCAAACATGATGCCGAGATATCAAACAATATAATACAACTCACAGAAAAGAATGAAAATGGCAATCCACTCAAAAACATCGTTGGCCAATCAATATTCAAGAAGCCAATTCACATATACGACGAAGTGGCAAAGTCGCAGACTTTACATAGAGTTCTCTTTTGTCATGGACCGACGAGCGAGAATTAATTGCAATGATGGAATGACCTTCTTTTTTAGATCCATTGACTTAAACTTACCAGACATAAAGGAATCAGGAGGTGGATTCCATGGAATTTTAACCCTTAATCCCTCAAAAACTCAAACCATGGCTATTGAGTTTGATACCTTTGCAAATGAATGGGACCCCTTCGGTGTGTCTCAATTTGCTCACTTAGGAATCGATGGGGGCTATGTTGTGTCTAAGGCCACTATGTCATGGCTAGATGGTGTTGAACCCAATGGGAGAATAGCACATGCGTCCATAAGCTATGACTCTAAGATGCAACAATTGAGTATTATCAATAGAATAGAATCTGTATATATATTGATACTCGGTTAGGATATATAGGTATATAACAAAATCCTGTTATTATGGGCTTATAGGAGAAATATTAGGAGATTACAGAGAGTTTCATAGGTGGTTATCATGTATATATGTAACCCAAGTGTACGATGCAATGATAGAAAAAATAATAGCCCTTGAGTTTAACATGGTATCAGAGCCTCGTTCTCAAATCCCCACCCTCACAAAAAATGAAACATGAACCACCGAAAAAGACAAACTGAACAGCAATGTCCACTGTCATAGGCACAACGTCTAACACCTCAGGGATGCCAAATTAGATTGTTGTAAATCAAGAAAATGGTCCATTCCCTATGACCATTATCCTTGATGAGACGAACTATACCCTTTAGGCTCATCTGATGGAGATACGAATCACAGCTCAAAACAGAGGAGGCTACCTGAATGGCAACACAAAGAAACCCAACGCTGGAGATCCCGCATTGACTACATGGATCACAGAAAACCAATGTGTGCATAGTTGGTTGATTGAAGCGATGAATTCAACTCTCATGCAGTGATTTATACAGCTTCCCACCGCAAAAGAGA